>OZ014470.1:23080722-23513522 GCA_963965965.1 Trididemnum nubilum
CCCCTCCCCCCCTGGTTCCGCCATCTATGGTTATACGTAGGTCAGTTACAATTGTTATATCCTTACTACATTTTCATGTTTGACAAAAATTTTCAGTTTAGGTAGTTAATACTTTTTGATTCTCATCTTTAGCTTTCTCGCCGAGCATTAAAGAGACAATATTTGGAATACTTTAAACCAGCTAAACATTAAGAACGCAAGCAAAACTAAAAAAATTAAACTGAACTAAAATTCAAAAACGCAATACGTACAATAAAATAATAAAAAGCATAATTTTGGTTTATTGATGTTCATTTTTTGGCAAACAGGGCTGGTGCTCATATTGTGCAAAGTTGGCCTTGTCTTAAGAATGTGTTTGAAGTAATTCTAACTAGATAGTTATTTGTGCTTGTTATATGATATTACAGCTAAGGTTTTTGGTTAAAAAACTGAATGTTGAAAAATAGTTTAAATTTCAAGTTTGATACAAGAAAAACAAACGTTTAAATCCGTTTAGTTTTGAAGAAAATCTCAAACGTGGGTATTGATGACATCGTAATAGGTGAGATAAGGTAAAAAACATGAAGCTTGGGGGTCAATTTAGCAAAAATCAAAGTTGTCATAATGTACTAGACGGTCCAAAATTTATTTTGCCCGATTTAGTTTTATTTATTAAGGACATCAACCGCAACGTTTTTGCAATTTTTTTCAGAACTATAGATGGTGCGAAAGTTAGTTTTTGTTAATGAGCTAAAACTAGAGTGTTTCCTATTTTTTGACATGACTTGCGGTATTTCTGAATCAGAACTTGGTTTTAAATAAACAAAAACTAAAAACTTCGGTCGCTTTCTTAGAACGTTTTCTAAGAGTCTGGCATGCCCTTCTCTGAAATGTCAACTTTAAAAGTTCTGAGCAAGTTCGAAATATTCCATCGTAAAAATAACAAGAATTAATAATTACTGTAGATGTTTATTTTCCAAGAGAAAAATAATGCGGGACTTTCATCAGTTCTTTTTCACCCGCATTTTCCCCTTCGTACTTCGAAGGTTACCGATATTCCTTTAAAAATCAATTGCTGCAAGGCCAAAAGAAAAGAGATGTTGAATGTGATTTTTGCTGCTCAAAAAAAAAAAGAATATAGTAGACGTAAATTGCAATATGTTTGTGGTTTCTAATCAAAGATTTTTGAACCCATCTATCTTCATTCACCACTGTTTAAATTCAAGGGTTTTTAACTACTAAGCCCTTACAGCACATCAATTGTGTAGAGTAAAATCTGGTATTAAACTTTGTTTGAGAATAGAGAAATGATTTTGGGGCAATATCTTGTTATCCTAAAATGTATTCGAACCCAGGACATGCTTCTCTGTGCTGTGATTCAGAATCCAGCAAGAATTTGATGAAATAATTTTAAGAGTGAAGACGAACCTAAATTAGTTCCCAAGCACACTGAAACAGAATCGCAAAATATTTTTCCAAGGATGTATTTTGCATAAAGAATGAAAGCTGAAATCCTCTTATCACATGTAATGCCAAAATAAGAAAATTGAATGTGATTTTTGTCTGACAAAAAAAAATGTTAATTTCAATTTATTTGTGGTTTGGGTAAAAGCAATGTCTGACATATTGGAACCAAGCTCTGTTCATTTAGCATTATCTCAAACTATGGCACCTTTAAGCACTAGGCCATCACAGCACACGCAAACTGCTGACAAAAATCAATTATTAAAGTTTGTATAAAACTAAAGAGATAGTTTTGAGAAAGTATCTTGATACCCCGAAGTGCTTGCACCATAAAATTTTGAAAACTAGTAGTTTTACTAAGCCCAATAAATTCGCAAAGTTTTAATATTGAAAACTTCAAGCCATTTTGTAATAATAAGAAATTCTAAAAATCACAAGTATTGGGTCCTTCCCCCAAACAACGTAACTTAGAGCCGTCAAAAATGCAGGGGCACAATTTCATATAGACTTATCATATCTCCCAATTTCAAGTTGCTATCTTTGGTGGTTACGGAGTTTTTGTACACAGAAAAAAGTTCTTAACAGGAAGGAAAAAAAAATACAGAAAGAAACAAAGAAAAAAAGTGTTGGAATTCAAACAATTTAAATGTGGGAAGTGAAACAACATCCAAAGTTGCTTCTAAATTCAAAAATTTTATTTTCTTCCCGCAATTAGTTTTCGAGCTAGAGTGGATTGAACCTCCGATTGGATTTTTAGTTTTTGGCTTGGAAACCCTTATCACGTGACCAATTTCCCCCAAAATTTGCACAAAGGTTGTTCTATATGTACCCTATTTAAGTTCTGCATGTCAGGTTTCTACCTTTATTTGTTTCGAATTTACAGCGATTTCGGCTTCTGGTTGCAGAAAAACCGTTAATTTTGAACGAAAAAAAAGGCTTCCGATACAAAGTGTCGCGGAAGTCCCAACTAATCACATCTTATACGTTTGGCAACTTGATCACTTTGGTTGCTTTTATAGTTTGTGTGCGACTTAGTTGACAAACACAGCAAGCAAAAAAGTTTGGTACGCCCTTTTCTGAAATGTCAGCTTTCAAAGTGATGTGACAAGTTTGAAATATTCTGTCGTAAAAATAACAATAATAATTAATTAATCAATCTTGTACATTTGGCAACTTGATCGCTTAGTTTGCTATTATAGTTTGAGTGCGATTCAATTGACAAACACAGCAAATAAAAAAGTTGTAAAGTGAAAGTAACGCTGTTGCGAATTAATTGCTTTATAAGTGAGTCAATAATTAAACTTTATAAAATCCTAATAATTAATTTTCTTCGGTCGGTAGCCATTACCTAGCCAAATTAGGCTAGTTTTAAGAGCATCTAAAGACCAAAGAAAATGTTAGTGAAGATCGATTTGTTGTTGGTCTTGGGATTTTTAACTTTTGTTAAAGGTAATAAAGTTTCATAAGGTAATTTAGTTCGTAAATTTGTGTTTTTGATTTGCGCCATACTTTCAACGCTAAAGCTTAAATCTACAAGTAGGTTTTGAATTAGATCTTTCCTGCAGCCAACTTGGATTCGATTCCCAGTTGATTGAAATTAATGATCTACTATTTATCGCTGCTTTCCTGCTGGTCCAGAAAAAAATCAGAGTAATTTTTGAAGTTCTAATCTAAGTCTTTGTCAGATAGCGCTCTGAATTTGAAGACAGAAAGATGTGTTTGTTGTTCGTGACTCTTAATAAATGTTGTTATGCGGAAAACTATACATTTTATTTATGCATTTTTCGTTATTGAATTTTAAATATGCGATCAAGATTTAGAATAATGAAAGTGATGATATTTTAACATTTTGAATCATGTTTAAGAAACGCAGTCACATCAAATTCGGTTAGAAAATTTATTAAGTTTTTTGTTGTCTAATCATCAACTGTTGAATCTCTGATCTCTCACCGACTTTCAGCTGGATATACAGCAATGACCAGTTCTGCCGACGACGATAGGCTCGGTTGCTCGGTCTACTAACTTTTTTTGCCAAGGTACAGCCTCAGGTAGGCTCTCAACTGTATACAGCCTCGCTACTATATTCTAACTTTGATTATTGTTTCTCGTTTGTCTCCATCACACATTAATGGAAAAATCAGGAAAATATCACGTAATTCCGTAATTTTGGCGAAGACCTTATTCTTGTCTTTGCTAAAATCGGCAGAAAATGAAACGAAGACCTTTTTTTGGTCTTCACCAAAATTGACAGAAAATGCAAAATATTTCGGAAAGACCGTTTGCTTCACTTCGGACGCTATAAAACCACTCTTTGTCGATACGGTTGGTTGAGCCTATATCCACTTATTTGTTTAGAACGGCAGCACTGGCTATAACTTGTGTGTACGTACAACTGCACAATGCATTCTTTATAGGACAAACGCTTTCATTAAGTTTATCTACGGATACATACCCAACATTTGTGGGCGAGTTTGAAAGCCATTTAGCCAACTGCACTTTCGAAACTAATCAACCGCTGGAGGACTACGCTGTCACGTGGACAGACGAGATGGAACACCCCATAACTTTTAATGAATCACACAAAGATTTTCAAGGTGTTTATCCCAGAGAATTCGAAAACAAAACGATAATCTGGATCAACGTGACAGCCGAAGGTAAATATCCCAAAAATATACCGTTTCCGGCTTTTTTTAACTTCGAATGTACTTGTATTGAGCTGCATGTTGTACTAACTGTGAGGACCAGTTAATTGATTGATTTCAGTAGATTAGTATTTAAGATGAAAAACTTATACAATTAAAAGTATATGAAGTAATCTATTACTGTAGTACAAGTAACTGACTACTGAATACAGTAATGTTGTTATAATGTTACAAATTCTCATAAACAGAAAAATATTCTGCATTGTTCATTAAGTAACTTTACGAGTATTATTGCTTGCTCTGTAGCTGTTTCAAATTAGTCTTTTGGTTTACAACGATTACTGTACACAACGCATTTTATGTGGGAGGGAGGAGAATGGCCTCCCACCAATCTCTTAATCTGATGGCCAAAGTAGAACCATTGTCATGTATGTTCGTTTTTAATTCTTTTTTTTTTTTTGAATGGTTGGTTTGAGGATAAGAACGTCCGCATAGTGACGTCAAGGTCGCAAAAATGATGCCTTGTGCGGTTAAATTAAGCACATTAGTCTGTTTTTAAACATGAATTACAAAATACTGAAATCAAAGCGATGATATCGTCTTGTGACGTCATTTAAGCAATAAATTTGGGCCAAAAAAAACAATTTCGATGACTTTGCTCCAACATTTTTTGTGTAGATGAAAAACTACTCAAGCGACTTCAAATTTTTTGAAATTTCTTATGAATAAGAACAAGACTCAAGTTGTTTTGTAGAATTATAAAACTTTTTTTCGCATACGAGTTATCTCAAAAATCTTAAAATGTTTAATACCTGACACCCTGAAAAAATTTTATCAGCTAAAACCTACTATTGCTAAAAATAAAGATTTCGTTGAAGTTATTTCTAGTGCATAATAATATAATCTTAATATTTTGTTTAGTGAACGATTGTGCTGAAACTTCAAGCAGTGATGACAGACTTCGTAAAAAATTTTGTTGTTGAATTAAGATTCAATGAAACCAAGGATATTGTCACAAAAAAACCGCACCTTGTTGAAGTCAATAGTACGTCACGAGTCTAAGTTGTTTATGTTGAGTTAACAGGTCTCGTTTATGGTTTTGTTTCGGCATTGCTTTACATTGTTGCATACCTCTTTTGTTTTTAGAAACAATTTTATAAGAATTACTCGCTTATTTTTGCTCGAATTTAAAACTACAATTAAGAGCAATGTTAGCCTGCGCTTTGAACAAACTAATTAGCCGGCAGAGTGGCAGAGAGCAAAGGCGTCGTCAACCCGCACCCTGGTCATGTTGTTGCCTCCTTGGATAAGACGCTTTACGATGATTATCTCTGCTTGGTGGCTTCGAACAAGGAGTAAATTTTAATGGGAAGAAGTCAATCGGAAAGCTTGGAATACAGTCAACTCCAAAGCGGGTGAGAAAAATTCGTCCAAGAAGAAAGCGCAAGTGTCACTTCCTCGCGAGTGGAGGATAGATATGGATCAATCATTATGACTATTACAAGAACATATTGGACAAATTTTTAAAAATCAATTTCTGTTTTAAAGTACCGGTACCGTATTCCATAAAATGCAGATTAGGTTTTAACGATCTTTGCCAGAAGATTGCACTGTTTGGAAAAGCACCCCAGCCAATTCCAGTAATTTACAATAGGTAAAATCGAAATATTGTTTTTGAAATGTTTTGTACTCATTTTGGGGTTGCAGTTGCAAAGACATTCAACAAATGCAAAGAGATATCCTATACCTAAAAGTTTTTGGAAACCCTAAATCTGTTTTCTCAGCCTGAACTTGAGGGAAAAAGAGAGACTAAATAATACTTACTTGCCCTTCCTTTAACATCACATTACCTATCCAATTTTGGTAAAACCCTCCCGTTTTTCTGGAAATTCAGGCTGGGAGAAGGAACTCAGGGTTTCAAAAACTTTGGGGGATATCTTTTTGTATTTCTGGAATATCTTTGTAACCTCTTCGGTCACCACACGTACAATAGCACAATTTTTTTGGGGGGTAGTTTTTTCGTCCAGGTGAAATAGTAAAGCATTTAGGTCATTCGTAGTATAATTGTACTGATAACACCATCACATGACAGCATTCTGGCTCCAAGGGCGCAGCGTTAAAAACAATTAGTCAACTGTCGAACAAAATGGCTGCCAACATGCTTGCAGCAAGTGCATATTAAGTATTATTTTCAGCTGCATATTTGCATTTATTGATGTTTTTTGTGACAAATAAATAACTTGAGTTTAAAAAAAATTAAACTTGAAGTGAAAGTAAGCAAAATAAGTTTGAAAACACGTCGAAATCAAATAAGTTAATACACAATTAGACTTGCATTTTGAACAAGTAATCTTTGAAATTATCTGGGAAATATTTTTGTTTCGATTTTTGTTATAGACTAGCCTACAAAACTTTTTGATCAAAATCTTGTACAATTGTACTTTCCGTGTCCCTATGTAGCTTAAGCAGCAAGACGTAATGTAAGTAAAACAGCTTTCTTTTTGGTGAAAAAGCAGCAATTTTTTAGCCACCTGCGCTCCAAATCATTACAGAAACATTGGAATGAACATTTTCCATATGCAACGTGAAATTGTTTCGATTTCGAAAGTACTGGCAAACCGTAAAAGTGCTACTGTTCTATAGAGAAATAAGTGGGTAGGCTCTAAAAGTTGTGTTCCATTTTTTCTGCCAAAACAAAAGGTTTTCGCCAAAATTTTGTTCCATTCTTCAGTCAATTTTTAGTAAAAAAAAGAAAATCTTCGCCAAAATTTTTTTCAATTTTTGTGCTAATTTCAAGAATACCAAAAAAGTCTTAGCTAAAATTTCGTTGCGTTTTTTTATTTTTTCAAGGCGGAGATCGACGAGAATCAGCAAAAGTTAGGGCATTCGAGGACAAAACATTTGGGAGACTACAGTGCCAAAGAAACTTGGTAGGCCGACTCTAACTTCAACGGCAGCACTGAATACATATAGTATGTACGTTTTGGCCAGCTAAGTCACAAACAGCACAATTGTACAACAGGCCCGGCGCCAGGATAGCGTGACTGGGGGGGGGGGCAGAAATACTGTAAATTTGGGGGGCACGAGAAGGTTTAATTATGTGAATTCGAGAGGGGCACGGGGGCACGGGGCACGGGAAATTTATTCCAGTCTGGATTAAATGAACAAGGTGAAGACCAAAAATTCGGAGGGATTTTCCGGCTGCAATCAGAATTGAAACGTTTTTCCGGCCGAAGACAGGTGATCTCCAAAAAAAAAAGGTCTTCACTGAAATTCTAAGGGATTTTCCAGCCGAAATCAAAACTTCAAACGTTTTTTCAGGCCGAAAACGGGTGATCTCAAAAAAAAAAAGAAGGTCTTCATCCCAAAAGTATCATGAAATCCGGTGTCAGCCTTCAAAAATTACAAAAATACCGGTCGCAAACACCAATTTGGGCCTCGATTTGCACTCCAATAGCCCCGAGCCTGTTAATTTCTTCGGGGCACAGTCCTCGCTTGGGGGGGCGCAATTTTTGTTTGGGGGGGCACAAGCAGTCATTTGGGGGGGCACGGCCCCGGAATGCCCCCCCGTGGCGCCGGGTCTGTTGTACAACCAAGTAAATCACGAGCCGTACAATTGTACGTCCCCCTAATTTGCATATACTGTTTATATGAAAAAAAATTAAAAATCAAATAAGCTTATATTTTGGGTTTAGAGGCTTATTAAGGATCTTTAGGATAGAAAATAAAACTTTTGCACAAAGAACTACTATACCGTGTCCGAAGGGGATCTTTGTAACCGCAAGTCCCAAAATGAGACCAAAAAATTGAAAAAAATTTTATTTCAATATGAACTACTGTAAACTGCTGGAATTGGCTGAATGCTTCACAACCTTAAATTACCTTGGTTAATGACAAAAGACAGGCGGCTTTTGACCGAGCAAGAATGACTTATTATGATTTCTCTTATTTTCCGATAGAAATTAAAAATAGATGAGGGGAAGAGGTTTCACTGAGAATAAAAGAGCCAAAGCTGTCGTAAACATTTTATTTAAAAAAAGAGACGTTTCGACTAATTACTTAAGTCATTGTCAATCTGTAAATAATGCGCAAGAAAAATTAGAGCAATAGGTAACCTGCAAAGGTAAAATGAACAAAACTGGCAAAAAATACCAGAATTAACGCTATGTAGTTCTACAGTGTGAAGACATCATTGCTTTCAAGAATGTGCCCAAACCAAGGTAGTAAGTATTCAATTTATAAGGGCAATGAATCTAACCAAGCCACACTCATCCGCTCAACCCGCCAAAGCACATCCAGAAACCAACCCACACAGCCCAATTCTACTGAAGACAGTATAAAGCCAAAAGAAAATTACAGAACCCGAGCAGTCACCCACAATTGAAAGATACCAGTCAGCAGTTTTCTTCAAATCATCACTATATACCTAGCAACTGACTATATGTGGTAATGCTTTCAAGAAACGACAGATCAAGGTAGGATTTTTTCTTAATTTATAGGGGACTTTTAGTTGGTGTTCAATATTCCAGCCGTTTGGGACTTTTGGCAATTTTTGTTAATTTAGAATTTGTTAAAAATTTACTTTTACAATTTCAGTCACTGGTTTGCTTGATAACGTTAATGTTGGATATGTCTGCATTACTATGGGGATTTATGTGGATAGAATAGTGTGTCTGAAAGTGAGGGTGCACTGGCTAATTACATGCATTACCACATATAGTCAGTTGCTAGGTATATAGTGATGATTTGAAGAAAACTGCTGACTGGTATCTTTCAATTTGGGGTGACTGCTCGGGTTCTGTAATTTTCGTTTGGCTTTACAGTCAAACCTCGGTTTAACGGACAAATGCGGACCAACGACAGTCCGTTGTTGGAAAAGTCCGTTAAACGAAAACGCAGTGTTCCTCACTCTGTTACAATTGTGTGCACCTCAACTGCTAACATAGCTTATCACAATGCAAGTAAACGGGGAATCATTATGTCTCTGCGACAACGTAGCACGATTTCTCGTTTCGTCGGCTATTGATTTTCGCTTGTAACAATTACAGTACAGCAGTCTATGCTTACGGAATGGTAAAATCCGAAGTCCGTTAAAATCCGAAGTCCGTTAAATCGAGGTCCGTTAAATCGAGGGTTGACTGTATACTGTCTTCAGTAGAATTGGGCTGTGTGGGTTGGTTTCTGGATGTGCTTTGGCGGTTGAGCGGATGAGTGTGGCTTGGTTAGATTCATTGCCCTTATAAATTGAATACTTACTACCTTGGTTTGGGCACATTCTTGAAAGCAATGATGTCTTCACACAGTAGTACTACATAGCGTTAATTCTGGTATTTTTTGCCAGTTTTGTTCATTTTACCTTTGCAGGTTACCTATTGCTCTAATTTTTCTTGCGCATTATTTACAGATTGACAATGAACTTAAGTAATTAGTCGAAACGTCTCTTTTTTTAAATAAAATGTTTACGACAGCTTTGGCTCTTTTATTCTTAGTGAAACTGTTTCTCAAGACCAATTTTTATGCTCCAAAGATGAGGGGAAATTTTGTAAAAAGAGAACAGGCCAGCCTTAACCCAAAGTTGCTGGTTCTTATACACAAAAAAGAGTGTCGCGTTAAAAAAAAGCTACGGTAGCTGCAGCGAGAAATACAATTGCATCGAGAAACAGGGTTTTTATCAAATTCGTTTGTGGTACGTGGTACTTGCCACAAATACATTGCAAAGGATATAGTTGATGATAAAAACTGTGCTATAACAGTATACAGATAAATAAAATAGAGAAAAAAAAACATTTCAAAAGATTTTTGAGCCACTGTTTTGGTGATCACTTTATTACCAACTTGCAGTTCCGCTATCTCTGACTCCTCATCAAACTCCCAAAGACTTCGCTTGTGTTGAAGAGGAAGTGAATCTAACCTGCGTGTTTCGAGGTTGGGTGCCCCGTAGGGATGTGACATGGTTCAACACCTACGATGGAGAAGTTGAAACTAACAAGTCCAATGGATGAACTACGAACCACCACGTTACTTTTCCCCGATGCCATCAATACTCTTTAATCATTTCAATGTGCCAAGCTGAACGTAGGCACGCTATTGGTCTTACACCAGACGAATTGAAAAACTACACTTTCTCTGTTTCCTTTGAGAGGTGCGAAACAAGCTCTTAAATAAAGCATTTAAAATAAGAATGCAAAAATTTCACTAAATTTAGTGTTATTTTATTTGCATAAGTGGCAAAAATACAATAAATGTTCTTAATAGAATTTAATTACTAAATGAATATGAACGAAAAAAAATGACATTTACGAAAATTTTAGACCGTTTTAGTGATGCTTCACAATGCCGGTTGTCTGGTTCTTACTGCAGATCGTAGTAAAATTCGCACATTTTAATCAATGGTAAAATTCTTACATACACGCAACTTCACACAAATACTGTAGGTTAGTGGGCGGCGTTTTTTTGTTTGATTTTACTTTTATTTGAAGGGCCAAAGCTTCGTAGTTCCATTTCAGGTTATTTCCGGAGTTAAAAGTTTTTATAAATGCGTATTAAACTCATTTTAAAAAGGGTACTATTATGACACAGAATAGAATTTCTAGACAACTTCACAGGATATGCTGTGCAGAAAATCAATTGCTAAACAATCTTAAACATAGCGAAATGTGTAGTCAAGAACAATCTAAGACCAGAAAAAGGTCAACAACGATTTTACAAATGAATGAAGGCTACAGCTCTATACTAACAGCTCATAGTGTAGAAAGGTCAAAGCAAAGTAAATGATTTTGTATTATTTTGTGAATGCAAAATTAAAGTCGCATATACAGGCGTATACGGTAAGCGCGGCAGGGCCTGCAGGGGTAAGGTCTAGGAGAGCTAAATCCTCCTGCATGTATAGTCCCATAGCAATGCCACTTACGATATTTCGCAGAGAAAAGGGCTTTTTACACAAAAAATTACTATTATAATAGTTATTTCCTCCTTAAATTACACTCCGCCACGAGACAGCACAAAACGCCTAAGTAAAACCAAAAGATGCCTAAGTAAAACCGAAAAAAAATATTGTGAAATTTTGGACGAAGATGTCAATTAAAGTCACCATTTTTAAACAAACGTATCCAAAATTTTTGAAAGCGGGGCGAGTGTGACCCCAAAAAAGCCATTAGATCGATTTATTTGACAATATATTAGCAAACGAGAACGAAGTTTGGTAATTTTTGTCTGAAAATAGCGTGAAAATCCCTATTTTCAGTAAAAAAGGCCAAAAATTCGGCATCGAAAGTATTCCTTTTTTGAAAAAATTTTCTCCTCCCCTCTTTGAAAATTCTGGGTGCACCACTGGGCCGGATTGATGTATTACCGGGCACTCCACGAACAACCCAACCTAGTTGCCCTATTCTCAAAAATGAAAATATTACCGGCAGGGATCTACCTCTACTGTAGAATACCTAGGTCGTACTTCAGATATCATGGTTTCAGGTCATCACTGAGGAAGTATTTAAAGTTTTTTAAAAACTACTTGTTAAACCAAAATTGTCTTTGCCAAAAAAGGGACTAAAACAAACAAAAAGATCATTACTAGGATAGCGAGGCGCTCCAGTTTTGGACCTTACTCCTGGCGCTCCAAGCACGTCCTTTGTGCAGGGCTTTTGGCAGAAATGGAGACTAGTCGAAAAACCTGCAAAAAATGTGCCCAAGGAATAAAATTAGAAAACTTAACAGTTTTCCTTTTCGTCATGGTTAGGATCAACTTGCCCAACTCCTCCTCCATTGAAGAACCTGGCTGTTTTGTGTTCGTATCTCCTCCTAATCTTCTCTCGAAAAACTTGACTTCATATAGTGATTAGTTTTGATTATAAAACAAGCTTACCTGCAGCGTGATTCCCATTTTGAAGCCAAATTGTTATTCTTAGGAAATTGGTAGAATTTGCAACTACTCTTTTCGCTTGTATGATCGCATCCTGGTAGAAAACACAATACCATTTTACACTTTTATCCTATATGCCTATTGCTACTCTGCTCAGAAATATCACATGTCATTAAATAAGCGTTAAAACGCTATTTTACGGTGCAAAAGTGCCCTTTTAAAAATAAGTTTAATACGCATTTATAAAAACTTTTAATCCTGGAAATAACCTGAAATGGAATTGCGAAGCTTTGGCTCTTCAAATAAAAGTAAAACCAAACAAAAAACACCTCCCACTAACCTACAGTGGTTGTTTGAAGTTGCGTGTATGTAAGAATTTTACCTTTGATTTAACTGGGCGAATTTTACTACGATCTGCAGCAAGAACCAGACAATGGGCATTGTGACGCGCCACTAAATCGGTCTATACAAAACAAGTTAGAATGACAACACAAAATATTGTGCTTCTGTACGTTCCCTCAATTATTAACTTACTTGTACTGTTTTAAGCCTTCGAGCACTGTTAAGTTTTATAAAGTTTATCTTCCAAACAACTAAAATTTTTTATATTTTAGAATGCTTATAATTACAGGATTTATAAGTAACAGTTGCAAAAATTGTCTTTACGTCATATCACTCTGTCATTGATTAAGCATTTTTTTCATATTTTGCCTTTCACAGTAAATCGATCATTTTTTGCTTGGTAATTTTGCTTCAAAAGTATTGTAAAATATCTTTCTTGTTTTAACCAAATTGATAATACAATAATTAATTTCATTTAAACATTTTAAAGCTTTCTTGCGAGGTTAAACGACGATCTCTTGTTACTTAATCCAGAAAATTCTTCAATTACCACTACACTAAGTATAGCAATCAGCAAGAATCATAAACAGTAATATTTCACTGTCAAAGGCATCTTCAGCGTCTGCAAGTAGAAAAACAGATATCATAACTGCACCTCAAGCTCAAATATATACATACCTAGCAGTGCCTAAATACATATCGATATATCGATCAAAAATATTTTAAAATTTTTTCAAGTATTTTAAGAAATTAGAGCAATCATATCTTGACAATGTTTGAAAATAGTTAGTTGAAAGAAATTGCAAATAGTCTCTAAACAGAAAATAGTTTCAAAATGGAAATTGAAAAGAGTAAAACAAAAATTAAAGATAAAAATTGAAATTAGTTTTTTAAATAGCATTTCTTAAAAATAGCTTCTTAAAAATACTTGGAAAAATGTTTTTTTTAATTTCGATAGATGTACCGGTAGCATTCGGAATTTGTATTTAGGCATAATAAGTTATAAATCAAGCTTGAGATGCAGTTATGAAATCTGTTTTTCTGCTTACAGACAATGAAGATGCCTTAATTTTTGAACGTAAAATACATCCTTTATTATTCTTAAATTCTTTG
The DNA here is from genome assembly GCA_963965965.1 of Trididemnum nubilum. NCBI lineage: Eukaryota > Metazoa > Chordata > Ascidiacea > Aplousobranchia > Didemnidae > Trididemnum > Trididemnum nubilum. The sequence goes on from OZ014470.1 coordinate 23,094,121, forward strand.
TAGACTTTCAGTTCATTTTTGAAGTTTTATTATTGTTTTAAATTTTATTCATTTCTTCAAACTATTGTATAAAGTATGCTGATTACTGGTTTTCTTCTTTACTTGGAATAATTCTCGTAATTGCTTCCGATTAACGCTATATGATTATTCCACAGTTGATTTTGTTTGCAGATGATAAGCTTGCTGCTGTCCATCTCCACAAAGAAAAAGACAACGTTTGCGTATTAAGCTGGGATGCCGCGGAAACTCCAGAATATCTCACAAGTTATCAGGTACTTTACGGATTGGAAATTTAACACAGTAAAATTTGCAGTCCTTTTATCTTTCACTATTTTTCTGACACAGAAACTTTCCGTCAATGTGCTCGACGTTGTCAACTGGCTTGTCGGGAATTCAAATTCTACTGTAACTTTCTCGGTGCTGTTAGAAGGTCAGTCTGTCTCTGACCATGCCGCTGCAAAATGAGACGCAGCTCGCCAAGTCAAGTCTAATTTTCACAGACCTACAAAAACTAGTTGTGTGAACTTGTAAACTTTATCTTGATCAACGTAAGAGTGGCATTTTATGTATAACAAAGCGGCTAAAGACAATGGTTTAACTCAGCTTGAACGTCTCGAGTATTTTTTCGAACTCTAATTTTCTATAAGCAAGGCGTTAGGGACTTTTTCGGAGCCTTTGAGACCGGACGTAGCCAGGGGAGAGCAGAAGGGTAACTGCCCCCCCAAAACTTTACTTTGCCCCCTCCCAAATAATTTCAGTTAAACGTCATTTTTAACGAAATTTCATGCATTTCTTGCCTAAATACGTTACTTTGCCCCCCAAATTTTCTTTCTTTACCAAAATTTTGTTTGCCCCCCAAAAAACTTCCCTTCTGGCTACGTTCCTGCTTTGAGAGTGGACTTTTTCCATCCTAGAAAGGTATTGCCAACCTAAAAAAGCCTGTTGCCCCCTTTTTTTCAGACGTTACCTGATGTAAGCTCAAAAATTGAGTTTAAATCTGGGTTCAAAATGACCGAACAACTTTTTTATGTGGTGGTATTTTTGGTGAAATTTTAACCACCCTAACGTTAGCTAATTTGCTTGGCGTTGTGAAATTTGTAAAATCTTGTACCACCCTGTAATGCCAAATCTGAAAAAAGACACTACAAGGCGTTAAAGAAATTCATCTGCCAATGTTCTTCTATAGCGTTTGCTTGTTCCCGAGTAATAATGGAAAAGATTATATCTACTTGCTTACTTTATTAACCCCTTTAAAAGTTTGCGATTGCACGTTAGGCCACTCATTTTTAACTATGCTAGAGCATAAAGGTACTTTGTAGGTACAGATCAAGTATTCGGGATCAAAGGGAAATGGAGAAGGTATTTTTGAAGTTCGCCTAGAAAAAAATGAATACCAATACCAATGGAAATTGACGGAGAGCTAAGCATCAACAACGTTACCGCTACCATGGTGATGGGTCGATGTACGGGAGAGCCGACGCATGCCACTGGGTCTTGCGTTTATGAAACTCCAAAACAAGGTTTGTTGTTTTATCGATGTTGCCAATAATTATTGTGATTATAAATTGACCAAGTGAGACATATACAGTAGCCGTGATACCACGAAGAGACTTGCAATACACCACTAACTAATATGTAGACATTTTGGTTGCTTAGCAACGCATTTTATAATTAAATATTTTTTGTAGGGGTTTATTATTTTAAACAGCTTTTTTCTACATAGTTTTTTCTGGTGTTGTGGTGGTGTAGATAAAACAAGGCTTTTAATATATTTGCTCTGCAAAAGAGGCTTTACTATACAGTATTATATTTTCTTTAATTTCGCTGTTTATTGGACTTCGTTTTGTTTTATTTTCAATTTGATTGATGTAATAGTCTGTTTAGGTTTTATGATGATTTTGGTTTTAAAGCACACGCTGATTGTTTTTAGATCTAACTGATGATGCCCCGCTGGGGTGAAATCAATTTTAGTAAATAAAATATAGTGGTATATAATTTACTACTGATTTCGTATAAGCCCGATAAGCGTGTGGCTATATTATTTTATTTTATTAATATGTAGACAGTGTTGCCAGATATAGAAAACAAACTTACATCAAATATACACCTAAATAGACATGGCTATACACAAAAATATCACAGGCAACCAAAGCCAAAAAATATTTCTGTAAATTACAGCAGAGGTGGAGTCGAGGACACAAGGCTCGAGGCCAAGGCAAGGACACAAAAAAATCCTAGGCCAAGGACAGGCCATCCAAGGACAGACCCCCTCAAGGCCAAGAGCAGGAATGCTCGAGGCCAAGGTCAAGGACCGAGGACACAGGCGCAAGTGTTCTCAAAAAAAAATTTTTTTAGGCGATCTCAAAAAAGGTCTTCAAAAAATTTTATGCTAGTGCTAGAGTTACGGAGCAGGGGTCTTTATGTTCAAGCCTATGCCGATGATCTAGCAGTGTTGGTCACTGGTGCTGATATGCTTTGGATCAGAGGTATGGCCCAAAACTGGGCTTCGGAACAAGAGCTGCAGATTAGCAGCAAGAAAACAGAAATTGTACTGTTCACTCACAAACGGAATCCAGATTTGGGTTCCTTGTCAAAGAATGGTTCAAAACTTGAACTTTCCAAGGAAGCAAGGCTGTAAGGTGTTACTCTGGGCAGCAAGCTCACTCGGACACCAAATATTAACCAAATTGCCCGCAAAGCAACAACAGCATTAATGCAAAGTACACAAATTGTGGTTAAAACACGGGGAGTAAAACCATCTGTGATGAAACGGATATACACAGCTTTGATACGTCCAATCTTGTCGCATGCATGTGTGTCCTGGGCTGGCGGTCTCAACAAAAAGTATCTAGTGAGGAAACTCACAAAGGTGCAGAGACTTGCTTGCCTGATGATTTCATCAGCTTTTCCTGGCACCCCTACTGGTGCTCTGAAAGTATTACTCAACATAACTCCCATTGAGAAATTCTTATTAGCTGAGGCAGTGCTAGGGTCATACAGAATCTCTGTTAATGGGCTCTGGCATGTCAACCGAGTTGGTTCCTTTGGGAAAACAGAAAGCCATGTTGATGTTTGCAATTAGGCCAGAAGATTCTTACCTCTGCTGCAAATGCCAGCTGACCGAATAAAAAAAGCAAAGGTAATCGAGAGCAATTTCAAATGTCAAATTATGGATAAAATGAATTCTATCAGATCTGAAGGCGTTCTAAATCAGAACACTGTCAAGGTTTACACGGATGGCTCGAAACTAGGTGGGAGAATAGGTGCGGGTTTTTACGCCGAATACCCAAACAACTCCCAAAACAAGCATTTTTCCGCCTTGGAATTTACAGTACTGTGTTCCAGACAGAAGTCTTAGCTATTTCAGAAGTGGCAAAGAACCTGCTTTTGGGAAAAAATGCACAATCAAAGTATTGTTGTGCTGGTTGATAGTCAAGCAGCTATCAAAGCGCCCAAAAAGTACCTACTCTGTAACATCAATTACAGTGTTCAACTGCGTTAGAAACCTAAATCAGTTAGGTAAACAAAACCACGTCAGTATTGCCTGGATTCCTGGACATGCAGGGGCACATGGTAACGAAGTGGCAGACTATGTAGCCAAATCAGGATCTAAATCAAAAAATACGTGGTTCTAAACCTTTTATTCCAGTCCCGTATGCCAGCTGTGTTAGCACGGTTAAAGACTGGTCCACAGATAGATGAAAATTTATGTGGAATGAACGGAAGGGATGCTTGAGGATGAAGGAGTCTGTAGATTGGACCTCTTCTTGACTAACAATACGCCTCCTTAACCTTAAGAGGCCTCAATTAAATAGAGTAGAGCAAGTTTAACCGGGCACTGCAATCTACAGCGACACAAAACTACAGGTCATGCTCAGTAAAGTAGCCAGGAATTTGGATTGGGGGAGCTGTTTTGGGGGCTAAAAACAAATCGAAAGATTTTGACCCAGATTTTGGTTGGTTTTCATCAGATTGAGACGGTTTTTCTGTCCAAATTCAGGTGATCTCCAAAAAAAGAAAAAAAAGGTCTTTATCTAGGCTGAGACCCAGTTTTTCTGGGTCCGCATCATGTCAGGTTCTTCACCAATTCTCATACCATTGGGGGGGCTATTTTCGTTTTTAGTGCAAAAATCACCCTCAAAAGTGCTAAAAACAGGGTATTTTGCATACTTTTCAGGCCAATGGGGGGAGCTCAAGCCCCCCCCGTCCCCTGGCTACGCTACTGGTCGTGCTTAGTCTTTTTTGTGTCCAAAACGTAGCCTAGAGGATGAAACATAAAATATTATATAGGCAATTGCAAGCTTTGCCAAGATATTCGTGTTTAATATTTTGGAACCACCAAAACCACTTTTACAATGTGGTAACGAAATGTAACATTAATAAACTGGCTACGTACTTAAAGGAAGCAGGAAGGCTTTCTGAGTTCGACTAGTGACCTAACAAAACAACAATAACATAGCAGCTACAGTTGCAATGGGGCCCATATCAGGCCTACGCAATGTGTAGGTGGACTTTACCTAACGGTAGCAGACTCGCTTGCACTGCTGCCCAATAATAATAATAAAAATTTTCAGGCGATTTCCCAATTGTGGAAAATAAAAAAGGTTTTCGCAAAATTTCCGCAAGATTTCAATGGTACAAAAAATTGTGCTGTCCTCGAGCCGAGGACAGAGCCAATTTTCAAGGACTTGAGGCTTCGAGGCAAGGACTTGACCTTCGAGGCCAAGGACTTCAAAATGTGTCCTCGAGGCCAAGACCGTCCTTGAGGCCTCCACCTCTGATTTACAGTATATTTTAAAATAAATCTCTAAGATTGTATTGAACTATATAGAGGGTGCCCATAAAGTCTGGAAACATAGAATAATTGCAATTGTAATTACATTTTATTCACCAAGTTGCCTTGGCCAGGAGACAGCGAAAGGACGTTTCGGTCTCTGAGTCAATCTGCCACCTGCCCACCTGTCTACCACTCACGGCGGAGGCTTCACACTGTCCCTATATTTGCTGAACGTCAAGCGGGGAAGCTGTGAATACCAACTTTTATAGTCGTATAAGTTTTGGACGTATAATAATTTGTCACATAAGCTTTAATTTTAATAACATCTTCAATATGACTTTCATTATTTAACGTGCAAATATTCAATAATTTTCTTTGGAATAATCCTTTGTGTTTAGACTTATAGAATAATCCTTTGTCTCCAGACTTACGGACACCCTGTAGTATTAAGGACAATGCTAGTACGCTTTGGAATTTTCATTTACTTATTTCATTTTTGCTTCTGTAAACTGCATATGTTCAAGCTTCTTACTTATTGCAGGCAATAACGAGCCCCTGAACATAACAACGATTCTAATTGGTGTTTGTGTGGGCCTTGGTGTTATTATTATTGTTCTCATTTCCTGCCTTGCGTGGAAGCACTGGAAAAGGTTAGGTGTAATTAGCATTTGGAAATTTAATTCATAAAATCATAAAAAAATGGCAAATTAGACACGGTCACAAAAACTGATGATGAATTATCATGAAAACTGGCAAAGTAATATTGCATTGCGCATAATATGTACCAGAAAATGCAAATTAGCGTAAAGCTCGAAGTGGTAGATCAACTTTTTACGGTTAATAGCCAAAATTTTGATTAAGATGTTGCGCTTCAGTTGGGTGTTGAAAAAAAGTAAAAATTCAGGTGCAATCAAAATTACGTCGTGGAATCTCAGCAAGACAGTAGTATTACAATTTAGAAATAATGAGAAATATTGGCGTTCTACCAACTGTTACTACCTTTCAGTAGGAAAAAAACAAGTCTTAATTGTAATTCGCGCAAAACCTTGTAATTTATTTTTGACCAGTTTAAATCTATTAATTGATCAACGTTAATTTTGCTAAAGTAATGCTTTGCAATGTTTGTAAATAATTGAGTAATCAATATCTGAGAGGAATTTCTTTTTAATGTAAAAATACAATATGGAGTTGTTCAGTATTGAAGAGTTTAGTCTACTCTATAATATAAAGCTCTAATTAAAAGTAACAACAAGTAGTGTTGGTAATATCCATAGGTGGACAAGTTAATGCAAAACGTTAGCTTTGTTAACCACCATAGTACGTTAACAAACTTCACACCTCCGTTAACGTTAATCTGTTATTTTCAGCTTTAATTAACGGAAGTTAATAAAGTCTGTTAATTCGTTAATATTTAGCGTGTAATTTACATTTTTTTTTATTCATTCGCTTCTAGAACACGTATTGACGTTGTTGAACTGATTGTAAGGAAATATGTATAGTTATGGTGGTCTTTTTGTGTTTTGGAAGTTACATTTTACAGCCTAATCTAATTTCAAGGTAAATATAAGTTCAAATGCACTCACGAAGCTGCGATCGGAAAATCTTTGGAAATTGTGAACAGCGATAATTAATAGACCTATAAGGCTGCAGCTTAATTATTTGCCGCAAAAAAGGGCTTCTTTCTTCGGTAAAACTCGTGCTCATACGCAACAAGCGTTACCAGTGCAAACTGGTTTGTACCGGTACCATGAATGAATGGTGCAAGATGTTAACGATAAAAACCTTAACGGAAGTTAACAGAACTTAACGGAAGTTAATTTAGTCCGCTAACATGAAAAAACTTTTTAACGGATTAACGAGTGAATGAAAAAGTTAGCTTCGTTATTAACGATTAACGTACTTGTGCCCACCTACGGTAATGTACTAATATCCTAATATGATAATAATTGATACTCATAATTGGCAGTTGCAGAGTTGCGAGTCGGGCTGGGCTTTTGGGTCAGGTCCGGGATGAGACCGAGTTTCTGGGGTAAAGATCGACAAAATTTCGGGCTTTATTCGAGCCTTGTCCCACATGGCAGAAATTTCCTCGTTCGCAGTAACAGCGAGAATTTTTTAAGATGCGCTACCGAACGAAATCTCGCTAAAGACAAAAAGGTTATTTTTGCACGTGCATCTGAAGCTTTGAGAGATCGGTAACGTCATTTTCGCTCGCAAAGTTGCTGAGATCGATTCTGAGATATAATCCGAGTAAAAAAACGTCACATTTTCCTCGCCAACTTAACAAAGATTTTGAAGCACTCTTTAAGCGTGCGTGAAATCTTTTTTGATTGAGAAATTTAATAGCAAAATGTTGAAAACTTCAACTGAAGCGAATTTTTGCTGAAAATTCGTTAAAATTGTCGCCATGTTTGCTATTTGACTACTAAAAAGAAAGCGAATTGCATTGAGAATCATTTGCTGTTTCGACTGATAAAGAAATATTGAGTAGCGCCAGTTGACAAAAATAGCACTACACTTTTCTTTTTAAAACAATTTTCTAAGAACACGAGGCTCTTTTTTGCTCAAAATATAAAAACAAATTAAAAACAAAGCCTGCCTCGGCGGCAAAATAAACCAAAAACATACGAAAAAAAATTTAAATCAATAAAAGAAACGAAATTTTGTGCTAATTCAAAACGATAAAATTTTAGTGATTTTCTTGTGTTTGCTAGCAAAATTGCAACTATTCCAAGATTATAAAGCGCTGTTGTTCTGCGCAAGCGATTGAGTAAATTTTTGGCACTTGTTCAAACTGGAAAAAAGCTTGCTTTTTCTCTTCTGCAGTTTTACGATGCTGCAAAATGGGATAAAAAGTCTACACTTAAGCAAACAGAACAATAGGAATTAAACAGTGCTACAAACATGGCCGCTAAAATTGATATCGATGCTCTTGAAGTTTTTAAAAAATCAAGAACAAATGAGGCCGAAAATCGGCAAAAAGTTAAAAATAGTCTGTCTCAACTAAAGATTTACCGCTTCTAAAAAAAAGAGTGTACTTCGACTTGTTCAATTTTGAAACCTAAAGTTACTGTTAACGTATAAGTTTACCCACCAACAACCTCGGGGGCGCTTTACATCATTTAAAAAATTGTAGCATGGAAAAATTGTTCTTTTTTGACATTCATCCAAAAACATAATTAAATTCTTTCGCTCATTAACTAAGTATTACCAATGGAGGATTTTTGCAAGCTGAGATTATTAACGCAAGGCTCATCGTATCTTTTTCCATAACAATGCAGTATACAGTACGCTTGAACGCATTATTTTTAACGTCGGCCTTGTAGATAGTTACAAAAACATAATCAAAATATACTTTTATAACTTTGCAACACTAAATGAAAACTTTATTTTAGCATCAATACTAGGGTTTACCAAAAAAACCCGACCTGCTCCGATTTTGCTATAACTTGGCAGAATGGTGCATTTGGGTGAGAAAACACGTGTGTTAAAATTTCAAAAAAATCCAACGTCATTTGACGCCCTAGAAGTGACGTCATAGTTTCGGTGGGGAGCCGCGACCCCAAAATTTAATAAAATTGCCATATCTTGAAAACTACGCAAGCTAGAAACGTGGTTAATAGCTCATCGGATGCAGAATATAGGATTTTATACCACACCTAAATACAACATATTGAGCTAAGATGCATGGTTTAGGTGTAATTTCAAAAAAACTACTATTTAGCATTAAGTCTGCTTATCCCTAATATAGATAAGAGTATACATGCCTGTTGTTTCAGCAAGCTACCGTAGGTGTTCATTACCTTGTATCTATGTCAATTTGTTGTGCCAAAAAACAGAAGTTTGATTACACCCTTGTATTAGCCTATATTAAGTATCTATAATTTGTAGGTGAATTGCTTGATTCTAATTATCAGCTGCCAGCAGGAATTAGTTCGGTACTTTATTTGTAGGCAACCCATATGTAACTAGCTAGTTTGCATCATGGCCAGCTGGCTACTAGTTGCATACTGCATAGTTTGTGCAAGGACATCAATACAAACAATGTACAATTAACCTATGTATGTTACAGAACTCAAGCCAAGTTTATTCATAATTTGCAAATCAATTTTTAGCATAGGCTTAAGAAGAATATCAGTGGTAGCCTATCTAAAGGCTTTTTTTTATTTTACGTCACACTCACAAGTTAATTTACACCAAGACCACTAGTCTTATGCATGCTGTAATGTAATGGTACAGCATTTTCACTGAATGTTTCGTATGTTTTAAATTTTTTATGCTAATATAATTCAAAGTCTAGACTAACTGTGAGTAACTGAGCATGATTAACATTAGAAAACAAACAAAATTTTGGCTTTTTAAAGATCGGTTTTGGAAAATTTTTTTAGTTTTACTAGGAAACCTCCTACAACTGAAAATGCTCTGTTACCATTTTATACCATTCAAAAGGATATGCAAGAAAAAGCAAGCAGGCAGTCTAGTCAAAGAGAAGCAGCCAAGCAAACTGTTACAGAAACTGAAGCATGGTGGATTAAAGCCGGGTTACTTTGCCAATCCAGCAATGGACTTACTGCTAAGTTGCTTAAACTGGTAAATGAACAAAAGCAATTGTCACAAGATCACTTTAAAATTCAGAAAAAAATTACAGCGACATTTCAACAAAAGCAAAGATTATTTATGCAAAAATTGAAAGAAACGTTTTGGGCTTTATGTAAAGATATCAAGAATATTTGAGAACTGCTGCTCAAGAATCCACTAATTCAAAAAAAAGAAAAACTTCAGGAAGACTGGCAATTTTTGTAAAATATGAAAATGCCAGGTAGGCCTGGATAAGTTGGGCCCGTGGACGTTGAGTTAAAAAGATATGGAACTCAGGTGGTAAAAATAAGGTTTTTCAACTCAAAATACTATGGACAAAATCACTTTACTGGCATCTTTTCTTTCATTATTTTACGTAAAAAATTGGTGCTCAGTGTCAGTTGTAGCAGATGCTTCTATTCATAACTTGGAACTGTGGAATCAATTCAAATCCATGAAAAACACAGAAACAAAAACTCTAAACTTGTTTCCACCATTGTTCCTGAAATTTGCACACTCAGCACAAGAAAAGTTGGAGCGTTACCTTTGGTATGTTTCTGAAAGGCATATAGTTTTTTTCACTATTAAACAAAAAGCTTTCAGAGATGGAGAAAATAAAAATGTGGCGAAAATTGTAAAAATGCCAGGTTTGACCTCTACCACACATTAAAAAAATTTGATTGGTGCAGACTCTCACACATTTTCAAAGCTTCTTCCGGCTGCTTCCAACTTTATTGATTTGCATCCAAAAACCTGGTAACAAAATTCTGATTTTCTAGCAGTCAAAGCAATGCTCGAAAACCTACCTGCCATAAATGATGCAGCAGAGAGAGCATTGGCTCTTGTCACAAACATTCATTTTTCTCCTGCAGCTCCAAAACTGCATCGTACTAAAAAAGATCTGACAACTGAGCGCCATTCATGTCGCCACAAGTTAAAGAAGCACGTGCACAGCAGCAACATGAGCATGAACAAAGGTTTAATTTATGCCAAGAACAGATCTTGAAAAGCTTTGATCCTTGAGAGGAGAATCGTTATATTATTTGGTACAATAGACTAAAAAGGGATAAGATCACCAAAACAAGCTCCTTAATCTCCGAAGGAAAAAAACTAAAACAACCTATTTTTACAGCATTATGTACCATTGCTGTGCAGAATTACATGTAATTTGAGTGTCAAGTGAACTTCATGTAGTTAGTGAAATGCTATAGTTCAATGTTCATGTTTCCATTTGTGCACGTAATATTGCAAAATATCAGTTTTTTTGAAATTACACCTAAACCACTCATGTTAGCTCAATACGTTGTATTTAGGTGTGGTATAAAATCCTATATTCTGCATCCAATGAACTATTAACCACGTTTCTAGCTTGCGTAGTTTTCAAGATATGGCAATTTTATTAGATTTTGGGGTCGCGGCTCCCCACCGAAACTATGACGTCACTTCTAGGGCGTCAAATGACGTTGGATTTTTTTGAAATTTTAACACACGTGTTTTCTCACCCAAATGCACCATTCTGCCAAGTTATAGCAAAATCAGAGCAGGTCGGGTTTTTTTGGTACACCCTAATCAATACCATTTTTATTGTATAAAAATTTATCAAAAAGTAGTTATGCCAACAAAGTAGATGCAGGACTGAACAAAGCGTATCGAATTATACATAACATGTACTCTGAAACCAACTCCCTTGCCAACTTTGTATCGCTTAACTGGAATTCCACCACCACATATCAGGCGCAAAACTATCACAAAAATTGAAAAGCTCAAGCAACAAAGCAGTTCTAAACATCAATTGTTTGGTTGGCAGCAAGCAAGGAAAAGATTAAAGTTCCGTAAAAGCTTTACAACAGAAGATGGCATCCCCCCCAAGTCAAGCTGACTCTTTCAGACTGAAATCTTGGCACAAATATGGCACTGACAGCTACCAGAATAACAATGCCCCTTGATCAAATTTTACTAGGAAAGAATGGGTATATAGCTCTCAATCGAGCGCGGGCAAAGGTAGGGAAAACAAAAGGCAATCTCCACAAATGGGGAATCAGCACTACCAGTAACTGCCCATGCGGAAATTTACAAACAATGGACCACATCCTTCAGGAGTATCAACTTAGACCATATTGTTCCGATCACAACCTAAAAGAAGCAAACCTCACAGCTGTTCGATGGGTGAAGTTTTGGTGCGACAAGATATGATGACGATGAATAAGTAGTTTTATTTTGTTACAAAAGACTAAAGTTAGAAAAAGGAAAGAAGCAATTTACCCTATATACTATTAGACTTAATTTGACTTTCTGGCTGGTTTGGACTTCAAAGTTCAAATAATTTCTCGGGCTTGGGCTGGATTCGGTCTTGTGTTTTCCGTTTCGCACCTGAACTTGTCGCCTCGTTTACAACTCTAGGCGGTCGACATAAAGGATTGGTGGATATACACAGTATCTGTTTTTCAACCGTTTTTGTACGTTTTTTCTTCTTGAAAAAGTATGTTCTTTTTCGTCCGCATTTTTATAAGTTCATATTCTCACTAACCAGACTGTCACATTCTGGACAAAACTTTTCCGAAAAAAATATTTTGTAAAGGACTACAGCCTTATTTTGAAATATCGCTCTCATCGTTCATACACAAAATGTTTATCACTATGTAGCAGTCTGCTTAGTGCGGATAGGTACTTTAAAAAATGCGGACAAAAAAGCCCATACTTTTTCATGTAGAAGGAAAAACGTACAAAAATGGACAAACAATGGATAGCCTACTGTGTAAATTGACCTTAATAATTCATAATCGTTTAGAAAAGATTTCACGTTCGCGATGTTGTAGAAAAGTAAATTAATGTAAAATAGCAAACCAGAGAATTGTACACACAGCAGCTATAAACATACTATTTAGGGAATCGAAACAGAAAGACGAAGATGGCACCACAGCATTAACGAATCATCCTAGCGTCTCTGATAATCTATACAGCACAAGTAAGAGTTTTGTTTTTCATTTTGCTCAAGTAGAGCGAAGCTGAACTTACAGAAGATTATCCCTGTACAATTTTTCTTCTACCCTACTCAGCTCATACCACACATATAATCGTCGGCAGCGTCGCGTTTACGATGACCTGGTCGCATGGTCGGGGTTCAACTCGCAAACTGGTCACGTTGTTGCGTTCTTGGATAAGACCCTTTACGATGATTATCTCTGCTTGATGGTTACGAACAAGCAGCGAATTCTGTGGACAAGAATTCGAAGGAACCCACAGGAACATTGGATCGTGGAAATTCCTAAGCAGGTGCGATTCCTCCAAGCACGAAGTACAGTTATCTCAACAAAAAGTCTGGGGATCATCCAATGGTTAGCGCCTGACGTTGTCCGGTGACAGAAGGATAAATATGCAATACAACAACATAACAACTTCTGCAATGAGCTATAGGCTAAGCAGAGTTGAAAAGATATTCAAAAGCAACTAACTTCCGCTGCATTAAGCTCTACTCGAGCAAAAGTATGTTAACGCAAAACTAAAAACTGCGTTTTATTTGGGTTTCACTCCAACACAAATGCTTGTAATCTTTTGCGACGTATCACACAAACAATCTAAAATCAAATCGTTGTTGCCTCTGATGTTTTGTATCGAAATAAGCAACGCGATGGTCGATGTTTAATGTTACCAGTTCGATAAGCAAGGCAGTCGAACATCGAGTTGTTAACTGTACAAGAAATGTTGCAAAATCATCCTTTTTTGATGTCACGAAATTTCGAAACGCAGGATTGCCAATGATACGGAGTTAAACGGATTAAAACTATTTTCGCAGATAAGGAAAATAGTTGAACAAGGTTGAGAGCACTTTACTTTGTTATTATCTAACGTACCGGTAGTTCTCATTTATTCAATAAAACCGATCTCGAGCAGTAGGCCTATCTTTTTAAGCTTATGATTTTTAACATATTTTCAGCTTTCCTGCTTGATATTCTTGATATTCAGCAACAAAAAGAGGCAGCGTTAAGCATCCACAGTGTGTGGTTGACAGGTGGGCAGTTGGCAGCTTGACTTGAAGACTGAAAAGTCTTTTCGCTGACTCTCGATCAAGGCAACTACAGTAACTTGGTGAATTCACTTTCGATTCAATCATTTGCGCCCCTTCTAAAAAAAAGTCTTGCGTGAATTTTTGTTTGTCTTTTGAGTAATTTATTTATTTATTAATTGATTTATTGATTTATTCATTTTTTGAAGTTTTTAATTCTCTAATTTCTCTATTGTTTTTCAGCAAACGAAATTGGAATTCCACAGCACGAAAACACCGGATTCAGGGTGAACGAACACGTGTACGAAGATGTGGAGGGATCTGCTACTTATCGTCGCCATCAAGCGGCAGCAGAAAATCACCATGCTCATTCATTCCAAAAATATCAAAATTATCCGCGAGCTCCTAGCAACAGCAGTGCTTACGACGACAATGCTGACGGCCAGGGCGATTACGTTGAACCGGTTGACCCAGAAGGTGATTATCTCAAGCCTATAGACCATCATAGGGGTTCTACGAGACCTCCTGGTGGTCAAGGTCCTACTGAAATGAATCGGCAAAATCATCTTGGACTTCATTCAAATGGAAGAAAACCAATGCCTCTTCCAAAATCGCAAGTGTAAGAAGCATCTCCATCCTCACTTCACCCTAAAGATAACAATCCATCTCGTTGGATGGACAATTTCAAGCTTTCGAACAAATTGCGAGCAGTATTCTTATGTTTAACAAATTTATTACGTCTTATAGCAAGTTTTAGCTTAATATTTAGCTTAATTAATCAAATTTTGAACAATTTTTGTGATATTTGTACAGAAATAGACGATACAACAATGATAGTAATGTAACTAATTATCCTGGAAATTAAAAACATTTTTGGTTTTTATCGTGCTGTATAATTAATAGAGCAATGCAACAATTTTCAATTGTAGCTCAACGAGCTGTTAAATGACGTCATAGGAAACACGACACTGATGCATGGAATTTCATTGCAACAAAAAAGAACCTAGCTATCTGCAAAATGATATCGCTGCGGCACGTAAAACCAGTCATTATTGTTGTAAAGTAGGATAGTTACCATACAGTAATTGCAGCTTCAATATTAAGCGGATCAAAATGTAAAATTATTTTGCTACAGTAGCTTTGAGACCAATGTAGCTACCCGTTATAATCCTACTTTGTGATTAATTTCTGTGCAGCGGGAGGTTTGGGGTTCAAATCTCAGACGTCAAATCGGACACAGTGCTGCCAATGGCTCACCACCGCTGTAACATTTCTTCGAAAGGAGCTGTGTTGCCCACAACTGGTGCAATTGGCGCGGAGATGGGCCCCGCAAACTCTTTACTCGCTATGGCGTAATACACCAGTCAGTGTTGATATCAGGATTTCAAAAAGTGCTCTATAACGAAGAGTTAGAGCTAAAAATCACAGCAGATTACTAGAGTTTTAAGACATTAACAACTAAAAGTTTTAAGACATTATAAGTTTTTGTTGGAAAGTGCTGTTTGCTTCGACATAGAAATTGTTATTTCGATAAGCACCAAAAAAGAAGATTAATGACAACAACGTAGACAAAGAGCATATAGTAGCAAATGCAGACAAAATTTTAGCTCGTGAAAGATTTGGATTGATAGAGCAGTAAGAGCAAGAATCGTACATAAATGGAACAAAAAATAAAAGCGTACTAGAGAATTGGAGGGCTAAATACAATAGACTCATTGATTTTTGATGACTAGCACGCGTTGGATTTCCTTGTTAACCTCTTACCTATAGAAAAAAATCACGCTAGAATAACTTAACATGGCTAGTGTAAGTATTAACAACTTATAAATATCATAAAGTAAATACCAAAAGTTAATTATTAATAAGAAGCGTCTTGCTTATGCTTTGCTATCACCGGCACTTTTATTGCAGCTGCATGATCTCATGCAACTTGAAGTTGCAATGTCTTCAGCAAGTTTGTAGAGGAATTTCTGCAATTAGTATAAAAGCGGTCAATTAAATTTTGATGTAATCTATATATAGTGTGGTACAATCATGTTTAAAACAAACGAAAGGTGAGCAATTACTGCGTTGCCTTAGAATAGAACTAAGATGGCGTCGTCGATGTTATCAATGACAGGGGTTGCAATTAAAAATTATGATAAGAGAGGCGCAGACATCGTGTTTGAAAGTAGAATATCTTTGGAACGGCTGAGTCAAAAAGAATGATGGAGTCAACGCCAATCGAATCTAATACAATTGCCCTAACTTTAGATAACTCCATTGATTTTGTTTTCAGTCCTCGTTTAAATTAAAAAGTACTAGGGTAATTACACAAATTGAATTTCGTTTGTAATTGCGCTGTTTTATCTTGTTTTGTTTGTGGCGACATGCGGTGATGGCTCTCACTTTCTAAAGAGAAAAAAAAATTTTTTTTTGCTTCTGCATTGGAAAAAATGTCAACAAAATACTTTCGCTCAACTGTAAATTCGAAGTGAATATTGAAAGTTAAGTCGTTTACAATTCAATGTGGGGACATCTTTGCAGAGTATCTTAGGAACTCCATAGATTAGAAAAATGTCCTCATTTGCCCCCGCAATCAAAATCTTCGAGCAAACTGCTGGAAACTTGGTGGATAATTATCCTGTAGGTGAGTACTATGATCTTAAATCAGTGGCAGTTTTGCATTTAAGCAACTTACAGTACGTTGATATCGCATGTCCTTACATTAAGTTCATTATAAACTGTATGCATACTTTGGGTTTTTGTTATAGATTGTGATTCTCTTTTTTTCTCGTGCAACGTTCAACAATATTTGAATATTTCCCGTTTTTCTTTTGTTTTTTCTCAAACATCCAACTAATAACAGCATTTATGTTTTTGCGTTGTCAACAAGGATGGCAGTACAGTACGGTACGTTCAAAATTTGAATATGGCGTGCTTCAAAAATTTACCGTACCGTACTAAAGTAACGTACCAAAAAAAGTTTGCATGCGTACCGTACCTACGTACTTTTGATTGGATGGTACGCTCAAAACGTACCGTACTTCAAAGGTACGGTACGTAGGTCAATCAAAGGTCTAAACGTACTGTACTTGGGAGGTAAGGTACGTAGATAAAAAAAATTGCTAAGGTTTTACCGAAGTTCTCGTTTTCCGCGCTTTAAAAAAGAGTTTTAACTGCAGATACATTCTATATGTACCGTCGAAAACGAGTCGCAAACTTTGTTACGTAACGTACTTACATTATACGGTACGTTAGTACGTTTAGCATGCACATTCACACAGCGTACCAACGTATACCGTATCCGTACCTTCAAAAAAATACATATCGTGCAAGCCTACCGCACTTTTTAGCAAAAATTAAGGCGTACCGTACAATACTGCCACGCTTGCTTATCACATACAGCACTGGCGTGCTGCAGAAAAAATGAAAGAAACATCAAAATGAACTATGATGCTTTGTTGTACCCTTGGATCATGGGACATCACCAAACCCAACACAATCCCTGCGCTTTAGCTGGGAGCAATTTTGCGGGGCAGCCAAACGCCCCCAGTGCTTCCCTTAACAAAACCTTAGCTGTAGCTACCTTAAATTAAATAAATGATCGCCTTTCCTCCAGACATCCAAAAAGTGCCTTTCAAGCCAGACGCTTCGGTCGATGATGTGCTTTGCTTTAAGTACTACAACCCAGATGAGATGATACTCGGGAAACCAATGAAGGATTGGCTGCGATTCTCTGTCTGCTACTGGCACACCTTTAGAGGAACTGGTCAGTTTTTCATATTACTTTTAACTACATATTTCGATTAAATAACTTGTCGTAATTTTTATTCTTGATTTACAGTAGATTTGATACACTGCGTTTTTTGTTTTTCTGTTAGACATCCGATAGATGTTTGAAGAAATATTTTTAATTGTTTTATTTTTAAACTTAAAAAATATTTTTAAATTATTTTTAAACCCTAACAGAAGCTTGATAAACCACCAATACCCCTCTTATTTTTTCAGGCGCTGATCCGTTTGGTTTTCCTACACTTAAACGTCCGTGGGATGATGGATCCGATAGCATTGGGAATGCGGAACGAAGGATGAGGGTGGCGTTCGATTTTATGGCAAAGTTGGGGGTCAAAGTGAGTTTTTGGTTTTGTATATTTTTTTAGGTTTTGCATTATCTTGTAGTTTTGTATTCAGAATTTTTTGTTTATTCTAG
Organism: Trididemnum nubilum; assembly: GCA_963965965.1. NCBI lineage: Eukaryota > Metazoa > Chordata > Ascidiacea > Aplousobranchia > Didemnidae > Trididemnum > Trididemnum nubilum. Next base: position 23,111,671 of record OZ014470.1, read on the forward strand.
TCATTCTCAAATAACTTCATAATTTTTATGCAGTTTTTCTTTCTGGCTCTTCCAAAATCGATTTTCTTAAAGAAACGTACTTCCAGAGTCTAGGCTGAATTACCGCAATAATTCAAAAATTTATACTAAAAAAGGAACATTGGTTCCATCAAAATACTGGAATTACCTTAGTGCATTATTGCAGTACTTTGTCTGAATAAAAATTTGATTGAAACTTATAGTACTGGACTTTTCATGACCGTGATATTGCACCAGAGGGAGCTACTTTGAAAGAAACCAACACTAATCTTGATCGCTTAGTGGAGCTAGCGAGTAATTTACAAGAAAAGACTGGAATTAAGCTACTATGGAACACCTGCAACTTATTTGCGCATCCCAGGTTAGACTTACGCAACTTCTTACGAAGCACAAGACTTTAATATAAATCTAACTAAATTTTTACAACTTTTTTGATTTTATTAAAAGTTAATTGGTTAAGATTCTGATCTGAGCTAGAGAAAATGTGTGCAAAAACGCCTTATTTTCTTCGTACCTTTTTTTTAACTAGTTCGATTTATTTTTACGTTATTAAATTTTTGTGGTAAATTCAATTATTACAGTAATTATTTTTATTCTCCTAGATACTGCAATGGGGCTTCCACCAACGCGGATGCCCATGTACTAGCTTACGCTGCTGCACAAGTCAAAAAGGGTCTTGAAGTCGGCCAGAAATTGGGGGCGGAGAACTTCGTATTTTGGGGAGGAAGAGAAGGTTACCATACACTTCTAAACACGAACGTAAGAGCAGAACTGGATCAGATGGCAAACTTCTTCAAAATGGCAGTCGGTAAGAAATCTCCAACTTGCCTTACGATTGCCTCATAAATTCCCTAGGGTTGGTTGAATTTCTCTACTGGTTTTTACGGGAATCCTATACTCACAATGAAGTGGCGCAGGCATTGCATTACGCTATTTCAGAACAATTTTATGCATTACATAAGCAAACTGAAAAACTACGAGTATGACTAAAAAAATTCTTGTTCAAATGCGTGGATTACTTACACTGTAGCACTATCTTCAAATAGAAATACTTCGTATCAATTAAAGATAAATTTTGTTGCAGCTTATAAGAAGAAAATTGGTTTTACCGGTCAACTGCTTATCGAACCTAAACCAAAAGAGCCGGCAAAACATCAGTACGATTACGGTAAGTCAGCCAAGATTGGAGACAAAAATTGTTTCGCGTGTAATATAGCTTTGACAATGTCACTAGTCAAAGAGCAAAGCGTTCTCTTCTGTCATTTCATGTTTGCTTCCAATGTGCCATTTTGGATATTTTCATTTTCATGTAAGGGTGTTATACAAGTGATTACAGTTGTTAGTTGAAATATAATTTATCATAGATTCGCTCACCCCAGCAAACGTGTTTTTTACGAATTCCTTGTTTTTAGATGCTATGACTGTGATTGCCTTCTTGAAAACATACAGTTTGGATCAAGATTTCAAGGTGCTGTAGTCATAATATTGCCAATATTTCACGAAAAAAGGAAGAAACATTCCAAATTTTGATTGATTTAATATTCAAAACTTTGTGCTTACCTAGCTATTTTATTATTATTTTTGTGTATTCTGTCAGTGCTACTTAACTGATAACATTTAATTTACACTACTTAAAAGTCTTAGTCATTTTTATGGATGTTCAGCAAGTATGAACTTTGATTTTTAAATTGCTGTCCTCAAAAGAGTAAAAGATCGAAACACTAACTACTAACTTAAAGAAAACTTTAGGACAAAATATGAGACGAATGACCATGCGATTTGCCAACACAAACATCTAGAAATTCTAGGATTACTTAATTCTTCAAACTTACGATTTCAATTTATTTATACAGTTCCTAATTCAACACAGCTATTAATTAAGAAATCATTCAGTTAATAACCTAAGGTCCTAAATGTTTGTTCTTCGTACGTTCAATATGCAATATTTTTTATATCTTTTTTTCACAGCTTAATATTGAACCAAACCACACAACCCTGGCTGGGCATGGACACGAGCACGACATCGTAATGGCCTCAGCTTACGATTTATTGGGCTCAATAGATTCTAACACCGGGTCACCTGATCTAGGTTGGGACACCGATCAGTTCCCCATGGACGTTAAGAACGCTGCACTGATCATGAAGGTTAGATTTTGTTTTCTAAACTCTACACTTGCCCAGTAAGTAATTAAATCTTTGTTATAATGTCTTTTTAAAGACTGGATTGGGTTTCTGCTATTAAAAAATGAACAAGGAACTAAGATACGGAGAACCATTTCCAAAATCCTGCTTAATGTTTACAAATCTTCACCATGAAAAAATTTTAGGTCGTTTTGGATCAAGGCGGTCTGGCTCCCGGAGGGCTCAATTTTGATTGCAAAGTGCGCCGCGAATCGACAGCCGTAGTTGACATGTTAATCTCGCACGTGGGCGCCATGGATTGCTTTGCTAAAGCTCTTCGAATTGCCGCAAAAATAAAGCAAGACGGCGTCCTGGATAAAATGAAGCAGGTAGGTTGAACATCTGTAAGCTCAATTCCGAGCAAAATGATGGAACTTGAAGAAGCAATCCAGAAAGTTTGTAGTATCATTGTTTTTTTTTATCTTTGTCCAGACGTTTTTTTGGATTGGCTTTACCTGCTATTTCTTGATTGAGTCGAAAAAAAGTAAGCAAAATAAAAAATAATAATACGCTTACATATGCCGCTCCAAATAGGCAAATAACTAAGCAATATGCAGTTCTGTATTATACCCAGTTGCAGTTGGAATAGGCTATTTCGAAAAGCAAGATATAAAGCGGTTTAGGTACGGTACAAACTAGCAACCACAAACAGACGTAAATTTATAATGAGCTTAAATTCAATAATTGTTTCTTACTGGAAAGCTCAAATTGTGAAAAATAAAAACAAAGTAAAAAGGCATGATGTCACCAAAAAAAGCATTTCGTTGGAAAGCTAGAAATAGGGTGAGTTGACAATACCGAGTTTTTGTTTGTTATTTATTTTATTTATTATTTTTTTAGGAGCGTTACAAATCCTTCAGTGAAGGATTGGGAGCAAAGGTAAAAAGTGGAAGCGCCACTTTTGAGGATTGCGAGGAGTTTATCAATCAGAACGGAGAACCAACGACCATTTCAGGACAACAAGAAAAATACGAGACTATTCTCAACAGATACTTTTTATAATTTTAATATCCTGCGACTGGCGTTCAAACAGTAATAATTATGATCCATTAGTGAAAACTTAAATTTGGAATTCAGTATGATATGAAGCTTAATGCAATTCGCTGCTTTTGATGTTGCATAGATAAACCTTTTGAATAATCGAGTAATGCACTCTTTTTCCAGATTTTAAAATAAATAGTTTGCTTTGAGTGTTGAAGCCATATTCACATTGTGGTACTGGTATGAGACCACAATCAAACATCAGAAAACTCGCTATTAAGCCTACATATATACAACATAGTACCTGTACAACAGTACAAGCATACATAGATGATCTATTTCACAAACTTGAGTTTTTCTGGTCCTGATAGTAACGAACGCTTTTAGTAGAATGCGTACAGCGTGTTCAAGGAGGTAGCGTGGCAGAGAGGTCTAAGGCGCTTGGTTTAGATACTAATCATTTCGATGGCGTGAGTTCGAATCCCACCGCTGCCAAATTTTTTGCTTAAAAAAAAAAAAATCCATCATTAAAGAACACAGTTATCTTTAGCAATTTTTCGCGGAATAAATTGATTATTTTTAATGCTCCAAAAGATGGATAAAGATGCAAGTAAAGACAGTAGTGTAGCCAGGGGGGGCGGAGGCCTAAAAAGTATTCAGCCAGTGGCCTATAAAGTATGCAAAATACCACGATTTTAGTGCTTTTGAGGCCGATTTTGCTCCAAAGATGAAAATAGCTCCCCACCCCCCATTGGGATTGACGATGAGAAGTTGTGAAGGACTTGCTGTGATTTAGACCACAAAACTGGTTTTTTTGGACATCACCTAAAGTTGCTCCGAAAAACCGACTGGAATTTGGTGAAGACCTTTTTTTTTTTGGAGATTACCTGATTTTGACGGAAAAACCGACTCAATCTGATCAAACCTGGATTAAAATCTGGGTCAAAATCTTTTGACGTTTTTTCCAGTCTCCAAAGCAGCCCTCCCCCCAAAGCAAATTCCTGGCTCCGCGCCTGAGTAAAGATAAAAGCTTGCACTGCTGAGACGATACGTAATTGGGGCCAAAAAGCGGCACACGTCTACATTGGTTATTGGCATGTCAAACAGAGAATAATATCTCCAATCCACATTTTTTTTCTCTGGTCAAAATTTCCAATTTTTTTTTGGAAACGAAGTACAGCGTACTTTCAGATCAAAATTTACCCAAACTCGTATTAACATTTTCCTGATCTGATTTTTGTGACGCTTCTGTCCCAATTTTGGCAAAGCGGATTTCGTGTCAATTGCGAGTCCCTTCTATGCAAATTCTACAACACTGTGTTAAAATAAAACAAAAATCATTCGTAATGAAGAAGATAAATTACTTTAATTCACATTCTTATTGTCAGCGAAACTCTAAAGATCGGAAAAAAATAACAAATCACATCTCAAAAAATTAAATATTTTAAAAATAACAAACAATGATACGTGCAATAAATACAAAAAGCTCATCAAGCACATTATATCTTGAGGTTGATTATTCTCAAAAAGTCATCTAGTATTTGTATCTTGATTGGACTTTTTGAGGATTTCTGAAATAAGCCAAAAAAACAAAAAACATTTATTTGACTATTTAAGAAATAACATAAAAACCATGACGTCATCAACTAAGTCCGCCTAGGTTGTAAAACATCACTACGGAAAGGGTTCGAACCGATGACCGCAACAAACAGAGCATATTCGCACATCTGGTTTCAAAGTCCTGTAACGCAGAACAGGATGCTCTGGAACGATTCTGCTACCGTTTAGTAGCTCAAAGATGGTGCAAGCAGTCAAGCATGCAAACTTTCAAAAGGGGTAGCATCAATACTTAAATTGTATGGGAGACGCGGGGCGATGCGTCCCATCATCGAGATTTTGCGTCCCCCCATTGAGATTTAGGTTTCCCCCTATCGAGATTTGAGCGCTGGATGATCAGACAAAAAAGACCTAATTCTTCACCTAATTTTAGCGAAAAACCGCTTCAATTTCCCGCGAAGACCTTTTTTTTTGTGTTTATTCAATTTCGGCGACGGAGTTACGTAATCTTCAGTAAAGTACTTTCGCATGCCAAATGCGTTTCGTCAAGGCTGCAAAAGCGTCCCCCCATGCAAAATTTTACAATTTAAGTACTGGGTAGCATCAAACTTTGTCAAAATGTATTTCGGATATTTCTCAATGTCCACGAAAATGACTTTCTCAGAACTTAATATGGCTTGTTGGTCGTTATCAGTCCGTTGTGCAGTACGACTGTAATAGCAAATTTGCCTTAAACTATATATGCATATTTTTTTCACCAAAACTATCCTTTAGTCATAATCAACTCATAGGCGAAGATTTTTTATTCAAACATTAAAAAATAAAAAATCCATACTCAAAAGGTTTTTTCTGCAATATCATGAAAAGCGTGAACAGTGATTACTAAGACATTGTAGGGTTGACAACACTTACAGCAAATGATATAAGGTTAATTTTAATCGTTCATAACTTTACTAAAATCAAACTATGAATCTGATGCTTAAATCAAACTATGAGCGAGATGTCCCCAAAATCTTTGACATTAATTTGTGATCAAAAATATTTTACCGATTTTGCAGTTTTCGAGAATTTTCGTAGGTGCTCGGAGAGAGAACAGGAAATCTCGTTACAACGATTTGGTATCGATTTGTATGCCGAGAATCTGCAGCCGTTTTGGACCTGTAAGCATATTAATGAACTACCAGAATTATAATGCAAATCGAATTTAGCAATTCCTGAAGAGAATTCACTAAAATGCAAAAAAAAAACTTTGACCCAACTCCCTAAACCCATGTTTTCTAGCACAGGCATGAAGGGCTGGCTTACCTTGCTAATTTATCGTTCTGCAAAAACAAGATTTTAAAAGATAGTTTTGGTAGGATTAATTTGTTAAGACTCAGTAACTTTTACAAACTAAAGTATATAACGTCAGGCTTACCTTCGTCTGCGATGATGACGTCGATAGAGTTGAGGTTTAGTAGTAGGTCGAGGCTCAAAGACACTGAATCATACAAGCGTAAATTTCACAATATAGGCCTATACCACAGTCAAAATCATACCATATAAATCTCCCTCAATTTGGAAACCAACTTGGCATTGTAGCGTTGCTTTGCTCTCGAAAATTTGCTTGTTGGGTTCAAATTTGCATAGTTCCGGGTTCGGTCGAGGGACTTGCTGGTTGTGTCGGATTGCAGCTAAATTTCCGCCTCGCTGCACCCTTTTTCATTTGCGTTGCTATTGCTTTTGCATCACATCCCCATGCAATTTACCAACAAAAAAAACAAAAAAACTTTTTAACTATAATCGTAGAAGATGCCCAAATTAATGACTTGTTTAAGCATGCGTTTTCTTTACCCTGCTATTTGAAATGCAAGGTACTTGCAGTATGCATTGATAACGTCTTGACTGTTTTGTTTGTCACACTACATGACTATCTTGCAGCCTAAACAAAAAAACACGAAAAATACACTTGTTTCGACTTTATCTCTTATGTTTCAAAATAATATGGAGGTTTGAGTTTTACTGTGTATTATGCCTTTTAACATAACTTGGATTTTAGAACTGAGAATAGCAAATACAACTCACTTGTCCATTTGCCAGGACACTTCTGGATCCACAAGGCCGCTAGCTGTTGCCCTTGTCGCGTACCCCCTATTAGCTGGAATGGGAGTGTGTAGGATGTAGCGAAGATGCTCAGTGTCGTAGTAAGGCGCAAGATCGTTCCATGAGTAGGGCTTGTATGGAGAACTATAACGAGATTTGTTTTTTGTTTTTAGCTGATTTTAACCCGAAAGAGAAGCTTAAACGAGGACTAAAGGGAAAATCAATGGAGGTATTTAAAGTTAGGCCAATCGCATAAGTCTAGATTGGCGTTGACTCCATCCTTCTTAACCCAGCCGTTCCGGAGATATTCCACTTCAAACACAACGTCGGGGCCTCTAATGTTATACATTTTAATAATTTTTGTTGGCAACCCTGACGTTGATAGCCTTAGCGTCGTTGGCGACGCCTTCCTAGTTCTAACCTAAAGCAACGCCGTTATTAGACTACTGCATTTAATCGTTTTGCAGCGCACTAATCAGTTTGGTCTTGTCAGCAGAATATAGATTCGAGCTGGATAAAATAGTCGACTGCACGGTAGCCTAGGTAAGAAACGCTTAAGAACAAGCGAAGGTTAGGCTAATAGAGCTATAAGAGTAGTAGGCCATTGTTTGCAACTTAGATGGAAAAGTTAATTCTAGGGTTACAAAATACTGTAGGCAAATACAATAGGCCTACTCAAGTACAAAACTGGTAGTCTTATTATCAGGTATGAGTAGCCTGGTAATAAAATCCTTATCGCAAAACTAGGGTATGATTTAGACCAAAATGTATTTGACAGCTTGATTTTTACTAAGATCACTAGGCTATCGTAGTCTACTCTTTTTACCAGCTCGGATCTATATTCTGCTGACAAGACCAAACTGATTAGTGCGCTGCCAAATGACTCGTAGTCTAATAGCAGCGTTGCTTTAGATTAGAACTGGGAGGCCGTCGTTAACGATGCTAAGGCTATCAACATCAGGGTTGCCAACAAAAATTATTAAAATTATTACATTAGAAGCCTCGACGTCGTGTTTGAAGAAGAATATCTCTGGAACGTCAGGGTCAAAAAGGATGGAGTCAATGCCAATCTAGTCTGATACGATTCGCCTAAGTTTAAATATCCCCCTTGATTTTGCTTTTAGTTCTCGTTTAAGCTTCTCAATTGATAACACAGCTATTTCAATCTACATAATTCTTTAACTTTTGAATTTTTGACAAAGTGAACTGTAGGAAAATTTACATTTTACAACGTCTCTTTGATCGATTTCAGTGCTTTCTTTTAACACTATTGTGAAGAATTCAGAACCACAGACAACTCACATAGTAGGACGGGATTTTTGGTTTCTCCGAGCAAGTTCGTCCATACTCCGTTTAATCCGTACATATTCCCTATGGAAATAATTCATGTTTGAACTCTGGGCATGGAACCCACGCAAGCGCGTTGGTGAGGAACGACGAGTCCTAAGTGGAAATAATTTAGAGATTATTTTAACGTGCTTGTGTAACTTCGACAAAAAATTATGCGCAAATACTCATTTAGAACTGTGCGCTTTTTTCGTTAGAACAATTTCATAAAAACACGAGACTCATTTTTGCTCAAAATTTAAGAACAAATTACGAACGTGGGCTAGCACAGCAACAAATTTGTAAATAAGTTTTCCATCCTTTTCTGTATTATTATTGATGATTTGTCTAACAGTAGTCATGAACTCACGATCTATAACAAAATACAAACTCAACCCTATAATTTACAAGAGGTATTTGACCAACGCGTTTTACACAGGGGAAACAAAAATGCCCTCCACCTAACTCCTAAACCAAAAGTCATGGAAACACCAAATTTGGTATGCAATTCGGTGTTCACAAACGCTTTTCAAAAAAATTGGTTTTAAGTTGATGACGTCAGCATTGTGACGTCACAGCCATATCTTTTTTTAAATGTCACCATTTTTGATGACAGCACTGGCGGCTTAAAATTGAACAATAGAATTTTTATTCTAAATCATAAAATGCCCAAGTCAAAGTAGTTACGTCACAGAAACGCCTTATGACGTCATTTAAGTTAAATTTTGGCCGAAAAATGCTCAGATTTTGGAAAGTGACTTCGGGGAACCTCAAAATTGGGAAACTTTTCGTTACCTTGGCAACTTCAAATTTTCAAGAGTTATTTAGAGTGCATTTTTACTTTGAATTGCTTTACACTTTTACTTGTTAATTTGAAATAAAATCTTTTAGTTGAAGAGATTTGTCATGAAAAAAACGAGACCTGAGGCAAAAATACCTCTAGCAAAAATAAATTTCTGTCTCCATATTCTCCACAAATTTAATAACAACTGAGGCTGAAAATTCGTGAAAATTTACAAACAGTCAACCTCAGCTCAAAATTTACTTCTTTGGATGAAAAAAAAGTGTAACTAGATTTTTAGACCAAAACCAAAGCACAATTACAGTAAATAGCAGCTAAAGTGTACTCAGTGTAGCAAGTCTTGTGTAGTTAGTAGCATCAGTTTCGTACCAACCTAGTCGCACTCGTCGGTTGCAATTTTGTGGTGTTTTCCCGACTAAACCGAGGACTGCTGGGATGTGCAGCTTTAGGTCTTTCCGGTTTGACACTACCTAAAATAGCAGAAACTTGCATACAGTAACAGCCATTTTGATGCACTATATTTACAGCTTCTGCGTAGGTTTCTCAATAGAGCACTGGTTTCTTTTTAAAAAGCTCTCAATCCCTTTTTAAATCTGAGTTTAATAATTAATGAGTCTTTGGAATATCTGGAAATGCATTTATTAAGTACTGTAACTGTATATCTTATTGGGGCCAAGAAATCCAATCCGGCACTCGTTGGCTCAATCTTGCATAAAAACTTCAAAGAGTGACACTGAGGTCTACAGCGCATAGAACGAATGCAACTGAAACGGTAAACTTATGTTCGATTCCCATTAGTTGCCTAATCAAATCAGATTCGGGCTTATAAAAAATGAGTTTTACTGCCTTGCCGCCTTCCTGCTTCACGTATAGTATTAAACAAGAAAGTACAAACGATACATCATCCATCCACTATGGTTGTATAAATGTGTAAAAATGGCACTTTGGCTTAAAGACCGAAAGGTTGATACCTAGTCAAAACTGTTATAGAGCAGAAATTTGCTCTGTAAAAACAATGTTGTCGACAAGTTTTATAGCAACAAATACTGACTCCACCCGTTAATCTACAGCAGAGACTAACAAAAGAAGAAAATGATAATTAACTTTACACAATAGCACTGCAATCCTACTTTTCTGGGACGCTCTTTCACTTCCAGATGATGAAGAACTGCTTGTGGATGATCTTCTAGCTTTATTATCCCTGTCGGACTCGTCGCTAGATGAAGACGAAGATCTGCTTTTAGTGGACATATCTTGCGATGCTTTGCTTCCGCGTGACAATTTGCTGCTTGATGATGATGCAGAGCTAGATTTCGACAATTTTCTTCCAACTTCTTCGTTGCTTGATTCGTTGCTTGAAGACGAAAAAGATCTGTTTTTAATGGACATATCTTTCGATTTTTTGCTTCCGCGTGACGATCTGCTAGTTATTGAAAATGCAGAGCTGTGCTCTGACCATTTTTTGCGATTGTTTGTATGAGAAGACTCGTCGCTAAATGTTGATGATGATAATGATGATGAAGATCTGCTTTTGGTTGACAACGCATTTATTTTATTGCTTTTGCTCGACAATCTTCCGCGAGATAATGCTAAAGAGCTGCGCTTAGACGTTTTTCTCTGTTCACCTTCGTTAGCGGACTCATCGCTGGATGATGAAGATCTGTTTTTACTTGATGACATGATGATATTTCTGCTTCTTTTTGAACGGCTTGATTGAGTTGAGGACAGATTGCTACCAGAAGAAGTTTCGGATTTCTAAAACGATAAGATTAAGTTTCATTTTAATCAGATTAAAATTAGAAATCAACCTTTTTATGACATCAAAATTTCGTTTTAGTGGTCTGCACTCTCAAAATCCATCTTGTTTGAGGTACCCAGCTAAAGCCCTTTTTCGAAAAAAGTTTACTTCTGGTTACTTTGACTAAAATTGAAACGGTAATGAATTGTTGCAATAGGACCAATGTGTTGATGCTAAGCAGCTTGAAAATGATAGTTACGTGTAGGCCTACTATCAAGATTGATGAGCAAAGAAAATCTTCATCCTTCTTTTTCCAAATTAAACAAATTTTAATTTACTGAAATCTAGCCACGGCTTTCTCGGAAAACTAAAATGGAATAGAAAAACTTAAAAAGCAATTTTCATATCGGAAATGAAATTTAGTTAAAGTACGAAAATCAAACAATGTTTCAAGAATCAGGCTGACACAATTGAAAATGATATTAGTTTCGTCCACAGATAAATACGGTAATCAAACTAAACTTACTTTTATTGTTGGGCTTTTACTTACACTGCCTTTACTCTTCCTTGATTCATTGTCGCTGCCATGGTGTGAAGAATCTGCGGAGAATGCATGATTTTTTTTTTCTTTTTTACAAATCAGTTTCACAGAACCGTCATAAAATGATGTAAGCGTAGTGGTTGTGGTGCAACTTAATAGAAACTATTAGATAAACTACAGTTACGAGCAGAGATGGGCAAGATCACCACCTTTTGGTGATCTTAAAGATCAAGATCAGATCATCAAAAAAATGTGATCATGAAGATCAAAGATCAGATCACCCAAACCCTGTGATCTTGAAGATCAAGACCACTTTACTTTTAGTATTCAAAGAGAGGTAGTGGTGATGATGGGGAGGGGGTAAGCTATAAATGTTAAATGGTGTATCAGTATTGACTATCAATGGGCAATGGCAGCGCTGATTTCGCTTATAACGTATGATAATTGACACTCACAAACTTTTTGTAGCCATTTTACTAGTTTAAATAATCACGAACAACCTTTTAGGTTACGTTTGCTAGTTTTGTATAACAATAACGAAATTCAAGAACAAAATCCAATCAAAAATGTTAAATCTTCATTATACTCGCTTTAATACCCTTCATGGTTGCCGCGAGTCTGCGGGGCCCATCTCCGCTTCAAAGCGCCACGGGCACACAATTTAACGTCGCAACAATGGCAGGCCATTGGCAACTTGTGTTAGATTTGATCGACGCGGGAATCGAACCCGGTCTCCCGCACGTGATTCGCCATCGAAGCCAGACGTGTCTGCTACTCGGCTATCCCGCCAGTCAAGAACAAAATCCTTTTTCATGACATTGTATATTTTATGACATCGTAGATCATAGACAGTAAACTAAAAGAATTTTTTTAGACTCCATCCCGCTCCTTCCATTAAACTCCTCTCCAGTTTAGACTCTATTCCATGTTGGAGCCATTAAATAGCTTCAAAATATCACATAACCTGGCCTCGGCGATGCTTACCCTATGCGACATTAAAAAATGAAAGTGATCTTGATCTTCAAGATCACACAAAAAATGTGATCTTGGAGATCAAGATCGTGCCCATCTCTGGTTACGAGTTACTTGTAATTGTGATTACTGTACATCTTTGTTCACTAAGTTGTCTTGCAGGAAGACAGCGCAAGGACTTTGCGGTATTCGAGCGAAGATGCCACATGTCCTAGTACTAATCTACCACATACCGTGAAGGTTTCAAAATGTCCCTTTTAAATTAATGCAGAACGTCTAGCAGGGAAACTGTGACTATCAATTTTTAAAGTCTTTGAATTGAATCGACTGGGAATCAAACCCAAGCCTAACGTTTCAGTAGTAGACGCTCTATCCACTCGACTTATGATCGGTAAAAAAATCATTTTTATAGGGACCATTTTTACAAATTACTATAGAGAATTCAGAATTAACAGATCCAACCAATATTCTATAGAACCGAGACTTCATACAGTAGAATAAACAATAATACTGTGCAACATAATCATATCACATCAAAAGCTCGAAAAAATTTTATCAACTTTTATATACAAAGAAGGCTTTTCATACAAGCATATTAGCATACGCGTAGCCAGGATTTTTGATCGGGGGGGACCAAACCGCAAATGACAAGCAATGACGTCATCAGAAACTTCAAAAGAGGAACTTTTTTTAGGGGCAAAGATATCGTGAAATGGAAGATCAGGACCCGCAGCCTGGTGTTGGCACGTAACTAGGAACTCGTTCAAAGTTCAAAGCTTAAACCAACAGTGAAAATGTGAAAATGTCTAAATTGGGAGACGTGTTAAATAAAGAAGGGTATTGTAATTCAAACGTATCACAGACGGGGTCTGGGGGCTAAGCCCCCAGCCGTTGGGCGATTTTTTGTAATTTTTTGAAAAAAAGAGCTGTTTTAACACCATTGGATCATATTTCGCACGTATTCAGAGCCATTTGAAAGCATTAGATTTCTAACATTTGAAAGCCAACTGAAAAAATTAAGTTGTTCAGTCCTTTTTTGCTTGCTATTTAAGTCTAAAACACGTTTAAAATCTTGCATTTCGGGTTAAATTTTGTAAGTGATTTGGCCAAGGTAGGGGGAAGTAAAGTACATTGCCTCCTGCAATATTTTAGCAGTAAATTAATAACCTACTCGAAAATTTTCCTTAGAGATTATTGTTTTGTCATGAAAACAATCAGCTATAGGAGTACGTAAATAAGGCCAGGGGGCCCAGGCCGTCTCAATTCAAAATTTTGTTATATGAGCATTTCCCTTACTGCAGCTAATTTTTTTCAAAAGTATTTTGTTGCATAAAAACTGGCGAGGTGGATGTCAATTGTTATTGAAAAATGTGCAATAGATGGTTACACCTACTAACCATGTAATTGTACGGGCCGGATTTACATTGTGTTGGGCCCCTGATACTTCGGGATTTTCGCAACATTTTCCGGCCAAATACAAGTGAAGACCAAAAAAGTCCTATATGAGCGCGGGGCCCCTGGCACTGTGCCATGTTAAATCCGTCCCTGGTTATTGTATTACGTTCATAAAAAGGTTAGATGAGGGCCTGAGTTAGCAACTTTTAGGATAAAAACCCTTAATTTCACTCGGGTTATACGATTAAAATGGTAGGCAAACATTAAACTGAGGGTTCCCCGGCTCCCTGGATCAATATTATTGTTAGGGGGCATTTAAATTATGGACCATTTAAATATTATTGCTGGGGGCCCATTTAAATTGGTTGGCAAAAATTAAATTAAAGAGGCCCGGGCCCCCTGGATCAATATTATTGTAGGGGCCCATTTAGGGATGTCTTTGTAGGGGGCCCATTTGAATTGGTTGGCAAAAATTGAATTGAAGAGGCCCGGGCCCCCTGGATCAATATTATTGTTGGGGGCCCAATGGCCCGTTTAAATTGGGGGCTATTTAAATATTATTGTAGGAGGCCCATTTAAATTGGTTAACAAAAATTAAATTGAGAGGGCCCGGCCCCCTGGATCAATATTATTGTTAGGGGGGCATGTAAATTGGGTACCATTTAAATAATATTGTTGGGGGACCATTTAAATTGGTTGGCAAAAATTAAATTGAAGGGCTTGGGCCTCCTGGATCAATATTATTGTTAATTACTGTTGTGCGCTTGGACTGTTGTACGTGAAGATGCTAAAAGAAACTGTAACTGAATACACAATAGTCTTTTTATGACATTTTTATCATTGGTAGCATTTCAATTGGGGGGTGGGCGGGGCCCCTTAGGCCTCCCCCCCTGGCTACGCCTATGCATATTCGGCTTGTTCTTTCAAAATACATTTTTTACCATACAAGAAAAATGAGCACGAGTGTTGTCAAATTAACATTGGCGTAAAAACCGAACCATTAATATTTGATCTTTTATGTCCAGTAAAGCAAGGTGTAAAGATTTTCAAACTATGGCAAAAAATTTAAAACAAGATAGAGATGAATTTTTGTAGCAGTAGTAAGGGGAATGCAGGATAGTGTTCTAAAACCGACGTAAGAAGTCCCAACCAACCTGTTTTAAACCGCTGTGATTCTTCAGCTTCTGTCTGTATTTTACCGAAAGATGCAGCTGAAGTAGAATCAAGTTTTCGGTTTAAATCCAGTTTCGAATCACTTTTGTCCTCCGTCTCTGAGTCGCTGCTGGATGAAGATTCACTTTCGGAACAAGAATGGTCGGAGTTCTCCACAGGATCAGATGGATGCGAATCCTGTAATAATCGTAAATTGTGTTTTAATAGTCACGAATTAAACAAATAGGCTATACGGTTCTCACTATACAGTTTTCAAGATGAGAGAAGAAAAAATATTCCGCAGTTGCTGATGCACATCACACACCAGAGTTGTAAGTCGGGCCAGGTTTCTCGGGTCAGGTTCGGGTTCGGGCCTGAACTAGTCGGCCCGTTTACAACTCTGTCACACACTCTTTGCGATATGTACAATTAAACAACCTTGGAAAACATTTGATAATTTTTCGACTACTTGACAGTAAGCTGCATTGTTGCTATGACGAGCGGTTCAGTGTACATTGTACAATGTATTTGTTAATGCAAAAAATACTGCATTATGAATTCAAGCTATTATTCGTACCATTGACGTAACTGGATGTTTGGCACTTTCATGGCTTGTCCGACTTGAACTTTTGATTTCAATGTTAGAATTTGATGATTTTTGCTCGGAAAAAGCTGTAACCGGAAAATGTATTAAAAAGATAAATGCAAACTGCAAAGCAGGCCTTCTAGTAGTTCTATACAACAGCAAAAAACTGATTTTTAACTAAGATTAGAAGGATACTAAAAATTAAAATTAGAAGGATATTAAAAACAAGAAAAATAATTTTGAAACTTAAAAAAAAAATGGAAAAGAAAAAAGATATAGTCATTGCAGTAAGCGCTCCGACGTATTAAAAAAAGTCCACCGAGATTGCAAAAAAGAACTAACTCCGCTTTATTCGCACCTGTACTAGCTTGATGAGTGACGTTTTCATTTGCATCAGTTTTCGCATTTTCTGACGAGGTAGGTTCCTCATTTTCACTTGATAGCGACGATGACGTCACTGATGATCTTCGTGACTGGGATTGGTCAAATTTTTTATCGCTATCATCTGATTTTGCAATCTCAAAAGTACTCAATAGTCCAGTGACAAAATGTTGCTGTGAATGTAGCGACGCTGTATCGTCATCGGCAGTTTCTTCAACCTCATCCTTTGCAGTATAAATACACAAAATTATACTTGTTTATAAAGTTCACAAATTCAAAAAAAATAATAGAGGCAAAACGGATTTTAGTCTGGATTTTGCTGCAATGCTTCATCTTGTAAAATTTAAACTCTCTTCAGCTGGAGATACGAGAAATAGCAGTTAAAAAGGAGGTCAAGTAGCCTACTATGTATGCATTAGCTTTTTGCAGATTTATTTTGGCAGGTTAGGTAATAACAGATTGAAGTTTCATCTCGTATACAGTACTCACATTGTGCTTCTTCCCTTTTGCTGAGTTTCTATCTTCTTTATTTGTTTGTCTAACTGACTTGGCAGATTCTGAGTTTTCGGTCGAGCTTGAATCTAAAAGCATGTTACGTTTATCTCATACTTGTTTTCACTTCGAAATTTTATAACTGACATTTAACAATTGTCCTGCATAGATTTTGCAAGGATACAGGAAGAATTTGAAACACTGTATAGGCTAGCGTATATGCTTCATCGTTTTGGTAAATAAAAATTTTGCATTCCCAAACCTTCTTAAATCAAGCTGGTGATTTATGGTGGAATAAATTGACAGGTCGTGATCTGTCCAATGGCGGGAATAAAATCTATCCCTTTCTTTTAATTTGCAGTTGACTAATATACGGTTTGCAAAAATTCCTTTCTACATTTTTCGAGCGTCGTAGTGAACAGGAAAAAATTGAATGGAATAAAATTTGTTCAAATTAGCACAAAAGTTGTGTTGAAAGACAGTTGAGAGCATCATTATCGAGTTAATTCCAGGAATGAACAGTTGAACACTATCAGTTTTTCTCAGCTTCGCGACTTTTCGGTTTAACTAGCAATTAATAATTGAATGGGAAAGATAGATGGTCGACAACCAACCGAAAATTTGGATCAATGGCCTGTTTTTATTTGCTGGTGTAGATTTGAGCATCAATTATTATCAGTTCAAATGAAAAAATTCGATCTGTGATAATAACGTGTAGGTTGAGCTGCAATTCGGCCGCTTTGTAGTTTTTCGTACACTTTTAGATTTCACTAAATCATCAGTAACGACAGCTTGTCTTCCATTTGTCTGCTTCGTCTCATTTTATGACTTCGTAAACACAGGGCTCGTTGCCCAGCCAGCGGGCATTTATGTCTTTTGGAAATATGCTTCAACATTAAAAGCTATATAATATTTACCGAGAATTTAAAGAATATGAACGTAAATCACGATACGAAAAAGGAAAATATTACGGTGCTGACTTTAAGGAAAAAATCTGTTTTATTTTTCTGCACAGTAAACCTAATGATATTCTCAGCTGCAATCATATTTGAAATTTTGACTGCCTGATATAATTTTCTCTTTACTGTAAAAAATGGTTTCAAAGTTATCGAAAAAACAATTAAAATTCAAAGGTTGCGATAATGTGTATCATAATCTCGATTCTCTGTCAATTCAGCAAATTTGATAACTTTTACCATTCTAGCCATCGGCAAAACGTTTCGATGCAAAGTGGCAAAATTTGACTGCTCTTAATCGCTTTCCATGAATTTGCATAAACTATCTTCGATCAAAACCTTATTTATTCTCTTTGTCTTCATTGCTGCATCTCGATTTTTTCAAAACTCGTCACAGTTTTCCCACCTGAGCTACTTGACGACGATTGGCTGCTATCCGAAGAGTATCCGCTATTCCGCTCAGACTCCGTCATCTTTTGCGAGCGCCGCTTTGATCCGCCCAGATCGTGTAATTGCGACTTCGGTATGAGCACTCAACAATTTATCGCGCCGTAATCGTCTTTTTTCGATCGAGTGCTCTCAAAACAATTCTCCATTGTTAATAGCATAGTGACGTATTACAAGGCAGTTAAATATGGCACAATCGCAAAGCAAATACGCAAACTGTTACCAGGGGCGATAAAAGCAAATAAAAGGGTCGCGCAAAACGCGAACGGGTAATTTCTGTAGGAGATAAAACACACTGCGTCAAAGTTAAAACGAACATAACAATTTAGAACAGAAAAACAATAAAACGAGCGCGCTAAAACGCACCAAAAACCTAAAATATACAACAAAGAACGCCAAAGAAATAAAAGACAAGAAAAACAACAAAAAATGTCAAGTTGAAAAAATTACAATGAAGAAAAATCGGAAGTACAATGCATAGGAACTTTGTATTTGTGGACTAGAAATTTTCTCTGATTATGTTAAAGCAACATAGACGACGCAATTGGTCTTTGCTTAGCCTTAGAAAAAGGAAAAATTCAATTAAGCGGTGTAAAGTTCATCACAGATCATTTACGCCATATGACATTAATTTTTAGATGTAGAATGACTGAAACACCAAGAAATAATAATTGTTTTGATTCGAAACCTTTTCCATTTCCATCTCCTGGCTCATTCTCTTTCTTTTCAATTACTTTCGAGGCCTACGAAGCGTTGCAGAAAACCGAACCTCGAATTTTACAATCACAACACAAGATCGATTGGCCGCACCACGCCAGTGGTGTGCCGGGTCACCCACCGTTCGCGGTCTTTGTCAGCGTCTATTAGTTTGGTATGCTCGTTGATAATATCACAACTCTAAAAATAGAATAGTATTTTTATGTACTCATTTATGAACAAAACTTTTTATAAAAAAATCTGGTGATATGATTTAAAGGTTGTTTTTGAAACCGAAGACTGCTGGCCCCCGATTTCGTGGCATAATCGTAATTTATAGTCTTGTGAAATACACGTACAATCTACAACTACTTTGTGCCAGGTTTGTTAGTTCTGATCGTTATAACCATATCTAGGGTCAGGAAGTCTATCGATTTGGTAGAAATTGACAAGAGTCAACAAAACTTGCGGCCAGACCAAGCAAACGTGTTATATCACGCCAGTGACGAGCCACGCCAAGGCTTTCTTTATTGAATCCTTCAAGACCGGGTCCCCGCTCTGTGGGCCAAGTGGTATTGGGACCGAATGAGGACAAGATAAAGGGTAAATGCAAGACACATACAGTGTGCAGGCCAGTGGCTCGCATGAAACAAAACGCTTAGTCACAAGTTTGATTTTTTCAAACAGAAATTAACAGGCTCGAATTCTAACACAAGAGAATTTCAGCAGCAATATTCTCACCTTACTGCTACCCTGGCTGGAATCTCTAAGTAACTTGGAGTACTTTTCCATTAATGACTTCATATTTTCCACCCTTTCACCTTCGTGCCGCTCCAACACCAACGATGACGTCACGGCTTCTTCGAACCACTGCTGACGTTGCTTGTTGTAAAGTTCAATCGAACGGGTCAAGTCTTCGGCTGAAAAAATTAAACTTTAGAATCAACGTCGAAAATTTTTTTATTTGCAGTTATGTGGCAACTGTCAATAGGTTAATGGATTACACATAGCATAAGCGTCGTTGCAATTAACGACCGTCTTAGATTGATCTCTTGTTCTTTCTATAAAAATCTATCATTTTTATCATTTTCAAGCAAACATTTTGGAATTTAATTTCCTGAGAGCATTTTTTTCGCTGATGTAGTTCGTAGTAAGTTTTGAAAATAAGTAAATAATTTAATGAAAACCTTGGTGGTCGCCTGGTTGGTCACAACCAACCCTATGTTTATGGTCAAGCAAACAATTCAATTATTACAATACGACCAGGTGGCTAATTGATCGATTATAACAGTAAAACACCACGTTGTTTCACACCAAAATAGTTCTTGAAAACAACTAAAAGTCGAAAAACAGGCAAATCAGTCCAGCAAAATAAAAGCTATCCCTGGCTTAACAGCACATCTTTCGGTCAACGACACTCGTCTCTAGATGTCGCTTACTTACCATGTCTGGTTGATTTTCTTCGAGCTTTTTGAATTTCTTCTTTGGTCTAAATATTTATTCGATGTTAAAATAAAAAAAAGATAACGTCAATGTCACAGGCCTCCTCCCACCAGCTACTACAAACTCAATTTCTAACCGGGGAGGGCAAAGTATATCATTTTAAGCCCTTGCACTATTCTCAAGATGCACAAATATTACCCAGCGGAAGCTAAATTTGAGTTGAAATGGTAGAGATGTCTTGTCTGGATTCTTAGAGAGATGATGTCATCTGAAGAATGTGCTGGTAAAGCATTTGTACAGTAGGTTTTGCATGAAAAATGGTTCGAGATAATTGGAGTGATTTCATGGTTCAAAAATGGTTCAAACTGGAGTGAATAATCTGAATATATTTTCGAATGAAGATGAAACCGCTTTCCTAATGTGCTAATTTTATTTTCGGGAAATAATACAAGATGGTGTAGCATGACTGCGCGGTGACTTTGCCTTTATTGTTAAAGTTTAACCTCATTTTAGAATATCGTCATATGGTGCCGATAGGCATCATTGTTTCATCCTTTATTTTTATTATTCGCTGTAGGAAATGATTAGTAATTTTTGTAGAATGTAAATGCCATGTTTTGGACTGCATTTGAACACCATGATATGACTTAATGAAACCAAAAGAACTAAGATAACGAAGAAAATGGGCCAAAGTTTACTCAGGATCTCTACCTAAATCAACACTTGAGTGCAGCTTATTGCCTGTAAGTTTAGCTGAATGCTTTCCAATTCATTTTTCATTCAAATGTTAACTATTTTAGTTTTAAAAATTTGTGTATAGCTTCATCCCTTATTTGAGTACCCAACGCTTGTAATCGACTGATGGGAAAACAGCTCCTAATTAAGCAGGTTTAAAAATGATAAAACTCCATGAAAAAATTCTTAATGGCGGCAACGGTTTCCGATGAAAAGTTTTCTTCTGCTTCAAGAAAAATAATTTGGCAGTAAAACTGGGAATTTCTTTGTTGTTTTCTTTATTGCGGAAGTAATTTTATTGCTAGGAAATAACAGCGAGGGACTTACGTGCTTCGATGACGACATTTTGTTTTCATAATCCTTGGTTTTATCAAGTAATTGCTGCTTGATTTTCTCGGTAGCTTGATACCTGCATGGACAAAATGAATAATATTGAATTATACCGAATACATTAACTTTCGAAGACAATTTTTCAAATTGGAGATATTTACATAGTTATATTTTCTTTGCTCGGCTGCTTGCTGCGGTACAAAAAAAGGTCGGTTTTTAGGTTATTTTCGGGAATGCATCATTGCAAAACGATGGAGACTGACCCAATCTGATTAAAACTTTCAAATTTTGTCAACTCAAAAGCAAGATGAATTTTGCTCTTCAGACTGAAATTTGTGGGACCAAAACCTAAAAGACTTTATGACAAGTCTAAATTTCCTTTTGGGTTCAAAAATCAGAAGATAAGGCTTTTTGGAAAGTCAAAAACATCCGATCGTAAGCTACGAATTGCCGCTTTCGTATTTTTTTTAGCATTTGTTATCATCCCCATCTTGTTTGTCTAGCCGTCTATGAATTTGATCGAGGTTAATTAATACATTCATTTTTATCGGCCAAAAATATACTCATGTCTTGAATCTAGAACGCCGTTAGTCCCCCTTAAAGAAGAATATTTTACCACGAGACATCATGTTACTGTATAATCAATAATCTCTAAACTGCAAATCGAATGCCGCATATTTGTGCAAGATGTGAAAATAACAAAACAAGGGATTAAAAAAAACAAAATACACATTGTCGTGGCATGAGACTTCTTCCGAGCTGGCCAGCTCTATAAGAGACAAAATACAACGACGTCACAAAAGCAAGCCACGACTTTCCAAGCATCGTGAGTTTGTGACCCTGTAGTGTCACTGCATGTCTGGTTGAAAGCACTTGAATACGGCCTGATTTGGCCTTGAGCCAACAAAACCTTAGCACGACAGCTAAGTTACAACAACTCGGTATGTTGCTAAGTACCGGTTCAGTTTTGACACAACGAATCTAGAAATTATGATTCAGAAAAAAACTCTGCGAAACAAATCTAAAAATTGAGCCTTGTTAAAGCGAGGTCTGATACCAAAACACAATTATCTTTTTTATTCCACTTTTTGGCACTGTCTTGGTTTGTTTTTCAAAAACGGATAGGAGATTGAAAACCAAATCGCAGCCCGATGCCACAAAGGTACATAATGTCAAAAAAGGCAATGAAGAGAAGTGGCAAAGAAAAAGAAATCACCAAACCATAGAAAAACTTTTTGCAAGGTTTAGTTTGGAATTTGAGGCAATGAGTTTTCTTTAAACATAAAAGCGAGTTTTTGAGACTCGTTTTCTTGTATGAGTGGCCAAGAAAATAAGATAAAAAGTTCCATAATGGTATTAACGAAATAAAAAATGTTAGTGGGTCTATGCAGCATACACAATCCCGTTATACATGACTATTTTTCTAAGTTTTTATTCTCGATTACCATGATTCATCAATGAAAACGAGGTCCACAAAATACACCATTATTTACTTTTTTCTTACCGAACTTGGACTTGCTTTCTAAGGTCTGACATGTGGGCATCCATCTTTTTCATGTCTTTTCTCTCCCTCTCTCGCTCCTCCAAGAACCGCTGGGAAATGTCCAACTTCACCTAGACATTGTATGTCATTTATTTTTTCTTGCACAGTCAATTCAAACAGAATTATCTTTGCCGTCACGTTCTATCAGTATTGATTAGCACATTTTATTTCTTGTAAAACCATATAGACAGGGCCTCAGAGAGAAATTTTGTCAGGGGATACGAAGACAGAAAATTACGATTGTGTTCCGCCTGAGGTTAGGTGATGACTTAAAGCAAAAAAAATTTTCAACAGAAATACAACTAGCTTGTGGCCTCAAAGAAAGTGAAGATCAAAAAAAAGTTTCCACCAGGATTTGATCTAAATAATGAACTATACGTATATCACTATACTAATTGAGTTCAAGGGAATCGCTGATACTAATTAAGTGCGTGTATTTATAGGATCTTACGGGGGCCTCCCAAAACCCGGGCCCGGATGCGAAGTACCCCCAGAACTCCCACTCGTAGGCCCTGCAAGTAGGCATTCTGTGTCTCTTTCACCACTACCCAAACCCAAAGCATCTTTTTGGTTTTAAGTATTTATGTTTTTTCGTTTGTCTGGGACCTCAAAAACGAGTACACAGCAATAAATTGCTACGCCCCAGTCGAAAATAAAATTAAGTCTCTTTCCCAACAACGCAGCGGCAGTTCCGGAACTGCAACAGGAGCGGGCAACATTGCGATCACCGCAAATGAATACCATCCGCTATTAAATAAATAAAACTGATTTTTTTTCTGACCAGCTATTTAAAATTAAATTAGCTATATTGATTATGCATTGGCGATTGGAATTGGTCAATTTTCAATATCTGCCAATTAAAAACTCAAAACTTTGCTGAACGAAGGCTTGCCTTTTTATTTATTTTTCGTAACCGGAATTTTGCCTAAAAAAATATTCTTATTTAGGCTAATGTAAAGTGCGACTGCTTAGGTAACGTGCAGTGTCAAAAAATCACTGGGAAGTTAGCAATAGGCTACAAACACGTTATACTACATTTGCGAGCAAAAAAATTCCAAATTTTATCACGATAAACCTAACCTGACCTAAGTTTGGCGAGCTAACCTTAACTATTATTTATTGATCACTCAATGGACGTTTGCCATTTTCAGCCTTAGCACCATGCATCACGGTAACCTTGCAGTCATATGTATTCAAACCAATTTAAATACTTGAACAACATCCGACAATGATGGCAGACCGTAAAGAATAGGCAACTTAGTACAAATGAGTTACATCATTGATTTAATTGACCCAAACCGGAAACTCTGTGAAATGCTGAGTACTGTTTTGTCCGAAGTTTTTTTTTAATAATTAAAATAATCCGGGAGTTTTACTGAGATGAAAGACGGAACTAGCCCACTTTAATGCTGGCTTATTGTACAAATATACCGTAAATATGTTTGACTCAGATATTTAAATATTTTGGAATAGTCATTAATAGCATCCTCAAAACGAAAGTAAACATTATTTTCTAATAAAAACATTCTACTCCGAACGTCTCGGCTGTGACGTCATTAATCAAACTCACTTTTTTACCAAAATCTTCGTGAATTCTCGATTCTAACAACGTTGTGGCCTTCACTTGCTTCCACGCTTCACCCAGTGTCCTGCGAAAATACATCGAGAATGACGTCACAGAAAAATGATTCACAAAGATAGGTTATTGTAATCATCACAAGGCGCAAAAACCTAATTCGGGTAAGCCTCATAAAAAGCGCTATTGAAATAGATTCATTGATAGCAATTTGGGTTATGATGTCATAACACGATCAGACAACCGCCAGTGAACCCTTACGATTACGTCATAGGAGGTTATAAATGAACCTGGAAAGAACGAGTATTAATTGACATAAAACTTAGACTTAATTAGGTATTGGTCGTGGCGAATCCCAAAATAAAAAGCATTTTCGACATCAATCAACACACAACACAGCATAATTTGTTTCGAAAAGCCAAGAGAGAGCAAAATTTGCGACTTTTTTTATTTGAAGAGTCTCTAGCTTCAGCAAGCTCTAAGTTCAACTTATGAGAGTGAAATCCAAACTCTTGAAGGTTTTGGCATCGAAATGTAATTATTTCTAAACATTATTGCACAGCCTTGATAATGACTAATGAAATCAGCTGTCAAGTGATTAGAAAGACTTTTGGCAATAAGGTAGGCAATGGGCATGATATTTAGGGACCCCAGCACCTTGGTTTATCCCACCTTATCTTACATAAGATTAAACAAAATAGTTACATGCTTAATTTCATTTTGCTGAACAATGCAAAAAATTTTAATTCGGTGCTGGACTTGGATATTTCTTTAAGCTCTTCAAGAAACTAATACAGGCTACTGTATAACATAACGATAGGGACTTTGCCATGAGAGACCTTTTTAAAAAATAAAGGCAATTTAACAGCATGCTAGGCAAAAAAGCAGAGAATCCATCAATCACAAACTTAGGTTATTATTGGTCATCACATCTTTCTATGCAAAAAAGATAACAGTAAAAATTTGATGTTTTGGCGTTTGCGAACCAGAGTTTTTAATGTTTGTAAAAGCTTAATGTTTTAATGTTTGCAAATGAGTTTGGTCGAGCGGTAACGCGTTCGTCTCTGAACCGGGAGGTCTGAGGTTCAAATCTCGGGCCGGTCAAATCGGACACAGTGTTGCCAACAGTTCGCCACCGCAGCGACATTTCTTCGAAAGGAGCTGTGTTGCCCGGGCGCAACGATTCGAAGGGCTCCGCCAACTCGTTACACGCTTCGGCGTATTAGAGCGAGTACAACGAAGGATTTGATTCGTAAATGAGTAAAAATTAGGTTGAAGTTATTGAAACAATGAAACATTACTCATCTGCTCCCAATCGGAATGTCTAGGTCGCTGTTCCTACGATGTGTTTTGCATTTAGTTTAACAGATGCTGTATTATTATAGCAATAAAAATTTCGTTTTAAGTAGCCAGCACGTTTGATCGAAACAAAAAAACAAGATTGATTTATACAAGACGACGACACATAATGCAACTAAACAAAATTGAAATAATCGCCAAATCAACGTGAAATAAATTTAAATTAAAACATAGTAACTGCATTTAATTTTCGATCATTATGTTCAATCATCCAGCGCTTGAAGCTGACGTGTTTTAACCAAAGAACAATATACACGAATCAAAAAAAAGATTTTGTGTTTCATTCCACAAGCACAAATCAGAAAATAGATTTATAAGTCGGCGGCTTGGCTGAGAGGGTAAAGGCGTCGTTTTTACGACGGCTCTAATTGCACGATCTTGAGTTCAACCCGCACCCTGGTCACATTGTTGCGTCTTTAGATAAAACGCTTTACGATGATTATTATCTCTGCTTAATGGTTTCGAACAAACAGCAAATTCAGTGAACAAGAAATCTACAGAAACATTGGGTCACTAGAAATTCTACAAACAAGCGCCTGTTTGTCCAAGCACGTAGTGCATATCGCAATGAAAAGAGTGTGGAACTGAGGATCATTCAATAGTTAACGTCTGATGCTGACCGGTGACAGGAGGATAAATATGCGCAACAACAACAAGTATATCAGAGAAAGTCGAACGGTGCCTTACCCTTCTTCTTGATTAGCATGGATGCTACTTGCTAGAGACGCTAAGCTTTTGGCGTATTGATTTTCGATGGCCTCCCTGTGGGAAAACAACAACAACAATTTAATGCTGTACGCCACAGACAGAAAGGGAACAAAAAACCACGGCTACAAGATCTCATTTCGATGACAGAATTCATTTAAATATTAACAAAGCTAAGCTGCTTGTAAACATAACATCAAAACGAAATGCTTATTTTGGGTCATAACATTGTTTAGAAAAGTCATTGTTCACCAAGCAAATGTTAACTTAAATCTAATTAACGAGATTAAACCACACTAGCTTAAAACAGTGATTCGAAAACTAACGAACCTATTATGGCCATTGACATTTCGCTTGCAATTTACACTTAACAGTATCGGGGCTTTTTTATATCGCAAAAGAAACATAATTACAACGCAAAGACGTTAAAAACCTCTCTAGGTTGCAATAGTCCAAAGTACCGATATTTTCTAGCTTATTAAGTAAGAATTTCATTGTAACACGATCTTGAATGAGACTTCCAGCAGTCGTGAGATTGTATGTGTTTTTTAAAAGTACTTGGATTGCTTAAAACTTTGTCTTTATATTCAAAAATAAAACTTGGTTCTTGAGTTGGACAATGAGCAACCTCTTATTAGTTTCTTAGAAAGTGCTTTTTTAGTCGCTATTATGAATGTACAATATTGCATCTAAGTAAATTCGTATGACAAAGACAACATTCGACAAACCTCAAAACACACAAAAACATTCTTTAATTATTAAGAGCCAAATGCATCAATGTGGATAAACCTAAATTTGCGAATTTACAAAATTTAAGAAAGCATCAGACAAATGGCCAGGCAATTGACTTAAATACTAATTCTTTCAAAGGCTTAGTTTTCTGAAATAAAGAATTCAATTGTTTGATTTGTTCAACAATGTGGAAGATAGCAAAACTGAAAATCAGAGGATCATCTTAATATTCTTCATTGGTGCATTCCACCCATGACTGATCATTGTGAACGCACAAACTGACAATCTCTAGAAACCGGGATTCATAACAGAAATGGTTGCCGGTATGCTTTTTTTCTATTAGCCAAATCCGTGAAAATAAACTAGTTCGTCAAATTTCAATTAAAAAATTTTGTATATCGGTTTACCTCGCCTTGAAGAACTCAGCCATTTCTTTGCACATCTGTTTTCCTTTTAACAATTTCTGATAAAGCACCGAAAATCCTGTCTGGTAGTTGTTTTGACTTTCAATTTTGTCACTCTAAAATTCATAATGATATATATGAATGAGATAAATGCAAAATCAACCAATATTTTATGACAGTGTTTTCTAATGCTGAAAGCACACAAACTGTTTGTTTGGCCACGACATACCTTTAAATAACCAAGTATTAAAAATTTATGCTCAGAACATTATTTTGGCTACTCAAAGGCATCATTAAAAGTTACATAAACAGTTATGCGATAGAAAAAGGTATAGGTAACAAAACTTATGTGGTTGTGTAAACTCTAAAAGAGCAAATTTCATTGCTTTAAAAAGATATCCTGTGTTTTGGGAGAGGAAGCCTATATCTTAATTGCAAAATCTGTTATTTTCAAGACGTTTTCAATTTGCATAAGTCATACGTGACAAAAAAACTGTAAAAGTTTTCAAATCAAAAATATTTCCATGAAAATGAGATTAACTGAAGGCCACTGCGTTATCTTGATCAAAACCTTTGCAATAAGTCACAGAGATATAGGAAATGACCATCGAAAAATCATAAGACACGGAAACTCAATAATAATAATATCGATATGACAGAAGGTTATTGGACAAACCTAATAATGATTATGACTTTGCAGGAGATGTGAACAACTGGACATACGTTGTTGCAAAAGTAGCGAAGCATCCACTTTTTCTACTAACACCACTACTCGAAGTGTCGCGCAAATAGCAACACAAGTAGCATAAAACTGCCAACCTCCGCTTTAGCAGTATGCAATCAAAATCACTAAAAAATCCCTTGATTTATACGAGTATCATTACAACATCAACCTAAATTGCAACTAACTGTAAAAATCACGGTAAAAGGTTAAAAGCACAACAGTCTGTTTCGTCTCAACGGCTCATCAAGTGCTACTGTAATCTGTAAAAGAAAGTGTGATAATGATAATAACTATAAACTGTAAAGTTTATAGTAAAAAAAAATTACACTGAATAAGCCAAAAACTGCATGTTATAGGACAACCTGCTGAACTAAACAGTTCCATACACACTACAAAACACTACATGTGCTTTTTGCGTAATTGCTACTGGAGTATATCATCAAGCACTGTTTTCAGAAGATTGGCTATCAACAATTTTCTATTTCTTCATCGCTTGTTGAGCAATCCAGTGAAATCTATTGTTTTAATCACAACATTGACATGGAACAAATAATCGCGGATACACCCTGAAAAACCTGTAGTAGTGTTTAGCTTAGCAGGTTGTTCCATAACATGCAGTTTTTGGCTTGTTCAGTATTAATCCAACTTTACACTTCATCGTTATCATTATTATCATACTTTCTTTTACATATTACAGTATAGCACCTGACGAGTCCTTGGGATGAAACACACTGTTGTGGCGTTAACTGTGATTTTCATAGTTGTATTTTGCTCTGATTTTACTGCTGTATATCATCGAGCAGCTTCTGAAGATCGACGGTCAACAGTTTTTTGAATCGCAACAAAGTAATTTTACAAAACGATAGGGAAAAATGATATAAGCAAAAATTGCTGTTCGGTGTCAAGTGAAAAGTTCGTTTGTTGGGATAAAAATTGAAACGCGAAATGCGTTAAGATAAACTCCACAAATCAAATCCAATATCATAGTAGCGGATTTTTCAGCAAAATTTAGAGAAAATTTTACTATTTATAATAATGTTACACAACCAGTACTAACCCAAAAATAATCGCAATAACTGAAGCGTCCGGGTTGGAGCAGATTTTGTTCTTTGGATTCCTCATCTCCAGGAAAAGCGATTCCGTTGACCTACGTATAGAAAAGAGATGGAAATATGTTGGCGACAATAATGTAAACAAAAGGAAAACATTCTCCCTGCTTCTTCAGGAGAAGCTCCCAGTCCAGCGCGAGTCATAAGAGGAATCTGAAAGTATCCATCAACAGTGGCCGCCTGTGTGGTGGAATGGGATCCCCATTTGAGTGGTGTGGAGATAACTAGTTCTCTCCTGGATCCTCCAGCTCATTGCTGAGGTATGCTGTGCTATTCTATTCACTAGCATGGTCTCATCTACAGGAAGAAGTTGGGAAGTTCCAACGAATCAATCAACCAACGCACAACATAAATAAACAACTATAGTTTCGACCAACTTTAGGTAAGGGCTAAGGGGTATCAAAATGCAGGCAAATGAAGTAAAAGGGCAAAATAAACGCATACAATACGAAAAGGATAAAAGGTTAATTAAGCAATATCATTGATTTAATACAATAGATGATGGTATAGAAACAATAGTACTATCATCTCAAGTCGAAATGACAAAGACTTGTTTGTAGCGTAATAATGCAAAGAGCATGCAGGCAAACACTTCAACATAACCGCGTTTTTTATGAGTCATACTAAATGACTAACAATAGCATTTTAATAGCCGATTCAGCGCCTTAGACCAGCGTATAAAACGGTTTAATAGTACGACTTCCATACTTGTGGAATTTTTTATGTTTTTACGAAACATAAAATTCCACAGACAGCTACATTTGCAAAACGAAGGCTTTGCTTGTAAAAAAAAAACATGTAAAACGATTGAAATAGATTTTAGAATTCTGTTTGCCTTGACACATCAAAATCTAAATGCATGCAGCAAAACTTGCCAAAAGGGCAATCTGTGACTGTAGTCAACAAAAAGAACTAATAACTGCATAATCAATTTTTGTTCGAATAATATTTTTACTGCCGCTAATAAATATAGTTGTTAGTAACAAAAAGACATTAAAACTTTTTGCGATGGTCGATTACACCCCTATGACCGCAATTTCTTGCAAATGGACTAAAATTAACAATTTTTCCGAAGACTCAGACAGAGAAACAACACGTTGACCAAAACAGACACAAACTTGAGCTGTACTTTTTTACCCAGCACAAATTTGGCATGCAAAAATCTGAGAAAAAACAAAACATAGCTTGTCAATAAAACGTTACTTTTTTGTACCATGCTGTTGCTATGAATATGCATCCAATGAATGAGCGAATTATTACAATTAATATATCATTATTTGTAGTAAAGTGCAACTGCTTTTTGCGACAGCATTAACTCGACAAAAAGTCTAGTCTTGTCAAAACAGCTCAGTGAACAAAAAATGTTTCGACTTTGATATTCAGAACAATTTTTTTCAAAGCAGTCAAAATGCCATCAAAAACAATGTTCATAAAAGGTTCAAATGGATACATTTGCACAATCAGACAACAACATGAATTTCTAGACGTTTGGGTGTGGATATAATGCTATTGCAAAAAAAAAAATTCCAAAGAAAGCAGACCATGCAGACACATTTGAAAAAGTTTGGTTTATTTCGTTGGTGGCTGAACTTTAAAAATTTTTTCGTTATGCCAAAAGATGCATCTCTTCTCAATTTAGTTTTAGCGGATAATTACAGATTATCCAAGTGTACTTATTCCGCAATTCTGCATGGCAACAAAATTTGTCGTCTGTGTTTTTTGCCTTGAATGAAGATGTGTTTTAACTCAAGAAATGAGAATATTGTATCCCTATTTTCAACTCACCATTCTCAAAGAAGTTCGGGAGGTATTGTATTGTAATGACGGAGGAGATGAAAACGTCTTTGACCGCTGGAGGGAGGAGGCATAAGGGGAATGTGGATTCGGTGGGAGGGATATAGTGTCGGCAGTAGGAGAATCTGGATCTTTATCACTTAAAGATGAAGGCTGGAATTGTGAAAAAAATTTAAAAAGTCAAAAACTGATCGTAAAATTATTATTATTCATTAGTAGTACACAAATGTTGCAACACTCGACCGTTACCAGCAAAACAAGGTTTGTCCACGCGCATCACGCTACGAACGAACCAAGTAGACTGACCGCCGAAAACTGACCGCTAACATTGATTAGGGTTAGTTGGCGGTCAGTTGCCGTGAAGCCCACTGTGTGTTGGAACACAAAAAACGTACTTTGTGGCGCAACCAGGGGGGACTAAGAGGGTTTTAACCCCCTTTAGCGAAGTCACTAGAAAAATTTTCCCAAAAATACAAGCGTTTAAACGTGTTTAAGACTTCACCTGTAAGTTAGGGGGAACTGAAGGGGCTGGGCAGTTAAATTCTTGCAAATAACTTTCGATTTTTGCAGTTTTAGTTCTTCAAATGACTATAAATACAAGCGAAATGTGATCCAAACGGCGTCAAAACGACTATTTTTTTTCCAAAAATCACAAAAATTGCTAGCGGCTGAGGGCTTTGCCCCCAGGCTCCCATATGCTCACCGCCCCGATTAAAATGAGTCGATTTTCGACAACACAAAAACTTAACTTTGGGTTCAAGCCCTCTCCAACCCCATTCAGCAAAATCCTGGTTGCGCGCCTGACCTTATTGCTGTAGTATTTACACAAAGAGCAATCAATGAGCGTCACCTATAATAAGTTAGATAACAAAAAAGACAACGAATGCACTTTCTGGTGAACATGGCTCCTCCTAAAAGTTGATAAACGTACTGGTTTACTTTAATGTACGAGTTTATGTCAGATGACATAATTCGTTATGTCATTAGTATGTCAGCGTAATTTCAATATCATCTTTCAGACAAATTATCACTGATAGCAGAAGTGCATTAAATCGATAAAAAATGACTCAGAGCGTGTCACGATTGCGTTTAAATTGCAATAATTTCCCTGCATTTGAAGAAACAAAATAGACTTGACGTCATATACCTGCGTAGCAGTCCTGATAGTTTCTGTAGTTTTGGTGAGCGGGAGCGAGAGATGAACGCTGTTCCCGTTAGCTGAAAACACCAGTAACGGTTGCAAGTAAGATTTGGTGAATCACACGAGATAAACCTTTAACTTCCTTCGTATATTATAAATCAAACTGAGCATTTCAAACAACGCAAACAATATTTGTGATGGTTTAGTAAATAATAAAATAAGAATAAGCAAACAGATTCTCCATGATTCTCACAGCAAAAAAGCATCGTTAAACAAGGTTCAACAACCGTAATGATACAATAACTGATCTTCAGCAGCGTCATTAAAACACCAATGCCTCACCTAAAACAATCAAACAGACCCTTAGCAATATCTTCAGCCCACTCTATTTCTTCTAAGTGCTGCAGTGACAAGGAATCCTCGATTTAAGTGAGAAAATGTTATAACGGAAATCGTTCAAACGTTTCAATCTTGTGTTTCAATTGCGCTTTTAAATTATCTACCATAAGTACGAATAATTGTCAAACCCTATACAATGGAACTAATTTTCATAATGATAGCGATGATTTTGAAAAATTCTTGTAAATAAAGGACAAAGCCTTTGCGCATTAGATCAATGATTGTGTTGTTTTACTGTTTTTTTTTTTCTCTCAGATGCGAAGTCTTCTGAAAATTTTTGTCAAGTTAACCGACCAATTTCTGCTTTCAGAAAAAAAGTCCTGCATGCAATATTCAAGAAGCTAGCACGCTTGCGTGAAGTCACATGAAAAAGACAAAAAGTATTCGAAATTTTTTTAAATTAATTAAAAAAGCATCATAAATAAGCTGGTCAATTAAGAAGTTGAGCGACAACTTTCTGCCACTTTGTTTTCACTGAAAACAGCCTGAATTCTTCGACATTGTAAATTCAGATAGGGAAATTTGTTTAGGCTTTTCAAATTTGACCTTAGAAGATTATGATTTCATTTCTAAGCTCGTTTGAAATTTATGCAATAAGCGCACTAATTGTTTCAGTTTTTTTGCAAGCAAAATCGCACACGAGCAATCATCCTCACTTACTGTTGTTTGTGGTGAAACTGGCTGATCTTGCGACTGGGTTCTCGATTCTCCGACTTGCTTTCGCTTCAACGGGTTTTGGTATCTCCCATGAGGTTTCTAAAACAAATGTAACATTTCTTAAGGTACCGTAAACTGTGCAAATGCAAGTATAAAACCCATAAAGAAACAACAAAAAAACTTTTCCAGGATCTGATCAACCTTAAAAATTTTTGGTGTCAAAATGTCAAACACGCAGTATACTGTACTAGCAGCAGGATATTTAATTAATGTCATTCTTTGCTAATTGATTGGTATCAAGGTTCGCTTTGAAAAAGGCTGGTTGAGTTCAATTTCCAGTTGGCTACAAAAATGACATTTGCTACTGTTCTTACATAACGCTTGGCATTGAAGCGAAGGGCTGAGAGTGTGATAATTAGTTGGTGAGTAAAATTCAATCAAAAAACAAGAGTGAAATCAGTTTAAAAGCATCACCTTGTTTTAACGCGGAGCATTAATAAACATTACGATGATATAAACCAATTAAACAGTAGCGTAGCCAGGGGGGGTATATATACCACGTTTTTAGCACTTTTGAACCTAATTTCTGCACTGAAATAGAAAACAGCCCCCCCCCCCCCCCATTGGCATTTCCAATTTTAGGTGATGACGTTTTTATTATCTTTTTGGTCTATAACTGAATTAGGACAGAAGAATCGTTCCAATTTCAGGTGAAGACTTTTTTTTTACTGTTTATTTTTATTTTTTGGTCTTTAATTGATTTTGGAGAAAAAATCGTTCCAATTTAAAGTGAAGACCATTTTTTTGGTCCTCGACTGCATTTGGAATCAAATTTTGTTTTAATATTACGTGCAGACTTATTTTGGGGGGTCCTAGACTCCCGCAGCAGTCCCCCCATTGCAGATTTCTAACTACGAGCCAGCAACTAATAGTTGGTTTCAATTTTTATGATGAATTATAAATTTGTTGAAAACTTAACCACCAAAAAGCAATCTGCGAACAATAGCCTGTCAGTTGTTTTGACCTTTTCACTTTTTTAACCACATGATACAGTTGGCAATCAGTTTTTACATTTCAACCTCCAACTGAGCAAAGTGAATAGAGCGATATGAAAGTTCACCAAATCTAATTTTAGGAAAACTTATACTTCCTGCTTTATCTGTGCTAACTAACACATTATTGAAGATTTGCAGTTCGGTTCAGCATAGTGACTAAGTTAGTGCCTATGGTTACAGTAATAAATTTGAGTTCGCTTAAAAAAAGACTTCATAGATTACCATCAACAACTGAGTTATTGCGACACTGAACTCTTCATACATAACTAAGTTGCTATTGGAAAATTGCGTAGCGCCTATCATTAAAATATTGCACTTTTAATAATGGCTTTTACTTTCGAAAATAATTTGAAACATTACACCTACCACCATAACGTTCACAATAAGAAAAATATAAAGGCAACAGCAATCGAATATTGCAAAAAAACGGCTTTGAAAGGAAGCACGTTGTGCAAAAATTACGCTTATGTAAGCATTCTTACCGTTAGTGCTTGTGTTGACGTAATAAGTCTCACCATCTTCAGTGGTCACTTCCCGCCAATCGTCAGAGTAATTTGACTGGTTCGACTGAGTGTCTTCATCCTAATAAAAATGTCGATGAAAAAATTAAGCCACGTACAAAAACACAAGAAAACAAAAAATTTACGCGATATAAATAACACATTCGTAAGTGCCTGATAAGCTTGCAGCAACATTACGTTAATGATCCCTAAATGCAAAGTCATGGGAGTTTCACCTTTCCTCTCTTGCTGGAGATTTTCATACAAAACATGGCCTCAAACATTTCTTAAATTAACGAACACTAACTTGAAGCTTGGTGACGTAAGAAGCAGGGAACCACCCCCGCGCTCCGTCTTTTTCTCCTTCCCACCAGCCAGTGTTGCCAGAAAAGATTACTTTGATTACTTCTCCTGCCTCAAACTGCAAAGTGGTTATCTGAAAATAACAAAAAAATGAATGTGGCAAGAAGAAACTTGAAAATCAACAAAAACTTTGTACGAGATATTCAAGTTCCTGGTTTGCTACAACTGGTAGTAAGCTTCTACATTATCTTTTTACGAAGCTCATTTTTTGGAACCGATTTTTGATTCGCTATCAAACTACCGCAGAAAAAATCACAGGAAAACATCGCACAAAAACGAGAACCAAGAATCGAGGAAGAAAAGTTAGAAATCGGCGTGCAAAAAGAGTAAGTATAGAACGATATCATTCTCGGGTTACTGATGAGACAACAGGTAGCGTGAGAGTCAGGTTCTCGTTTGATTGCTTCTTCCGCTTGAACGATCTGCCGTAAATCAAACAATATTACTCAGCAAATATGAGAAAAATCATCGGACATTAATGAGCATTTTATACACACAATATTATTACCTTTTCTCCGCCAACACCATTGTAAGCATACAACGCCTTGCAAACCTCTGTCATGATCAATGCTGTACTGTACAACTACCTTATTTATTTAAATAACAGCTCAGAAATTATAAATAAATCTGAAATTTTTCGTTTAGTTATAATACAGTGATAAAACATTACACTCTTTTATTCATAAAAACCGGTAAATTTTGGGCTGAAGCTGGCTGTTCTTAAATTTTCTCAAATTCTCAGCTTTATTTGTTCTCAATTCGCTCATAACTTTTTGGAAATTATGAAGTCACACAAATTCATTCTTGCTTGATTAAGCTCTTAATTCGTTCTGAAATTCTGAGCAAAAATGAGCCTCATGTTCTCATGAAGTTGTTGTCATAAAAAAAATGTAGTCATCAATAATACGGATTTTATTGAGTCAAGTTTTTACTGTAAATTAATGTCAAGAGTTAATAAAGTTAATGTATAGGAGTTTACAAAGTTTCTGCTTATGAAGAGTTTCGGGTATAAGCGTCTATAGTATATTCTCTCACAAATTCTGAACTCCAATTTATTCTGTTGCTTTTCAAAGCTAGAAAAAATGAACTTATATTTTTACACTTGAATTAAGATATTTTAATTATACGTAGAAGCATTCCTTCTGAATGCAATAAACCACTTCGGTCTGTTCACGTAATTATTGGCTGTTGATGCTGATGTGAAATGCTAAACAAATGCCAAATAGTTTTTGGAATCCAACATTACTTGTCACATTTAAGATAAATTACTTCAGCTTTAATTTTTGCTCGGTCTTTTGATTGAACCTGAAAATGGCATTTTTCTAACTGTCGAAACGTCTTATGCGCTTGATTAACGCTCAGCGCCGGAAATAGGAATCGTTAAAATTGGCGTCGAATTTCTCAAAAAAATCTGCGTAATCATCATTGGTTGGCTGTCTTATCGTTTTCATTACGCATTCTTGACTGGCAAACACTCAAGAACATTATGTTATGGTTACACCATACCTCGGAGATATCTAAAACATTCATTGTCTTGCATTATGTTAGCTGAAAAACTAATTATACAGCATTATTATACTTTATACTTCTGTTTCTTTTTTATGCTACAAGCGAAAAATCTATACTGCATCATACGTCGAATCTAGTAAATGAAAGTTTTGTTTTTTATTAGTATGATATTCCTGTGCCGACTCTATGATGGTCTTATTCGACGCTAAGACCTACCTGTATATACGGTACAACAGCACAACTTACGCCGTACGGCTATACAAAGCTGATGTAGTACTGCATCATCAAACAAAATTACAGTATAAGCTGCACTGCACAAATATCGGCATAAATCTAATATGCAATGCTACAAATACGAGTATATGATTTTAAACAATTACTCTGTTTTTACTATCTAATTGAAAATCTAAAAAAATATGGTATTTTTTATGCCCTTACGTCATATTTCCAGGTACCTTGGCTCAAACTTTGTAAAGTTTATATTTGACAATTATTAACAGTATTTGATTTGTACTGTATTAACAATATTTGACTATTTGGTAACACGCATTTACGTTGAATACTGTTTTACTGTGTTTGAACTTGTGTTAGCGGCAGATTTTTTTGAAAGTATTCTAAATGAATTCGGAGAATATTGCAGAAAACATAGGCCTATTAAGGTATTTAAAGCGTTACACGCAAAAAGTTAGTAACACGAGATTCGATTTTATTAAAATCCAATTAGTATTGTTCCGCCATTAAATAATTAGCAAGTCGCAAAAAGATAAAAAATTGAATTTATGAAACTTCCAAACTCAATTTACTGTAAAATGAACAGTAAATTTGAGTTTGCATTACTTTTGCCTCACCCTGAAAATCTTACCAAACTCTTTTTTTAGTCCAAACGCTGGCCCATCAACTGATACATAGTTCAGAATTATCGTTACCGGTGCGAAAACTTCAACTACCTTCACAATATCTACCTGCTAGAAAGAAGATAAAACCGCTCACAAATTAGTTTCAGAGAGGGAAATAAACTAGCTCCATTTTTCAGTTGCTTTCTTAAAAATTTAATTTTTGTTTTAAAGTTTTTAACTCAATATCTAGTGAATTCTTTACATATTGCTGGCTGGTAAATTTTATATCTCGTGCTCGTTGTTTCTTTCAACTGGAAATTAACCAATTTTTTCTGAAGAAGCAAAAAATGAAGCAACGTTCACTTAGAAATCCGTTTGCACTTTGATCATCAAAACGCGTCACTACAACGTGCGGGAGACGCGATAAAAGTACGTAGGAAAAAGAGCAACGTCACGACTTATAATCAAAAAAACAATGCGTGGATCAATCGCGTAAAAATCACGTTAATGCTTTATCCCGCACTGGCGTGTTTTACTTTCGCTGACGGCGAAGCGAAATTTTTCAACTACTGTATGTATTGATATTCATATTGTATTCCATCTTGAAAAACATTTCGTTTTTCGATTGACAGTTGCGATTACATATTATCCAAAACTTTCATTTCAAAAAATTGTTTTAATTATTTTTTGTATTTAGCCTCTTTGTATGGTGTTAAATAGAGCAGCATGAAAACCTATGCCCATTACTTAAATTGTAAACTTTCGCATGGGGGGACGCTTTTGCATCTTTGACCAAACGCTTTTGGCATGCGAAAGTACTTTAGTGAAGATCACGTAATGAACTTGATGAACACCAAAAATTAATTGAATGAACACCAAAAAACAAGGTCTTCGCCCGAAATTGAAGTGTTCTTTTTGCCAAAATTAGATGAAGACCAAACGGAAAAAAAAAGTTCTTCGCCGAATTTTGAAGTGGTTTTTCGCCAAAATCAGGTGAAGAATTAGGTCTTTTTCGTCTGATCAACCAGCGCTTAAATCTCGATGGAGGGACACCTAAATCTCGATGGGGGGACGCTAACTCTCGCGTCCAACACTAACGTCCCCCCGCGTCGCACCTACAATTTGAGTACTGCCTATGCCTATATATAATAAAATCGAAACACTGAAATGTAAACAACGCCGCGCTGAAAATAATTGTTAAGCTCCAGTACAACATCAAAGCTGCAAGCAAACCCCATTAACAAGGCAAGAAATTTAAAAAAAAGATTAAATTAAAAAAAAAAGATACGCCAGACCACCATAGCCAGAAACTTATTAACCTCCCACCCCACCCACAACCAAGTTGTAAAAAAAATTTATATGCTTTTTGGGGGTAGCAGCTTTCCATGAAGAGGGATACAGCCATTTAAACAATTAAGGCCAAAAACTACCCCATGCACTGCTCATTTTATACCAGATGGAAGTGGAACCACTGACACAATTTGAGTTGAAGATTACTGTACATAAGAAAATCCCTATTAATTTAGTAGCCTGAAGAATCTCAAGCAGGGCCTCAGAGAGAAAATTTTCCAGGGGGTATGAAGGTCGATACCGGGCCCCCAAATCTTTTGGGGCCCCAAGCCTTATCGGGGCCCATGCTGTTAAATCATTTTTTGTCAGATGGGTGTAGATCTTCATTTAAAGAGAGGGGATAACGATATTCGCATACAGTTAGGACCTACGAAAAACACAACTAGACATAAAATTGGTTTAAATCCAGCTAAGGGGTTTGGTGGAGCGCTGTGAGCTTCCCCAACGGGGTCCGGGGCAGAGCCCCGGAAGCTTTAGCACTTTTTATGTTTCTCGAAGGTAAAATACAGCATTTGATTAACATCCCAGCACTAAATTTGCTTAAATTGACAAGCAGAAAAACGTGATATACATGAAAGAAAGTATGTGACGTGGGGGGATGATGACATTGACACAATATTATACAATATAATGACTTTAATACTGCAAATCCAAATATTTTACTGATAAAAATTTCAAGAAGTCATCTGCAATCATAGACTTCACAAACTCAAATACCTATTAAACTCATACAGATAGAGTGAGTTACTTAATGATAGTAGTATAGTATGTCAACTTTGACTCCGCTCTCTGAGGTTGAAATGCTTTTGGATCTCTGGAAATGTGACCCCTTGTACATTGTTATACCGTAGAATCAGGGCTCTTAAGTCAGTGAAATCTACCAAAACGTTAGTTTTGGTGCAAGTGTACGGCTTTTGATACATTTTTCTCTTTTAATAATCGAATCGGCCATTATTGGATGCCCTAAAGGCTGTGTAGCAAAAATGGCGACCAATTACCGGTACTGAATAGGCTGACTGATATTTTTGCTGTAAGCAAGTTTAATTACGGTGTTATGGTGCGATACCAAAACTTAACGCAGATACCTGAACTCTTCCGGGCCCCTTGAGGCCAGGCCCCCTTAGACCCGGGCCCGGGTATGATGTACCCCCCTGAACCTTCCTCTCGCAGGCCCTCATCTCAGGCAACAGTTCAACAGGTTTCCATGATAAAGACACAAACTCGTTAGAAAAATTCAAAGCAGACTCATCGCAAATGAAATCAGCAGCAAGATACCCTCTTAAATCACCAAACATAGGCATCAACTTTATGCGCGCTCAGGCGCATAGCCAGAAATTCGCAATTGGGGGGTTGGTTTGGGGGTCTGGGGGCAAAGCCTCCAGCCGCTGGAGCCACGGGGGTCTAGAGGCGGAGCCCCAGCGCTCGAAAATTTTGCATTTTTTTTTTGCAAAAATAACTTAATTTTACGGCTATTTTAATTAAAAAATAATGCTTTTCAAACGTGGCATTGAAATTGGCTGCGCAAACTTGATTAAACCGGTCGCATAAATGGGCTATTTGGGAGGTGGCTGATGGCACAATTTTAATTCTCGTATTTAGATGCTGGTAAATTATAAAATCGTTTAGTACATGGAGTAATCTATTTCGTCCACAGCTTATAGAGAAAAATAATCTGGGTGGGGGGGCTAATGAAAATAGATTTGAGAGGAATGATTGGTAATCAACTAATACTGAATAGCCCCCCTTATTCCTAATTAAGTTTATAGTATATTTGTTGATGATACCTATGTTTAGCATTTTTACACTAGCGATCATATTTGATTGCTTATTTTTGGCCATTTTTCAAAGTTTTTATGGATTTGTGAGTTTTATTTTTGACAAATTAGCACCCCCCCTTGAATGTATGTTTCAAAAGATGTTTTAAATCACTATTCTAATCCATTCCAGTGCATAAAACAGTCTCAAAAGAGCTAAAAGCGTGGTATTTTTCTTATTTTGCATTTTGGTGGACATGCCAATGGGGGCTTAGCCCCGCCCCCCTCCCGCTCCCTCTGGCTACGCTACGGTGTGCGCTTTTGTCCTACCTGCATTTTTCTACGTCCCCGCTCACCCCATGCATCTACAGACGCAAACAATACAAATAATCAATTTGCACCTCCACATGAAAGCAATCACGAAGTCCTGCAGTCAGGACTAAATTGCAGCAATAGTAGCCTAACCCATATCTAAAAAAGCCAAAACAGCAAACACCAACTAATCACGCCAAAAACGGGCCTATCGTCACTTCATGCCAAAGCACGACCCTTCAAGAAAACAATGGCAGCGACAAATCAGCCATCTCTTAAGAAATTCAATGATAACTACCAAACATTTTAAAAAGTTTTTGGTGGAGCCAAAGTTGCAGCCGCATTCGCTCCCAAAGCACTGGGACTTGTTCTACAAAAAAAAAACAAGAAAAAAAAAAGGTGACAAGGTCTTCACTTCCTCGAGACACGAATATCGAGATGTTTCCTACCGCCTGCGCTTTAATTAACATGATTGAGTGATTTTGCGCTGCGCCAAAGCTGTTTTACGTTTTTTGCGCCAAACTGGCTCAAAAAACGTAAAACTGGTACGTAAAATGTTGGTACTTGCGTCAAACTGGCGCAAGTAAAACGTGGTCGTGAGTCGTGACCAAGAATGGCAGTACGGTACGGTAGAGTACGCCTCAATTTTTGTAGAGAAGTTCGGTACGCTGGTACGGTGCACCTTTTTTGTAATGGTACGGATAAGGTATGCTGGTACGCTGTTTGAATTTAAAATCCCAAACTTTTCGCACATTGCGCTGGATTTTTGTATACAGAGGCAAAAGACAGCTGAAGGCGACACTACATGTGTGAATTAAAATCGCTGCTTTTTTATAGACTAGTGATTTCAAAGTCAGTTAAAGTTGCGAGTAGTTAAAAGCAAGAATGGCAGTACTGTACGGTACGCCTCAACTTTTGCTAAGAAGTACGGTACGCTGGTACAGTATGCCTTTTTTGTAATGGTACGGATGTGGTACGTTGGTACGGTATGCTTCAAAAATTGAACTGAATTACGGTACGCTGGTACGGTACGGTTCAAGGTACGTAGTACGAAATTTCTGAACGTACCGTACTGCCATTTTTGGTTGTGACTAGAGATGGAAGCCGCGCAGCTTACGTGGCCGCGTACGCGGTTAGACCAACCGCGCCGCGCAGCGTGATAAATTTCAGTACTTTTGCAGTGCAGTTCACCTGCAGCGTGGAGGATGAGACCACTTCTTAGGATTAGGTTAGGAACAGGGTTGTCCATGGACCAGAACTAGGAACAAGTTCCAGCCGGAATTTGCCTTTTTTTTGGAACCGGAACGGTTTGGAATCAATTTTTCATTTACTGGAACAGGAATTCCTAAATCTCAGATTAATTCTTTTTTTTTTCTCTGATTAATTCTTTGCTTTTTTTCTCGCTTTCTTTTGAGGTGTCGCAGCCATGCATGATATTGATAACTCCGGCCATACAACCTTGACTTGAGGCATGATATAACGTGATTCGTTTTGCTGCTTTTCCTATTTGTGCCAACTCATTATTTGTTTTTTCCTTTACAGTCAGGGACAAAAGTTTAAGACTACCACCTATAAAATTATTTTTCAGCAATCATGACCTATAATTCCAACTGATGCCATAAATCGCGTATTTTCATTGTTTTTAGCTACAAAACCATTTTCAATACTCTTTTCAGGCAAATCATTTATTGTAATGCACGTAAATGATACGACATTTAATATTTTGTTTGTCCACCTTTATTATCTATGACCATCTTAAGGCGTCTAGGCATGCTTTCGATGAGTTTGCAGCAATATTCAGAAGTTATCCCAAGTGTCCAAACTTTTTTTTATCACATTTTCCAGTTGCTTCAGACTGCTGGGTTGTTCTTCAGCCACCTTGTTTTTCAGTATTACCCACAGATTTTCAATCGGATTGAGGTCCGGACTGTTGCCGGGCCAATCAAGAACTTGAATTTTTTTACTTTTTAAAAAGTTGCTAACGATCTTTGCTTTATGGCATGGG
The DNA here is from genome assembly GCA_963965965.1 of Trididemnum nubilum. Lineage (NCBI taxonomy): Eukaryota > Metazoa > Chordata > Ascidiacea > Aplousobranchia > Didemnidae > Trididemnum > Trididemnum nubilum. The sequence continues at coordinate 23,154,309 of OZ014470.1, forward strand.
GCGCCATCTTGCATGAAAATAGTGCATTCATGCACATTCATGTGAAGCTGTAACTTGTTCTTTAGCAATTCAAGACATTTTGCGCCGTTCATGGTTGTCCCAGGAGTGAGAAAGAAGAGCCCTGCTGTTCCTTTAACTGACATGGCACCCCATATCATGATCTTTGGAGAATGTTTCATAGTTTGTTGCGTGTATTTTTCATCGAACCGCTTTCCAACAGGTCTCCAAACTGAATGCTTTCGAGATCCAAATTGCTGGATGCATGATTCATCAGAAAAAATCACCCTTGACCATTGTTCTCTTGACCAGTTGATATGTTTCTTCGCAAAATTTAATCTCTTCAATTTCATTGCTGGAGTTAGGCGGTTTTTTTTAGCTGGTTTGAACGCCTTGAGGCCAAAATCTTTCGTTAAACTTCGTTTCACAGTTTTGCTGGAAACATCTGTACCGTGTGCTAATAATGCTTAGCGCATTTTCTTAGATGAGCTTCGTGGAGAACGCACAGCAACACGCCTAATGAGGCGGTCATCCCTTGCAGTTGTTTTTCGAGGTCTTCCGGATCTCTTATTATCTGAATAGCTCCCTAAATTTTTGAATTTAGCTAGTGCATTATGCACGGCTGTTTTGCTGCACTTTTCTGCTTTGCTAATTTGTCGTTCTGAATAGCCTTCCTGCTTGAGAAGTACAATTCTGGCTCGTTGCACCTCCGTCAGTGATGATTTTCTACCCATTTTTAGGCTCTTTATAAATCTTAAAACTCTCAAAAAAATTTCCTCCTGCACTTGCTGTATCACAATTTTCGACAGCACGTAATCTAGAATGAAGGACTGTTCTACAACAATAAAGTTTATGACATGTTTCCTATGATTATGAATCATAACACAGCATTTCATGAAAATGTTGATTTTTAATAAAGTGGTCTTAAACTTTTGTCCCCGACTGTAAAATGGCTACAATTGTAATGCTGTTTTTGATTTAATTATTGCTGATTTGAGAAGAATTGTATGTTGGTGCAAATGACATAAATAAATAAAATGAATAAAATAAATAAACTAAATAAAATAAATAAAATAAATAAAATAAATAAAATCAAAATAAATTTTGTTTATGAAAGATTTTTTGCAGTTAATCGCGCAGTTGTCAAGTACCTTATTTGCAGCGTGCGCAATTGCTATATGTCGTAAATGAGTTTGCATGTGCCTGTCAGTTCAGACGTCACGCACGGACAGTATTTAAATTTAAAACATTCTTATGGTTTAACTTAAGTAATTATTTTGCAAAGTGATTGAAGTGATAATGCATTGTACATGTGCAATACACATTGCACACACCATAATCATATCTTTGCTACGGTATGTGTTTCGACATGAGCACAGCGGTCACAATTTGTTGCATCATTAATTGCGCCATTACAGTGCTTCAGCTACTTAGTAATTTTGCAACAAGAAAGTTGAAATAAGATAATAATTAGAGATGTTGTACGATTCTGTGGACGTCGTTAAGTATAAGCCATCATCTTTTTTTTCGGAATCTCTGCGACTCGTGTATGAGCGTGCGCGCTCTCGCTCCTCTCATGCGTGCACTCATTAGGGTTAGGGCTAGATTCGGGAAATAGATTAGATAGGAGAGAAGAAGAGAGCGGGAAGAGTCTTAGAACACCAAAAGAAGCGCACTCAGAATCAACACGCTAGAGTGATTTTTTGAAAATTGCTTGATTTAAATTCACAAAACTCGTTCATTGTTTATTAAAAAATGCCTTTGTTACGTATTCTCAAAACTTTCGAACAAACACACTAACTTAAAATTGGAAAATTACTCAAGCGTGTCGATTTTGACTCCATTTTTTGGTGTTCTAGACTTCACCAAGAGAGCGCACGGCCGCACGCGCGCTCTTGCACGAGTCGGAGAGCTTCAAAAAAAAAAAAAAAAGCGACGGCTCATACTTGACGACATCCATCCTTTAAGAATCAGAAGATGGTATTATTTCATGTAAAATGACAAAGTTATAGGCTAGTCGTTATAGCCTAAGCTGTTTTGCTTGCATTTTGATTTTGATCGTTTTGTTTTGCTGATTGATTTCATTTACTTTGTAGCCTACTTGTAGTTCCAAAACTACCGATGCTAGTTTGTAGTGCTACTGTCGATAAAATATACTGGTATATGATATTGATAATGATTAATACCTCTAACTGTACTCAAAAATAGTGGAAAATAAATATAAACACTGAAATTGAGAGTTTTGTTGCTTTTTGTACTACCTTTGTAGCCTACTGCCTAGTGATTGTTGTTGTAGGACAATTTTGAGCCTAGGTGATTGGTGGAACTGGCATGAACAAAATGAACTGAAGTCGTAGCCTATTTGATAAAGGAAAAAGTTCATATTTGAAATAGTTTGCATTTTCAAACTAGCCTATCAAACAAACTTCAAATATTTTTAGAATGCGTTACATGCCAATGTGGTAGGCTACTGATTTTGATAAAGCTTTGTTATATTATAGGTACAATATTTTTAGTTAGGAATTTTGAAATGATATTTTTGTTAAATATAGGAACAGGTTAGGAATACTAATAGGAACAAAAGCCATTAGGAACAGAATGGAATAGGAACAAAGATTTAGTGTTCCTTACAACTCTGGTTAGGTTAGGAATCAGCCCTGAGCCACTCTTTCAACTTTACCTCAGTTGTTATGTTCAGTTTCAATGTAGCCAGCGTAGGTCTGTTACAAACCATGGTTTACCAGTTGCCTTGGTTTATCCTTCAAATCGTTGGCCTACTGTGCATATCTAATGATACCGGTAATGCAGCCTGTACTGATAAGCTGGGCTGGATGGGTACCAGTAGGCTACTGGTACCAGTGCTGGTCGTTAATTCGATACTGCTACCAGTGGTAATACTGTCACAGGCTATTGCATAGGCTACTGCATAACACCAGACAGTAACAGATAAGGTGATATTATTGATAGTCAAACTGTACGGTAAGCAGGAAGGCCTACCATACCAGAACTTACTACTTTACTTGTAAGTTGAGTCTAGCCAAATACTGTAGCGTGATACTGGTATCATCAGATCATATGTGATGATAACGATAGACCTAATGGAGTACTGGTCAGCGGTAGCCTACTGCTGACTCAGGGATTACCGTAGTAGTCTGGTATAGTAGGCTTGTTTTAGCTTTTTGACAAGTAGTAAAGTTACTACAGTACCGTCATTGTGGCAGAATATCAAGCGTCATTCTAGCAGAAAGTGTTGCCACACAAAAAAAGCAGAAACAAGGGTACTACGGTACTTTTTTTAGGACGATTAGGACGCGCGTCCTAAAAGTCCTAACAAACCGTTACTTTTTTTAGGACGCTACCAAAAATCAACTAAAATCTAGTTTATTTAATTAAAAATTCAATGGGAATTCAATTAAAATCAACTAAATCCTAGTTTTCAATAAAGATTGGATTCGAATTCTTGCCATAAGAAATCTGATACCGGTATGCACTAAAACACCTCTGTCCTAAAAAAAGTAATTACTTCTTTTAGGACGCTGTCAAAATCATTCGAAATCTGCTTTGTTTTATGAAAATCATCAATCTAAAGTGATGCAAAGTTTGAAGATAAATGGCCAATCATCCAAAACCTGCCAACGAACAAAATTAAACGCAAATCCTTGATAAATTTGTCCTGAAACATCTCTGTCCTAAAAAAAGCACAGCGTCCTAAAAAAAGTAATTTTTAGGATGCAGTCAAAATCATTGGAAATCTGCTTTGTTTTATGAAAATCATCAATCTAAAGTGATGCAAAGTTTGAAGATAGATGACCAATCATCCAAAACCTGCTAACAAACAAAATTAAACGCAAATCCTTGAGAAATTGTCATGATTTCTTGATAAATTTGTCCTGAATCCATCTCCGCCCTAAAAAAAGTACAGCGTCTCAAAAAAGTATATTACTGAATGTAATTAAATAAATTGAATGTCGAATAGCCCCCCCCCCCCCGTACTCTTTTTGTTTATTAAGCTTATGTTAAGCATTTTGCTAAATGATCAATTTTGGCTGCTTATTTTTAGCAATGTTTTGAAGTGTTTATCGATTAATTTATGAGCTGTATTTTTGACAGGTATAAATATACTAACCCCTAAAAAAAATAATAATCATAATGAGAAATGTTTTAAAAATGGTTTTAAACCACTCTAGAGGCCATATCACTGCAGAAACTGCCTCAAAAGGGCAAAAATTGTGGCATTTTTTTTATCGTGCACTTTGGTCTACAGGCCAATGCAGAGAGGGGCATGGCCCCGCTATGGTTGCGTTATTGATTTTAAGTTTTGTTTGGATTTCGGTTTCTGAACAAAATTAATTTAAAGACGGAGTAAATATTATTTTAGTGTTTATACAAGCACCACGTAAATTTGAAATATTAAACGCCTATTGCATTTAGATGTTGATAAAGGCGCAATGATAGATGCTTAAACGTTTGATACTGATTATTTAATCAAGCAATTTAATACTTAATCCTAGGGTGTTGCTTACGCTCGCATTTACGAAAATGCTGTATGATAATTCACGTAAAATGGGCAATCCTGTTCCTCTTGCCCCTTGCCCTCTGCACCAAGGTAAAAAAAAGCTCTACAAAGAGTTGTTTTCTTAGTTTAGATGGATGTATTTACACTTATTTTGTAAATTTAAACACAAAAAATACTTGACATCTTAATTTGCTTCGCATGCGGGCCCCCCTGGTCAAGTATAAAACATGTTGGTCCAAATTTTTGGGATTAGAGTGTTGGCTCGTTTTGGCTAAAAGGGGGCCTCAGCTTTCCTAGCCTTTGCCTGGTTGCACTACTGCTGAAAAGTAGTGCTAATAAAAAATCCATAGGTGGGCACAAATCCGTTAATAACGGAGCTAACTTTTTCATTAACTCGTTAATCCGTTAAAAAGCTTCTTTATGTTAATGGACTAAATTGACTTCCATTAAGTTCTGTTAACTTCCGTTAAGGTTTTTATCATTAACATTTTGCACCATTCATTCATCGTACTGGAATAAATCAGCTTGCACTGGTAACACTTGCTGTGTAGCAGCAGGGCCTCAGAGAGAAATTTTTGCAGGGGGTACGAAGGTCGATACCGGCCCCCCAATACCGGCCCTCTTGTTCACAACAGCGCCACATGTATTTACTTCACCAAATGACGAAGGCTGAACGATGTGAGCGTGCAATAGAGAATAATATGTATAATTAAGGACTCCCAATATTGATATTTTGTTAATGGTTAAATTAGGACCATCTAAAAACATTTCTAAACGAAATATGACGTGACAGCATTGTAATAATGTTTTATTTGCAGATAATATTGTATTTATCGCAGTAAATTCACATTAATTTCAAGTTTTGTAAAACAAAAAAATTCAACGCTATAACTTCTTCTATAAGCTAAAGAAGAGTAGTGTATTATTGATGTTACTAGTTATTATGGCAAATTAAAAAAAAGGGCAAATTTCAATTCTGAAAAAACACCAAATCGTTTTAAAGCACAGGCATTTAAACGCACCAACGGAAGTTGGAACTGTTAAGAATTCAACCCTTTATCCTCGTGAGTTTTAGTCTGACTCTTCTTAACGTCTGCATCATTGGTTCGATTGAACGGTGCCTCACACTGATGCATTCAAATCGATAAAACAGCAACAAGATTGCTGACGCACTAAGGAAAATAAATTTTATGACGAGAGTTATTTGCCATTAAGTTATAACACTGCACAGTAAAACATTCCTTACACAGTGAAAATTTTAGTAAACCCTCCTTTCTTCCAAAATTTGGTTGGGGGATCAAATAAAGTCGATTTAACCCCACAAGTACGTTTCATCCCCCCAAACCCAATTTGATTGCAAAAGGGGGGTTTCACAAAAACTGAATTGGTAAAGTGATGTGGCAATGCGAGTGAAATGGAAATAAAATTCATTGTAACCTTGCGCTTACAAAACACGTGACGACAGAAACAAACATTTCGTATCAATAATGCCACCTTGAAGACATATTTTCATTCTATTTTTAAGCCGCTGTACTTTTTTTAGGACGGAGATGTTTCAGGACGAATTTCTCAAGGATTTGCGTTTAATTTTGTTTGTTAGCAGGTTTTGGATGATTGGTCATCTATCTTCAAACTTTGCATCACTTTAGATTGATGATTTTCATAAAACAAAGCAGATTTCCAATGATTTTGACTGCATCCTAAAAATTACTTTTTTTAGGACGCTGTGCTTTTTTTAGGACAGAGATGTTTCAGGACAAATTTATCAAGGATTTGCGTTTAATTTTGTTCGTTGGCAGGTTTTGGATGATTGGTCATTTATCTTCAAACTTTGCATCACTTTAGATTGATGATTTTCATAAAACAAAGCAGATTTCGAATGATTTTGACAGCGTCCTAAAAGAAGTAATTACTTTTTTTAGGACAGAGGTGTTTTAATGCATACCGGTATCAGATTTCTTATGGCAAGAATTCGAATCCAATCTTTATTGAAAACTAGGATTTAGTTGATTTTAATTGAATTCCCATTGAATTTTTAATTAAATAAACTAGATTTTGGTTGATTTTTGGTAGCGTCCTAAAAAAAGTAACGGTTTCTTAGGACTTTTAGGACGCGCGTCCTAAGCGTGCTAAAAAACATAGTACCCCAGAAACAACACAAATGTCATAAACCTGTTGCTGTGTTGCCAACTGCCAAAAATCAAATGAGTCATTACGTCATAATTGAAGAGCCTACTTAATCATCAATCACAATCATATGAAAAAAAAACATTGCCAAAACAAAAGATAAAATTCTAACACTGACAATTAAAAATCGACTAGCTTAAACCAAAAAAAAAAACTTACCCAAATTTCAAAACAAATTACCATTAACTCAAGCACATTTCCAAATTCATCCCAAAACTGTGGCCCCAGCAGAATGGCTTAAAGGAGGCCATCAATTTTTGGCAAAAAACGCCATTTCGGGGGAAATTTTCAATTTTTTTCCATTTAACTTTCCAATGTGCCCAGAGATCCGGGTTTGGGTGCAGGGCAAAAAAAAAACTGCAAGACAAAAAAAATTGGAATTTTGAGGCACCAAAGCTTGGATTTTGGAATGAAATTGACAAAGACATTGGATTTGAAACGTTTAATTCCTTCAAAACGTGTATTAAAGAAAAAATTATATCACTATATTGACATGGTTTTGATTCTTTTGCTATGTGCTATAACCAAAATAATTGAATTCTGTTTTAAGTATGAGAATTTTGATGTGTGTTTCGCTTGTTTAGCTATTAATGTGTACCAATAATTCAAGTATACAGTATAGCCTACTGTATGTTTTTATTACTTCCTGTTGGCTTTTTTTTTTTTTTTTTCTTGTCTGATATGCGTTAACTGCACAATTCACACTATCAATAATGTTATTTTACAAATCGAATTTTTTTAGGTCGATGTGGAAATGACGAGAACAAGGAGCGCCTTGACTAGTATACCTCACGGTTGTTTGCAGTGGCACACCCAAGGGGGGGTTCGAGGGTCAAAACGCCCCGCTTTTGGAACTAAAAAACAATATAATTTTATTGATTGATATAACGCAGTTTGTAACACTTTACCATATTTACTTTTGCCTAAATAATCACTTAAGTTGTTGTTAATCACTTAAGATGTTATTTTTGGGCTGTAATTTGATCCTGCAAAATATTTCCAAGAAATTGAGATTTTTGCTTTTGTTTCAACTACAATATTGCTTCTACAGTGTGTCAACTACAAGACTGATATATATTTGTGACTATGTGTATTTGTTATATCCATTGAATAATGGATAATATTATACCCAATCATAAACTTCTGAGCAGAACAGAGCTTGACTCTAAAAAGAGACCGACGCCATTTAATGAAAAAAGTCGTCCTTGTGTAAAAAAACCCTACCAAGTCAAATGCACTATTGCAAAAAAAAAGCAAACAAATCCATTGTTGGAAGATGAAAACCACAACAAAGTTACATTCAAACGTCAAGATTTTTATTCTGCAAATGTATTCAGGAATTTAAAAGCAGCTTTTAATAGCGTCAGAGCTATCATTTCCAAATGATCTTTTTTCTATTTTTGCATTAACCTGATAGTATTTTTGGTGATTTTGCAGCATTGATTGTCATAATAACAAACCATTGTCTATTTCAGTGTAATCAACTTCTATATGTACCATCGCATTTTAGTTTTTCTTCATTTCAGCGTAGATTCACGAAGTGAGCTGGATGAAACCGTTCAATCTAAAACAACTTTTTTCAAAACTACCCATTACTCAAAGAGTGGAAATTATAGCTCCAATGCTAATGAAAGCTATTTTTAAATTCCGTGCCACTAACAAGCTTTTTAAATTTAAAGACAAATTGATTTAAAAAAACTAAAGCCAAATTTGCGATCTTTCAGCCTTTAAACATATTTTGAACTTGACCAGTAAATGTGCGGGGGCTGATTGGACTGAGCAAAATAAATTCTTTCAAACTCTTCCAAATATAGTAATTTAGCTTTTTTTAATTGCTCTAAAAACGTTCAAAACATCATCCAAATGGTGTTAAAATGCCTTTTTTTTTCTCAAAAATTGCAAGAATTGCCCAGTGGATGGGGGCTTCGCCCCCATGCTCCTATCTTCCTAATTTAGCTTTTTCTAATTGCTGTAAAAATGTGCGGAACGTTGTTCAAATGCCTATTTTTTTTTTGAAAAATTGCAAGAATTGCTCACCGGCTTCATCCCCAGGCCCCTATCTCAGTAATTTAGCTTTGTCTAATTGCTCAAAAAAACGTGAGAAACGTCATCCAAATGGCGTTAGAATGGCTACTTTTTCCTGAAAAATTGCAAGAATTGCCCTGAGGCTGGGGGCTTCGCACCCAGGCCCCCATAGGGGTAAAGTGTTATCTTGCACGCAATCTTCACAATCAACAACTTTCAAAATCGTTATTACAAGGTCTTTCAATAAACAAATGTTGTAGCGATGTAACTATTAACGTGAAACGCTGTTTGACTATAACTACGTTAACTACAGTTGGGTACTGGTTGCTTATTGAAAAATTCAACCTCCCCCCCTTTAAAAATTTCTGGGTGCGCCCATGGTTGTTCGGTGTTCCTTGGACTTGAGATCAAATACAATTTTGTTATAATTTTTTTTTTTGATCGTGTTGTTTGTACGGTTTATTTTTATTGTTTGATCGTGTGTGGCCGAGTCTGAAAATAAAATTTATTACTTACTAAACAAGAATTAGATTACCTGGGGGAAAAAACAATTTAAATCTCTCACTATATTTGCTATGTTACGTCAAAGCGTATAATGAGTTTACGTCAAAGCGTATAAAAAATTTAAAATCAAATCATTCATTATACTTGTTGTATTAGTCTGAAGCATGTAATGAGTTTGCAGGTTCCATCTCTGCGTCATTGTACTTGAGTAACACAGCTCCTTTCAAAGAAATGTTGCAGTGGTGGATAGTTGTTGTCCACACTGTGTCTGATTTGACTGGCTCAAGATTTGAACCTCAAACTTCTCAATACCTTCAACCCCCATCCCCTCTGGGTGCACCGCTGATTGAGGATCTTGGTTAGAATCACTTGAGACTTTACTAAGCTAAACAAAAGAGGTAATGAAAGATCATAAAGTGGTTGCTTAATCTGCAGCTGCTGCCTCCACAATCTTCACCTAGTGTGGAATACCAGACAATAAGGAGAGCAATAATAGTGCCAGCTTGTGCTACTCATGCTGTAGGAAAAGGGTCGTTCCTTTTTTCATCACATAGAATTGTGTATATTTATCAAACAGTAGAAGCAATGCAAGTTTTTAAGTAACTGTATTCCAGCTCTTCCTATTTTGATAATCTTTTGCTTATGTAGTACTTTGTATTATAGATATAGAACATTTTGGCTAATAGGCAAATGTACAAGTAGCTTCATAAAGGCTATGTGTCTTGGTACGTTTTACTATTTTTTTGACTGTGGAGAATATTCTTGACATTAGTTTTAACACCAAGAGATCAAGATGTCTAGATCCAGCTTTATTGACTCAGAAGATAGTGGTGATCTTAACACAACTTCAGCCCTCATTCCAAGGCCAACTTGCAGCGAATCAGGTTTGTTTAATAACAGATTGAAATTATTGTTGGCTATTTTTACAAATTGATACTAGAAGGTATTATTCACCAGAAATCAAATTGGATAGAATTGCAAGAAGTTTTTTTGAGATTCATTGACATTGTTGTAGTAAGTCTATTCAAATACACCAGCAAGTTAAATACAATGATAAAAAGACATGGAATTATATTTTATAAGCATCAGTGCGTTTATCAAATAAATGATGATTCATCACCAGTTTAGTTTTGATTTGGGTTCTTGCCTGTCAACGAAGTCAACCAGATTTCACATGGTTATTGACTTCACAATGCCTTGCCATTTAACTCGATTGCATGAACCCTTTTTCACTAGGCCATTTTTCTTCATCCTCTACGTGATTTTTCCACTTCATTTTGGTTGTCCTCTTGCTTTGTATACTGCACTTGAAATTCGAATTCTTAGGAATAGTTTTATTCTTTCTATTTTTCTTCTTAGTTTTCTTCTTTTATTTCTTCTTAGGAAAAGTCTTACCTCTGAACCTTTCAAAGGGTTTTTCTGAACTTAATCTTACCTCTAAACCTTTTATGAAAAAATGATATGTATGAAGTTTTAAACTTTTGAAATGAACTTCAGAGGTGGCACAAAGTCTTTCAAGTTTGGATGGATATTTTTAATTCCTATGCAGGAATACCTCCACTATGAGCAGAAAAGTATTATTGTTTCATTGTGACCTTGATGCGCATAACAATAGCGTTTGTGTCAAAATCTTCTGAAAGTTAACTTAGGAACTACAGTGACATAGCAGTTACGACATACAGTAGTTATGCGCAGTTTTCAATGTTTGCATCATCAACCAGTTTTTCAACAAAAGCAGCTTCTTTGCCTAAGATGTCTAGTCTTCTGTGGTATCTTACAGAGGATTTAAATTTGCTTAGCCTGTTTGATCATAATGTTGGTTTAACTGCAAAATTTGCCACTGGTGAAAATTTCAGATAATGTCGAAGAAGATAATCATTGTCACAAACTTAAGTGGATATGACTGACACAAAACACGTGTTGAGTGAAACAGTAGATGGTTGATATGTCTGACAAACTAATTAGAAATTCTCCACAGAGCTGCAAGCAAGATCTTTTGTGTATGCCTTTCTTTCACCCCTAAAACATTGCCTTGCATTGAAACTCAACTTCCCCTGAAAATTACTTTAAAATACCAAGCACTTTTATCCTTTGAATGTTCTCTGTGCATCCTCCCAGAATTATTTAACCTCAGCACCCTTGGCTCCTTAGTTAATATTAGTGATCAGCTGGTTGAAGAAGAAACCTTCCTGGTGATCATGTTGCTTTTCTGCTAAAAAAAACCTTCTATCCATGCTTGAGCCATTAATTATATGTCCCCCAATCTCCCTTGGAGTTCAATCTTCTTCCATACCTTCCTGCTGTGGCCCTACCTTATCCCATCTTGAATACGTCAAGTGTCGATTACTCTCCCTTCCTCCTTCAGACGCGTATGGATGGACCAATAGATCTGTCCTTTCCCTCATTAGACCGGTGGCACTGGAGTGTATGCCATATAGTCCAAATGCAATACCTTCGACTCTTATTCTCTTCTAGTCCAATTGCCTTCAGTTTCACAGCTGAAACCCATCTTCTGGAGCATGATCTTGTCTGGTGTAACAACCACAAGACAACTTGCCACTTTCAGTAAGTTCTTTTATGAACTACCAATCATCTCTTTCCCTACTTTTAAAGGCCCCCCTACATCTCTGGCCAACACCCCTTAAAGTTTCTGGTTTCAGGTCTCCTCACTTTCCAACAGTGCCATTTTAAACCTCCAGTGGGTCCGGTTATGCTGGTATCCCAGGAAATAAGCATACTTATCCTCTTCGCTGCCTACTGCGATGGTCTCTTGTCCCCTTCACCAGCTATCTCCAAACTCGTTTTACCCAGAATCACGAATGGAGATGTAATGTTTCTACATTCCTCTTCCCATCTCAACTGTGTCATGTTTCTACAGCTTCTCTAGAGCAATTCGTCTTCTCACGCCCTATATGCTTTGAGCTTTCCACTTTCGCTTCTACCGTCAAAGTTCCAACTTTTGTCGTAAGTCGGTCGTAAGGAAAACTCTTTCTGCAGAGCCCGTGGGCACCTTCTACAAGACCTTAATCATCTCTTCCTTGACTACTTGCCTCTAAGCCTCTATGCAAATCTATCTTTAGCTGGGGTGTTGCAGCCGCCCAATAAATTTGAAAATTTTATCGTGGCAACTTCTACCTTAGCTCAAGTTGGAGGCTTTGCACAATAACCCTTTTGGTCAAGTTTCGTAAAAATTTGTCAATGTTTGAGGGTAGCACAGTGGCATCAAAGTTTTGGCAATTTCAAAAAAATATGTTTTTTTTTTCATTTTGAATGTTTTTGGACTATAAGTCAAACCTGTGATCACTTTTGATCATTTCTACTGTTTTTGGATTTGTTGTTTAGTACATTGCCAAAGAGAGAACTTCTTAAATCAAAGTTATCAAAAGTTGCATTATAGACCTACTTCCACAAGCACAATTAATACCAAATTATTGTATATTTTTCTTATTTAACGATTAGTTTCATCTGGCTCTAATCTTAAACTGAAAAGCACTCATTGTTGTTTTTACCCAAATTCAGCCTTTTTTTGTTTTAGACAGCTTTGTCAACAAAAAGCATCTTATTGATAAGCTGTCATTATTTCCATTTCTTTTTTTTTGACAGCCAAAGTATTTCCCTTATTCTCGATCCTGGTTTTTCAATTAGACATCATCCTATGCAAAAATGTTTTTTCTTCATTTTTCAGTCATGTTAAGGCGTTGGTTTGATGACCAAATTTTCATTGTTGTGTTCCATTTTTTTTCAATTTTTGAGAAATCTTTGAAATATGGCAAAGATCTATTTGTATGCTTTGTCAATCTCCAAAAAGCATAATATGATTGCCTTTCTCACTTTGTAGGGTTCTGCAGGATAATGATGTTGATGATCAGTTGTTACATGCCACTAAGACATTCTATGGTGTCGACTGGAGTTTCGTGGTTGACTAAATGGGAAACAATCAAAGCTTTCCATATGGGCGTTAAACTCTGACAAGAGTGCGTTGTGTTTCTTCTCCATTGTTTACATGAATTGGATCGACAAATGCAACCAAGGTGATGAGTTTGCCATGATAGGAAATTGAAAAATGTGTTGCTTGCTATGTGCTGATGATTTGATTCTGCTTTTACAGAATACGACCTTCAGCGCACATTAAATAGGTTTGCAGCTGCTTATGACACTGCTGGAATAAAAATAAGCACTGTCAAAACTTCATGTTGCTAGAAACCCAAACCAAAGCTTGTTGCAACTAAATGGAGCGACATGATACACGTATACTAGTTCAAGTATCTTGGGGTTGCATTCACGATTGACGGAAGGCAAGACAAAGAACTGTGGATATCCGAATTGGCAAGGCAATTGCAATAATGAGAACTTTGCACTATTCAGTTGTTGTGACACGAAAATTGTTGAAAAAAAGCAAAGCTTTCAATTTTTGAAACAGTCTTTGTCCCTTTTCTCCTGCTGTATCTCTGTATGGTTATGAAAATTTGGTAATGACTGAAAGGGTGCAAGTGCAAGCGTCCAAAATGAGGTTTCTCCCAAAAATCAAAGGAGTTACATTAGATTCGAAAATCTCTAAAGCCGCTACTTGTCCAAATTGAAAGATCTCAGCTTAGACGGTTTGCCAAGTTAGCAGAAGGCCTCAGGAAAAACTTCTAAACAAGCTTTACTTGCCAAAGCAAATAAGAAAAAAACAGTAGATGAATCAACATTACATAGAGGATCTTTGGTGGAATTCCTTGGGACTTCACCCAAGCAAAATGATGGAGTTGATGGAAGATCGTGAAGTGTAGTAGCTTAATCTCGAACTGCTGCCCCACAACCCTCACAAAAAAGAGGGCAATGAAGAGAGAGAGAATTTTCCTAGAAGTTTTCAACGATTTTGTTTGCTTTTCTACTGTTTGTTATGTTGAAGTTGCATTTGTGCAAATTTTTCATTTCATCTACCAGCTTCTTGACTTCCTCAATAATTTTCAATAAACAAATTGTTGGAATTCCAGCTTTGTGGTGGGAAAACATTTGCTTTTGATAGTACTGTCATCAGGTCTACAAATAGTTCCTGGCAGCCAACTGCAAGAATTTACAGATCTAGTAATAGTAGATTTACTAATGTTCATGTTTTATAAAGCTTATTCTAAACTCCGTATCGTACACAGCAAAACATAACAAACATGGTTTTAGTAAGCTACTGCTGTAACTATAGTAAAGTTAGAACAGCAGTTTAATAGATTTCAATAACTAGGCCCAAAGCATAGTCTGCACCATCATTGTTAAGAAAGTAACATTGTAGGTTATGTTTCACTCTGTTTTACACAGCCAGCCAAAATAGGTACTGTAGGTCTAACTCACACAGAGTTTCTGTTGTAGTTTCCCAGCACAGAAACGTGATCAATTTTGACCACTGTTAATTCTACAAAAAAAATATAAAAAAAAACATAAATGTAAACAGTTTCAAAAGTTGTAGTGAAGTTTTTTTGAATGTATAAGACCAGTAGTTAATGTTCAATTTTGCAATGACTCTTCAGTAACAAAGATTTCACATAGCAACGTCTAGTGGCACAAAATAAAACAAACACCAAATCCTGGGTAAAAAAGGTCTGTGCGACCCCTAAACCTCAATTTTTCTCTAACTTTGTATTCTTGACTACCTTTGGCAACTGCCTATTTAGAAGAAGGTAGAAAAAAATCTGAAGAGGTTGGGGCAACTGCAACACCCAAACCCTGGTGCATGGCTCAACTGTTGGGTTTCTGTGAAATTCCTTTGCTTCTCCATCCCTAGGAAGGAGTTGGGTAGCATCACCATTCAATCAATTTGCTTTAAAAATGAAAAACAGTGCAGCATGTTTTACAGATTGTTGAAAATAACCAGGCAAATGTTCTGAATATGAAGGAGTCTACTTTTATGCTGCAATAACTTTTCTGTAAACATGAGTATTGTACTGATTAGAAAACTGCCTACGTGCATATAATGGTGTTTGTTCAGCCAACTTTGAGATCATTGCGCCACCTCTACAACTCAAAATTTTGCTACAAAACTTTGTATGAAGCAGTTTTTGGTACAATGGAAACTGTTGAGAGGGTCAGACACACAAAAATGTGTGTTTTGAAATTTGACCCCAATAAGGGTCACCCTAGCGGACATTTATGCATAGGACGTTTAGGTGACGCCAATCATGCACTGGGACTTTTAGGTGCCAGAGATGAAAAAATTGATTTTTCAAAAAATTTTTTCAAATAAAAGGTTTTTCCCGCAAAAACTTTTTCAAACAAAAAAGTTTTGCTTGGATTAAATTGTTAATATTTTCGAAGCTTTTTATCTGACACTTGTCAAGAAGAATTATTAGAATAGAGAGCGCAGGAAAAGGAACAGCTGTAGAAAAAAGCCTAGCCGTGATTGGCTGACTCAAACCTTGGGTGAGGTCCAATTGTTGAGTCTCCCCAGAGTTCCTCCGTGACCTCAACCCTCTTAAGAATGAGGTAAAATGACATGTCAGAGGGCTACCCTCGATGACTGCTCTGTGTGCAATATTAAAGGAGCTCTTCTTAGTATGTCTTTCATCTATCTTTATTTTTATGGAAGGGAATGCAGTGAGCTTGATCAATTTAAAATATGTAGAACTTGTGTGAAAATTGTTGAAAACGGTTGTCGAGTCTACAGCCACTTTTAATTCAACTCACACTACAAAAATAATTCGAAAGTAAACAATTACTTGAAGCAGCATACAATCAGTGTACCCATTAAGCCGATTTTTTTTTCAGCAAATCAGCATTTTGTTGGAACAAGGGCAAAAAATTTTTCGTAATATGGTAACCATAGCTATACAAAATTCGACAAATTTGTGGAAATATGACATTAGATATACTTTAATGATGAATTGGTGCAAAATTAAGGGCACATAAACATCTTAAAGAGCATTGGGCACAATTGTTTAAAGAAAATTTGGGCACTCACCGACTAGCCTAAAAGTTAGAGGGAACACTGCATACAATCCTGTTGAACTTCAAAAGTCTTTGAAGCAATTCTGCAGAAGTTAACTGCAACAATTCAACATTGTTTTTACTATAAGTGTATTTACAACAAGGTGTAAAGATTACGTCTAAAAATACCATTTATCACATTGTTTTCACTATATTTACAACAAGGTGCAACGATCATAATAACCATGAAACGTCACGCGGCTCACTGCATGTGCCAATATTACACAAGCAACTCATGTCCATGCACCGCAAAATTAGAGACTGCGGGCTGGAGATTGCACGCGGCCGGATTAGGTAAGAAAACTTCGCGAACATGTTGTGGAAAACATTTTTAACTACTGGAAAAAAAAAACAACAAAAAACCAATTTTTTTGTAACACTTTTACGCTCTTCTTCTCTCTATCTGCTTTTGAAGTCACTTTTATCAAAACTTCTAACCCCGCCCTCTGCCGACAAAAAGAATTCGTGTACAGCTTAAAGATTGCACACAAATGACGCTCTCTCATCGATCCTTTTCCTGCCAATCACTGCTCGGCTTTTTTATGGTTGCTCCTTTTTCTGCACTCTATATTCCTGACCAGTGTCAGATGAAAAGCTTTGAAGTTATTAACATTTTAATCAAAATAATACTTCTTTGTTTGAAAAACGTTTTTTTTTTTAAAAAAGCTTTTATTTGAAAAAAAAATGCGTTTTTGAAAAAAAAAGTTTTTGAAGCAAAAAAAGTGTTTTGTAACAAAAAGATTTTTTGAAAGAAAAAATTTTTTTCACCTCTTTCGCCTAAAAGTCTTGCGGCGCATAAACGTCCACATCTAAAAGTCGTAGATTATGAAACCTGGGTTTTTCACCAAAAACTACCCGGGTTTTGAAAATTACCCCAATACCCAGGCTTAGGAAAACTTGAAGCAACACACTAATGCGTGTACTTTTATTAGCAATTCAATAGCACCTTTTTAGAAACATAGACTAAAACCCTGGTTAAAAACCAGGTGTAAAGCACTAACCCAGTGGTTCTCAACCTTTTTACGACCTCGTACCACTTGGACACCTCGAATTGTCAACGCGTACCACTTTTTGTACATAACATCTTATTGGTTGCTGGTGAGCAGTGACATCAAATTCTGCAAATTCGAAGTTACTTGCCAAATCCAAACTTTGAAGTTTTAGTCCTGCAATTACTTTATCGCGATGCTGTGCTCATAAACTTCAAATAGAGGAAAACACTCCTGAACTTAGCTATTGCATGGGTTGCATATTTTTTGCCAATAGGTAGCGACTTCATAAGATCTGCACCCTTCTGCTAGATATAGCAAGTTGTCCATGCTTTGCTGCTTAGCATTCCCGCACATTCGCTAGAACTAGAATATGACATCACAAGCGATATCCGGGGACTTCGCGAAAGTATTTAACTTTACTAAACTAAAGAACTTCACAATTGCATTAAGCGAGTTTATGGTTGTTGATAGTCATATCTGAAATACATCGCTTTCGAATTTCATAATGTTCCATTAACTTAGTCAAGTTTGTGTTTAATGGCATTCAAAATTTAAATGTCTAGAAAAGGTATATATAAATATCTATCACATCTCGTTTTAACTTTTAAGGAGTTAGTTGAGGTTTCAATTAGCAGCGCAATTGTTAAAATTGTGGTTACAAACAAAACCCTTGTTAAAACAAATATTTTGACAATAACCTTTTGCTCCGATTGAAACACAGAAACAAAAACTTTTGATCTGAAAATGTCAATATGATTTTGAATTTTGCAACTTACATTATCTTGACCAGAAATTTGGCACACTATCCTAAGCATCAAACTACACCCTAACTAGCCCACCACAATATTAATATTTTTTAAGAAGAATTTTATACCAGCACATGTACAAACAGTGTGACAAATTTTTCTCCAAATCTAAAAACTGAATAAAACAATGCCTGCCTCAGCAATTAGCATGGAAAGAGATATGTACACAAACAAAATTTAGAAACAAAAAATCAAGTTCTCATACATTTTATAAGTGATATTACAGAGTCTAACTTTACGATGACTTCATATTGAAAACTTATAATAATTTACTCAACTCTATGCTTTCCAAAACACTGGGTGTAATGTTTAAAATCAAAGAACTATTTACCAAAAATCATCTTCTTTTGCTCATTGCGCTCTTTTTAGTTCATTTTAACAGCTTGGAGGTTATTTGCTCTCAAAGTTTAAAGGTCTCAAAAAGTTATCAAAATAATCAAGTAACGTCAATCAAAAAGCTATGAGGAGTTCTAACTGTTTTTCTCTTTGTTATGAAATAACATAAAGCGATCTTTAAAATTCCATCGACTTTATTACATTAGCCAAACTTAACACTATCCACAGCCAAAAATAAGCATGCATTTTACTACTATTCTGAGAACGCTATTTAACAGTGCGACCCATCGACCTACATATTACATAATATTGTACAGTATAGTGTATTACATCCATTATTCAGCACAGAAGCTTTCTTAATAAAATTGTTCAAAAACTTTGAAGAACAATTAGATGATTTTTTCGATGTCATCAGTGACAGTTTAGTAAAAATACTTGACCATACAGCTTAAATCTAACGAAGCCATTAAGCTCAAGTGCTTTAACGTGTTAAATGTTGCAGTAATCCCGTAAGTTTTACTTTTCTGCTATACCAATTCATTGTGAGAATTTAACGCACAGTTTGAAGGTCCATTTAAGGGCTAATTGTCCAACATGGCATTGCCAAGTTTGACATGTTTTATCTTTTTGTAAAATTAGCTTACCGGTATTCTTTGATTACGTCTAGCTGGAGTACTTTGTAATAAAGATTTAAAAATTTTAAGGAGTCTATTTGGCATGGTCTCCTCAATGTGGCCAATTTGTTTTGTTATGTTCAATCTTTGATTCATATTAACTTATCCAATAGATTTAGTTTGTTTAGCTTTTGTAGTTAATGGGGGGAGGTGCCAACACAATTGGAGCACCCCTATAGTATGAGATCCTCACTTTTTTTCATATTATTTTTTACCAATTTTGAAAATTTTATTTGTCTAGCTTGAGTGGTTAAAACTTTTGAAGGACCAGTTGGAGGAGGACTCTCCAATTGTAGCTCTTCAAATTAGTGATATTTTATTTATCTATTTTGATTTTATCTTTCTTTTATATTTACCTATCCTGAGAGTTTCATATGTCTAGCTTGAGTGGTTGAAAAGTTTGAATTCTGAAGGATCCCGTTTTGGTGCCACAAGCTTTTTGTCAAATTTTATTTTTCCTTTATATTTACTTGAGTAGATCCTGAAATTGTAATGTGTCTAGCTTATGCAGGTAATAAGTGTGAATTTTGGCATCCTCATTTGAGGGGGACCCCCATTGTGGTGCTCCCAAATTTTGTCAACTTTCATCTTTTCATATTTGCCTATTCTGAAATTTTCATCAGTCCAGTGTAAGTGGTTAAATTTTGAGTTTTGGCGTCCTTGCTGGAAGAGGATCCCTTCATTTTGGTCGAGCCAAGTCAACTGACCGCGACAAACTGATCGCAAACAAACTGACCGCGAAACCAACGATTTCGTTACATGTTTTCGTCACTGATTTCGTCGCAGTGATTTCGTCACAAAGTGAGGGTTTGGGCAAGATGGCTCTGGGGATAGTAAAAATATATTTAGGATCGCCCTTCTCAGCCAATTGGCGTTGTTCGCGGTCAATTTGTTCGCAGTCAGTTGGTTCGTGGTCAGTTTGTCGCAGTCAGTTGTCGTGGACCCCATTTTGGTACCCCCAAGTTTCGTCAATTGTTATCTTTTCTTCATGTTTGCATATCCTGAAAATTTCATGTGTCTAGCATGAGTGGTTAAAAAGTTAGAATTTTGGTGACCCTGTCTGAGGGGTACCCCTGATTTTGATATACCCAAATTTTGTCAAATTTTATCTTTTCATATTTGCCAACCCTAAAAATTTCATGTTTCTAGCATGTGTGGTAAGAAAGTTTGATTTTTGGCAGCCCCATTTAAGGGGGACCCTCCATTTTGGTACCCCAAATTGCTTCAAATTTTATGTTTTTATATTTACTTACCTTAAAAACTTTATGTGTCCAGCTTTAAAGGTTAAAAAGTTTGAATTTTGGAGGTCCCCGTTTGAGGGTAACCCTCTATTTCGGAATCTGTAATTTTTGTTAGGTTTAGTTTGTTTTTTATACTTACCCACTCCGAAAATTTGATTTATCTAGCTTTAATGGTTTAAAAGTTCAAAATTTTGGCGGGCCCGTTTGAAGGGGGAACCCCCACTTTGATACCCCCAAATTTTGTCAAATTTGATCTTTTTGTAATAATTGCTTTGTCTGAAATTTCATGTGTTTGGTATAAGTGGTTGGAAAGTTTGAATTTTTTTGGCCTTGTTTGAGGGGAACCCCCCATTTTTTTACCCCCAAATTTTGTCAAATTTTATTTTCCTTTGGATTTACCTGCTTAAAAATTTCATGCATCTAGCTTAAAAGGGTAAAAAGTTTGAATGTTGGAGGTCCCCATTTGGGGGTAATCCCCCCATCGTGGCAATCCCAATTTTTGTTAGGTTTAGTTTATTTTTAATATCTACCCTTTCCGAAAATTTGATTCATCTAGCTACAACGGTTTGAAAGTTTAACATTTTGGCAGCCACGTTTGAAGGGGGAACCCCCCTCTTTGATCCCCCCCAATTTTGTCAATTTTGATCTTTGCAATAATTGCCTATTATGAAAATTTCATGTGTCTGGCATGAGTGGTTAAAAAGTTTGAATTTTTTCAGCCCCGTTTGAGGGGAACCCCCCATTTTGGTGCCCCCAATTTTTGTCAAATTTTATCTTTTCTTTATATTTACTTACCTCAAAAATTTCATGTATCTAGCTTTAAAGGGTAAAATGTTTGAATTTTGGAGGGCACATGTGGGGGAAACCCCCCATCTTGGCACCCCCAATTTTTGTTAGGTTTAGTTTATTTTTAAATCTACCCATTTCGAAAATTTGATTTATCTACCTTCAACGGTTTAAAAGTTTAAAATTTTTGGAGGACCCGTTTGAGTGGGATCCCCCAACCTGGCACCCCCAATTTCAGTCGGGCACTACCCCTCCCTGATATCTTCAATCGCTTAAACTTTGAATACAGTGCGTTTAGCAGTTTAAAAGTAGATAGCCGGAGAAGAATAATAAAAAAGAAAAAAAAGTAAGAAAAAAGAAGAAAAATAGTATTCAAGTTAGGGTAAACAAACATAACCAACAGAAAGTCGGTTGATAGTGTGCTCAAAAATCACAAACCATTTTTCAACAATATCGGTAATTACCGAGATATATCGCTTCAAAATCGCCCACTTTCGACCCATTTTTGGCCTGTAAAATTTTGGTCACATGACAGGGCGCCCCCAAACTCGGTTTGCACAAAGCATTCATAAGCACCCACATCGTGTCCAGATTTCAGCTCTACAGGTCAAGTGGTTTTGGAATTATAAGCAATTTAATAACTTTTCAAACCAAAAATTACCGGTTTTTTTTGTGTCTCAATTAACGATCACGTGACCTAGGATTCCCAAAATTGGCACACCTGACGCTTAATTGCTATGCTGAGTCCAAATTTGAACTTTATAGGTTTTACCGTTGGTTAGTTATAAGCAAAATCATCCTCGTATGCCAAAATTCGCGAACAAAACCAATGGTACTACGCGCTCGCGCGAAGTCCCAATTAGCTCTAATCGTGGTTCGCTTTATCAACATGGTTTGTTCAACACTGCATTGGAGCCGGCGGCTGGGCTTCATAGTAGTTTTGAAGGTTGTTTTCATGCAACCCGCACATTGTTTGCCTATAATGCAGGGTTGATTAAGAAATTTAACTGAAGTTAATTACGTTTTCTAAATAAATAATTTGCATCTTCCAAAAGTCATAGGTTTGTTTATGACGCATAATTTTACGCTGGTTTGCTTGCATGAAGATTACAAATATACTATACAATAAGACCCGCAAGCTTTCTGAAAATTGATTTATTTAGAAACAAAACCCGATAAATAAAATGCCAGAAAGCTTTAAATCCAGGCTTTTTTAATAAAAACAATGGAAGTGACTTGCGTACCACCTAAAAATCTTTTGCGTACCACAGGTTGAGAACCGCTGCACTAACCAGAAATACCTGAAACTTGGGTTTGCAAATTCGATCTAAGAAACACTAGCGGTTATAGTTAAGTGTTTATTGTGTAATAATTGTTGTGTTCGATTTAGGTGGATAATTTAAGTTTGCTATGCGTAATCACGGAGATATTTGATTGTTTGTACACCTTTAACAACACATTGACTGTCGTAATAATTGGCAAATTGATTGAATTGTATTTGTGTAAATACATTTTGAGTTGCGGTTGTTAAAGGATTAAGTTTGAAATTTGCAAAGTCAATAGTGATGGAGCGGATGGCCTGAGTGCTCTTATCGTTATGCCATGGCAGTTGTAGTTTAATTTATTAGTTGTGACTATTGTAGCAGCTCTACAAAAGACTTATAGTCTAAAAAGTTATATGGGTCAAACTTCAAGGTAGCAGTTGGTACGTTTTGTAGAAATTATTTTAATGCTATGATTCTGCAGTAAATTTTCATCAAATACAAAAGTCATTACTGTGGTTATTGTACCTGAATGGAGATTTTTGTTTGAATAATTCTTTTCATTGTCTGTACCTTGACGATGTTTTTGTTGAAATATCTTGTATATATAGACTAAACAGTAAATACAAATTCATGTTTCCAGATGACATGCGGCTTCGTGAAAGAGAATGTTTAATTAACAAAGACAGGGAGAACGAATTACGATGCAGAGCCTACAAATACTGTTGGTGGAAGATTGCCTTATCATTAGTAGGAGTGGTAAGTTGATTTCGCTTGCAGAATAAGAAAATCTAGCAAAAATAATAAAGTAATCGTAATTGCATCTTTCATTCACCAAGTTCCCCTGGCCACTGACAGCAAAGGTACCTAGTGGCCTTTGAGTTTAGTACATTAGTCTCAATAGTCACAATAAAGGCCTCACTCTGTCTCTTTTAATGCTGAACTTTTAGCTAGGAAGCTGCGAATACCAATTTTTATTGTCTTAGTTTGAACTGTAACCGATCGTTTCAATAGCAGATACTCTTGAATTTGTTTCTCAACTTGTGCATTTTTGTTTTGCCAAAAATTGTGATTTAATAATAAAATATTGTAAAAGAACATAAACTGCTTTTGTGGTTAGTTGGTTTGCAATTAGTGTTAGATTCAGTTGGTGCGATACTCGTAGTCTGTGAGTGTGTAACTACTTATATTTTAAACTCAGGTATGTAGCGCTGGCTTTCTTGTCTTGATATTTTATTGGAGGCCAGATTGGCGATTACTATGCACTTGTTCACCCACAACTTGGGACGAAGCCACCAAAGTTTATTTGACAACCACAGATGATACAAACCAGGCAAGTACCGGTGCAAATTTCTTGCATTACGCAAACTGGATAAAATGCAATAAGGTAACAGATGCAAAGTGGATAAGGTACCAACTGAAACATGCTGTAACCCTGGAGTACCTCACTACTTGTTTGTGAAAGCGTTTAGCAGTTACTGCTTTAGAATACTCAAAATACGTTAATGCGATAAGTGGATTTCACTTAATTCAAAGATAGAAGTTGATATTTCGTTTTCTAGTTGGAGTTTTACCGTCTGCTTTATGAAATGCCGGAAATTTAAAAAAATTTCTACTAATAAACTTGTACTGTCAAGCTATTTGCTCATCCAAATTAAGAATCTTCAACCAAATATGCGACGCTTTGTGGGATACAAGATTCGTTTCCCAGCAAGACCCATTCAAAATTGGCTTAGAGGAATGTAATTGAGAAAAAAACAGAAGAATTGGTTCACATGACAAAAAAATCCCATCCTTATCGGAATAATATTAAATGCATGGTTTTTCTGCATATTGTTTACATGAATCGGTTGTTACGCTGTACTTTGTTCTTTCTGAATCAGCTGTATCTTTGTTGCTGAGGATAAGGCTGTGTTTCTGTCTAATTCATCACATGACACACACCACAGGGCAGCTTATCCAGTTTGCTCGAACTTCATTTTTTTTACGTCCTTAACCCTCTAAACCTTATTGGCCTTTTTTGTTTTCAATCTTCTCACTGATTGTTTATTTCAGCTTTAAGCCATATTTCGGTCAATTCGTTGTCAGATATCTAAACACGAATGTTATCAATTGTAATGTAAACCAGGGCTGCGGAGCCGGGGCCTCTAACTACAATTGTTGTGGAGCTGGAGCCGGAACTACAAAAAAATGTACAAGCTCCAGCTCCGACTTTCCTGAAACGAAAAACTTTTCCAAAGCCAAGCAAACGCCCGTATAATTGTTTAATGTTTAAAATCTGGAATTTTAACATTGGATGTTTCCGTCTATTAGTACGGTTTTTGAATGTGGATGACTACTAGGATATATCAGTAGTCAACATTCAGTGGCCAAACCATGGGGGAATAGTTAAGGCGATTATGCCCCCCCTCCCCCGTCATAGTCAAGTCGCTTAAAAAGTATCTCAAATATGCATGCCTTTAAACATGTTTTGGACCTTATCAGTATGTAAGGTGGTGGCTAATTGGGCGGAGAAAATTTACTGTCTAAGGACTTCCAAATCTTAGCAATTGGTTTTGTTTAAATGGCCCGACAAACGTGCCAAATAGCGTTAAAATGGCAATTGTTTTTCCGAAAAATTACAAAAATCTTTTTGGTGTTGACGAGCAGCATGCTGGTACTGTGCGCGTACTGCGCAAGTGACTTCCGGATCAAGCAGGCAAGAAAAGAATTTCAGTACGATTCGTACATTTGCAATATTTAAAGTGATGCATCATATTGATGATTGATCGGTTTAGCTTTGTTTTTCTGCGACATTAGACTCTTTTTATTCATCTTTTAACTGCGACTATATTATTGTTCTTATGTAAGAATTTAATGAGTTTGATGGTAAGGGCGATCAGACGTCATGCCCAGGCAAGACACGAGATGGAATGCCAGTCCTCAGTGTTCGTGCTGCAGGTCTATGGCAATGACTGTTTTTATACTAACCTTTGCACGCTTGCGGTCCTAATGCAATTGCTTGTCTTAGAACTAAGAAAATTTGAATTATTATCAAAAAAGGTTTACAAATCAAATTTTTCATTGTACTTGCTGCATTACGCCAAAGCGTGTAACGAGTTGGCGGGGCCCGTCTCCGACAACAGAGCTCCTTTTGAAACAAATGTTGTAACAGTGGCAAGCTGTTGTCAACAGTCAACAATTTGTCCGATTTGACTGGCCCGAGATTTAAACTTTCAGACCTCCCATTCCGGTGACAAATGCGCTACCGCTCACCAACTGGACGGTAACAAGGTTTACATATCTTTGAAAACAAGTCACTATTTTTGTTTTCATTCTTTTTTTTTTAGGCATTTGTCAGCAACGTTGAGTACATGCCGATAGAGCTTGCAAGTTTATTGCAACAAAGATATCCGAATCAATCAGTTAATTCAAGGTACTGATAGTGTTTGCTGCTGTTATGTAAGATGAAATGAATGTTTTTGCATGATACAAACTGTCCTATAAGGCAATATTAATATTGCTCGGAAGTTTATTGACGTTGAAAAAACTTAAAGGTTGTATTGTGTTGTGCCAAAGCAAAGGAGAGCTCAAGTTCGACTTAGGCAGAATTTTTTATTAGAGTAAAAATACAAATTTGTTTGCATCTTGACGTAGTAACTTCTCAAGTCTGAATTTATTACTTTGAAAATGGTTGAAAATTTTGTCACTCAAATGTTAAGCACCGGTATATTCGAACGGAGGAATTTTTCTAGTTTTTGCTTTGCTTTTCCCTTTTCATGTAAGTTTCGATCTAGTTTTACCTACAAACTTTAGCTAGATTTTTCAAGTATGGTGCACCTTTAAGGGGTCGATCAGTAAACGATTATGTTGACTATGTGTTCCTGGGAAATAGCTTGATAATTGTTATCATGTTCAATTTTTAGATATGACGGAGTAAGTTACACAGAATCCGTGACATGGTTCAAACATCATTTGTCGAAGTACATTTGGGATGTTAGACAGCATGTAGGTGGCGGTACATCAGCTAGCATTATTGCAAAATATTCCTAGTAACATATTCAGGAAAGGTAGGCTGAGCAAACTATCTCAGTCGCTCCAGTTGCACAAATTTTATTTAAAACAAAGTTGCATATAGAGGCAAGCCTTCAGTGAAACCCCATATGTTCGATATGACCGTCCGAAGAATTGACCGATATAGCGCTGCAGAATCGGTGAATTGACACGTTAATCGGCTTCTCGGGAAAAAATTTAGCTCGATTCTGTGTCGTATTGTCTTTTGTTTAC
This sequence comes from Trididemnum nubilum, assembly GCA_963965965.1. Lineage (NCBI taxonomy): Eukaryota > Metazoa > Chordata > Ascidiacea > Aplousobranchia > Didemnidae > Trididemnum > Trididemnum nubilum. The sequence continues at coordinate 23,180,858 of OZ014470.1, forward strand.
GCTACAACCTATGTGTCAGTCTACATAAAGACTTAAAGGCGGTGAATCATCCAGCCAATTCCAGTGGTTTACAATAGCTAAAATTGAACTATAATTTTTGATATTTTTTGTTTTAATTTTGGGACTGCGGTTGCAAAGATATTCAACAAATACAAAAAGATGTCCCCCCGAAAAAAGTTTTTGGAAACTCTGAGTTTTGTTCTTCCCGTCAAAACCACAGTAGGCCTAATGATTTAGAGAACTGTGGTAGGCCTAATAGTTTAGAGATAGTTTATTTCTAAATAGTTTAGGCCTAATTAGGCCTAACTATCTCTAAACTATTAGGCCTAATAGTTTAGAGATAGTTAGGCCTAATAGTTTAATAAGATTACCGTAGGCCTAGTAGTTTAGAGAACTGTGGTTTTGGGGGAAGATCAAAACTCAGAGTTTCCAAAAACTTTTTTCGTGGGGACATCTTGTTGTATTTGTTGAATATCTTTGTAAACGCAGCACTAAAATCCAAACAAAAAATATCAAAAATTATAGTTCAATTTTAGCTTTTGTAAACCACCGGAATTGGCTGGATGATTCACCGCCTTTAATATTCTAGATGTTACTTATTGCTAATTTGGAAATTTATGATCGTCTGGTGCAAAAAAAAGTAAATCGAGTAAACATTTCTTTGTTTTTCTGCAGACTTTTGTTGAGCTCGGCGGATTAGGGGGCCAGGCTACCTTGGGTCAGCTTCATCAGGATGGGTCAGGAAGTCTCAATGAAGAGGAGGTGAAAGTTCGGGGAAAGTTGTTTGGCGCAAATCTCATCACAGTTAAGGTAAGTGTCACAATCAGTAGCAAACTACGCAAGAACAGGCTCTAGAAATGAGTTTTTGATGATTATCGACTGGTCTAATTTTCTCACCACAAATATACCGTTTTATATTTTACAATTCTTCCAAAAGAAAGAGAACCGAACTCTTAATCAAAGACTTGAAGATTTTGCTGTAGAACAAAGATGTGAGAAACTGATTTTCATTGCTGAGAATGGTTAATTAGTTAATGTTGTTGGAGTAATACAATTTTGCAATATTAGTTATTTTTATGGCTTCCATTGTTACTTATTTTTTTAGTTAACAGAATTTTGAAAACGCTTTTAAGTTAATTTTTTTTTAATTGTGTTGCTAGCAGGTAGACTGTTGTTGCAATGAGTATGATGGCCTGGCCGTGCTGTTTTGAGTGTTTCCGTGATTTTTATGTCAAATGTCAGAAATTTTCGAGTTTACAAGCAGTCGATTTGCCATTTCGGATAGTGGCTCAGCTGCTTAGCTAGCAGATAACTACGCTGTCGCAGATGTAAAATGCATACTGTTATCTTCAGATCCCTTCGTACTTTCAACTGTTGATAACGGAGATTCTCAATCCGTTTTACATTTTCCAACTGTTTGCAGTCATCTTCTGGATGTTCGATGAATATGTTACTTACGCCACTGCGATTTTTGTTGTCTCCATTATTTCAGCTGTAATGTCCTTAATTGAGGTTAGTTTGTTAGTAGTAGCTCGTTTACGGCAAGACCTACAGCCAGTTGACCCGTGTTTTGCTTGAATGGTCACTTGCAGTTGCGCGTAGTACCAACGAAATAATGATATGCCTCAACCCAAATTAATATTTTCACAGTTGTGTTTTGTCAAGATGACTTGGTCAGGAGAATGCGAAGTAGACTTGAGGTTTCCGAATCTATAAGCTACAGTACCACTTAAGACGCCACGGTTTGTTCTATTATGGAATATGTAAGAACCAATTTTTTTAGTTTCATCCAACTCAGGCTCAGATGCAACTGCTTCAAATGCTGCCTCGTATATTCACTTGTCTAGCTAAACTTCAATAAACCACTACACACATCCCACACAAAATCATTCGGGACGAAGTATTGCTCGTGTCTTATTTACATTCGAACCAATTAGGTACTCGGTATTCGTACCGGTATGGTGAAGTAGTTTCGTTTGATTCTTTTTGTTTTGTTTTTTTCACTGATTTTGGTTGACTGTCATTTTGACTGACATTGTTTTTTTTATTTTCATGGAATCCCTTTTGTCCTTCCCAGGTCCGTAAAGAACGTGTTCGGCTTCACAGTATGGTGGAATATCACAATGAGAGCAAAGTCGAAGTTTTGAGGACTGTCAGAGGGGAACCCAATCAGCTTCAAGTCTGGTCCAAGGAATTAGTTCCAGGCGACGTGCTGGTCATTCCGCCAGGTGGCCTTCAACTTCCATGTGACGCAGTTCTCGTTTCTGGTAAGTTTGCTAGAATATCGCACTTTTCTCGAATAACGCCGCTACCCCAGTGCTAAAGAGCGGCATCTGTATGTCTGTATGAAGCGTTTGGTGATATGAAGGTTCCTAGCTCCTGGTTTGATTCTCGTTGTGTTTCTGGAACCACGACTTCAACCAGGCCATGTCAAGTAATTTTAATACAACTAAGATAAAATTTCTCCTTGAATTGTCACTAAAAACCCTTTTACGTGTTTTAAACTTGTTACAGGACCGATAATTTTGCGTGTTATTAAGACAGCCGATTGTAGTTACAGTAGGTTCAAGTTTTCTTTGATTCGAATCATCCAATTTTTCAGGTACTTGTATCGTGAACGAGAGCATGTTGACCGGTGAGAGCGTCCCGGTTACTAAGACCCCTCTACCTTGTAGTGCTGCTGAACTTCCTTTGTTGTACGAAGCAGACTCTTACAAGCGACACTCGTTGTTCTGTGGGACTCAAGTTTTGCAAACCAGGTATGATGCTACTTAAACTTTGAAACAACATTACACTATCATCAGTATTCGTTTACGCTGCACTTGCAGCGGTTATTGCGTTTTGCTGCCTTTTTTAAACACTTGAGTAAACGTTCCAAATTCGATGTCATCTTTCCCTCGGTTTTGTGGTGTATTGCTGTGGTCGGTGAGGCATTGCTCTCTAATCCAGCTGAAAACCCTTCTCTATGCTATGAAATCTTATTGCATATGAACTGTGCCGCTGATGTTTCTTAACCTAGTTCATACAGGTACAAATTAATCAACTGTCTTTCGCAAAACTTTTTCTCGTAAATAAATTTGTCTTCTTCATGGGCACATTTTTCTCTTCAGGTTTTATCGCGGCGAACTGGTGAAAGCGGTAGTCGTACGAACTGGTTTCCACACAGCGAAGGGGCGATTGGTTCACAGCATCCTCTACCCAAAACCGGTCGACTTACAGCTGCTTCGGGACGCCTATCGTTTTGTTGGTGTCTTGTTCGCTATGGCGATGTGTGGTTTCGTTTATACTGTCATATTTATGGTAAGAAATGTTTTAGAAACGATATTTTTGTGGACTTAAGCTGTGTGTGTGTTCAGTTTGGTGTATGCATTTTGTGAACAGTATTCAATAAAAGTTTTGCTTATCAAGTAGAGCAATCTTTGATCAAAATTTTAAGAGCTACACTAACTTTTTTTAAATTTTGTAATCTGGTATATATGGTAAAATTGGAGTTAATGTTAAAAGTCGAGTTTGGGCTTAGGGGTAGAAATCATATCTATAGCGCAATTGGTTGTTTTCAGCGACTAAGCATCGAAAAGTTGAATATTCATAACCGGTTTGAAACAAGCTGTATAAGTTTGCATGTTGAGACTTAGCTTAAATTTCAGTTAGACAAGGTCTTAATTGACTGATAATCCGACAAGTGTGACGTAAATTGCCTAATTCTGTTATGTTTAATATCGTCTTATTGATTTGTAGCACTATCGTGGTGAATCTGCTCGTGACATTTTTTTCAACGCAATCGACCTCATTACCATCTCCGTACCGCCAGCTCTTCCACTCGCAATGACCATCGGCATCATCTACGCTCAATTGCGACTCAAACGCCAGAAAATCCATTGTATCAGCCCACAGCGAATCAACATCAGTGGCCAGGTTCTGACTGCTTGTTTTTTGCTCAAGTTTGGCATATCTGAGGCTGAAACAAATTGCTTCGGAATCAATGTATTTTTTGAGCTTTTCGATGTAAAATGCGGCTGAAGCGTTATGCTTATTTGTTCATTTGGTTGTGTATTTAACTGTCTTAAAATAGTCGAGTCTTTACGATGGTCTCACACACGTTCTCAAAATTAAGGGTTTTTCTTTGTGCTATTGGTAATACTAAAATCAGACTACATTGCCAAAGATGTACTTTTATTTTATTGATTTAAAATTTTGTGTTTTATCGTTAGAACAAAGTCAAATCCTACGTACAAACTCCGCAAGGACATTTAATCATGGACGTCACGTTTCTGCGCCTAGTTTATTCCACGATAAATTATTAACGAACAATTATTGCACCATGGACTTCAATCGATCAAACAAATTTTGAGAAACGTAGGCTTTACAGTTTCTGAAAAAAGCATTGGTTATGAGCCTTGGTGTGTTTGCTCATTTCAAAATATTTGAGTATCGATTTTTATCAGATTAGTGTCGCAATGCCGAAGTGGATTTCAAATATTTATCTACTCATACGTATTTTTTGTACGGATGCTATCACCGTCCGTATTTGTACCTCTATGTGGGAACCCATGCTATTGTTCGAGATATTTGAATTAGAAAACGTAGAAATTGTTTTAACGTACTCACGGTCTGCCGTGAAATCTGTTTTGCGACTACTGCTGTGTTAAAAATCAAATAGTTGACAGATTTATGCATTTCTTGTTATAAATCAATTTGAAATCTTCGAGTTTTTCTCCGAAGTCGGCCATGTTCAACCAAGAAACAGCTACCTGCTACATTCCAGCTATTGCAAACTAACGCATTTTCTCTCGTGGTACAGTCAATGCTAGAATTTATTTTTCGGCCTAAAAATATATTTGCGTCTTTGCAAAACTTGTTTTCTCGGGTCCACGACTTTTCCGCGCAACCATTTCGGCGCAGACCTTTTCGGCACCAATATTCGGTGCTTTTTACTAACCCTAACCCAAAGCCCTAACCCTATATAAGTGAACTGTCAAAGAGCACCGAATTGGCGCCGAAACGATCTGTGCAGAAAACGTACGGCAATGAAATAGGTGGTGCCGTAATGGTCGCGCGAAGAGGTCGCGCCGAAAAGACGTGATCCCCGTTTTCTCGTAGATCGACGTGGTTGCTTTTGACAAGACGGGCACATTGACCGAAGATGGACTCGATTTGTATTCTGTCGTACCGGTCACCCTGACCGTTCCCATAAGTGCGTCGGGGAGCCAGAAATTTACCACACCGGTCCGGCCCTGTGAGGTACCAGAGCTGGGCGTGGAGGACAAGATGGTCCAGTGTATGGCGACCTGTCATACTCTGACCACGATAGATGGACAACTGACCGGCGATCCACTGGACGTGAAGATGTTCGAGGCTACAAAATGGAAGATGATTGAACCTTCTGTAAGTTGAAGTGGAAATTTTAAGTTGCTCATTTTTCGGAAATTTTAAAGATCGATCACTAAGCCAAAGCGCACATGGTGCGTTCAAATAAGTGTAGTTTTTCTCCAGAATTTAATTAAATACAGTAAATTTTAAAAGCATGAAGCACGTGCAAAATCTTTTGCACCTAACTAGTAAATTGAATGTCTATACTAAAAGAGCCCGATATTATCCGGTGCGATTGTAGTAAATTTGAGTATGAAAAGAAATAACATTATTCGCCCTAGCATTACACCGTACCTAATGTTGGGTTGAAAATCTGTTAATTTAAGTTTTCCAGTTACAGTGCTTCAAACAGTTTTTAGGTTCAATTTTTTTTAATTTAACAAGGTGGCATTTTCATTGCAAGGCCAGATTTTGTCTAAATAACGTAAATGTACGAGCTCTGTTTTTTCACTAAATTTCAATGAGTCAGAATTTAGAAAATTTTAGTTGTCTTATTTTGAGGTATAGTTTCCTAAGTCGATAAGTAGTCGCCATAGTACAGGTCTACGACTCTGCATACCTATTACTGGGCTCGACAATTATAGTGTTTGGGTTTGTTTTCATGGGCGTACTGGCGCTACAATTATATATACTTCGAATGGCATCTCTGTGCTTATTACATATGTTTAAGAAAATGTTTACCGACAGGTCGAGGATGAATCGAAGTACGATCAACTACAGAGCACGAATTTCCGACCTCCGCAAAGTCTTCTGGAAAAACTCCCAGTCCCAGAAGCTCCCGAAACCGGAGGATATGGAGACACATTAGAGACGTTGCAAATACAGGTAGTGAAACCCCGCAACGCGACCAGCATTGTGGCTGAAAAAAAAATGGTGGCGCTGCTGTATCTAACAATTTTTCACAGAATCTGCGCAATCGTATATTAACATCACTGATAGAACTATTTCTATCGAATTGCCTGGCATATTAAAGAACATTTAATGTGCTGTTATTTCTACTGCTTACCGTGCAACAGTATCTGACTAAGGTGTGTTTTTGTCCTCGAGGTTCTTCAAATTCACCAGTTTCTCGTAATGCTATTAAAGGTTCACTCGAATTGAGAAACTGAAGTGAAATTTCTAAAATGTCAACAACAAAACAAATGATTGCATTATAGCTTGGTTATTAAAAGAACGATTTAGGACTTAGAATAGACGAATTAAGTTAATTGACCGCAGCGAACGTGGTTAGTTGAAGTTAGTAATCCCGAATTGGACAGGATTTTGTCTAATTCAGAATTTTCTACAGAATACCAGTTGGAGGTCAGTTGTCGTGGACCAGATTAGATGGCGTGGTAAGCGTGCGCTGCTTAACGCGTCCAGTAAAAACGCACTTTTACTCTCGATTGCTAAATTAGATAGCCTTATATGCTTTTTCAGCGTCAAGGAGCGATTATGGCATCCGAAAACTCACTTTATGACATTGGTATCGTTCGTCAGTTTCCATTCTCTTCCACCCTCCAGCGAGCGAGTGTTATAGTGAAGCCATACCAGTCGGGCCCGAAAGTTTTGTCAGTTTATCTCAAGGGAGCCCCGGAAACGGTTGCAAAACTTTGCCAGCCCTCTACCCTCCCCAGTGATTTTTACGAAGTGTTAAAGGTACCGTTTTCAATGAATGTGTTTTTAAATTTTAGCTTGATACCTAGTGCTTATTTTTTATCGTAACATTAGATCTGCTATGACCCCAAATAAAGTTTGATTTCGGATTTGAAATTTTGACCCACTTACCAGATTTTAAAAATTCAGTTGAGAACCTCAACGCAGTCAACGATTTACTTGCTTGGAAATTGGCCGGAAAAGTTGAGTAATTTGTATGGTTGGTGTTACTCAATAATCAACATGTTTAAATGAAGTATTAACAGTGACGGAGAAACTCCACGTCCAACGGACACCAAGCAACCCGACTTCACTCTAGGTTTTGACAAAGGTCAAAAATGAAAAGAAAGTCACCAGAAACGCTTCTAAGATGTTCAAGAGATTGGCATTGAAAGAGATGATTGAGATCCTGTTTGAGGCAACTATTTTGGTAGTGTTTGTTTGTCTGATAACGTGGGAATGAAATGGTGCAAATACTTTATCTGAAACGTCTCTAATTTCGGCAGACTTACACGCAGCAAGGTTTGCGAATGATCGGTTTGGCTTATAAGCCGCTGGAATGCAGTTGGCTGAAAGCACAGAAACTGGAGAGACAAGCGGTGGAGTGCGGCTTGGTGTTCCTCGGATTAGTGGCGCTGGAAAACAAACTCAAACCTCAAAGCGCGAGTAAGTTTCTTTTTAATCATAGTCTCTCTAGATTATATAGTTTTGAAGATTGGCTTGTAAAGCACGAATTAATTTAGAGGTACAAGGACGGAGTATTGGCGATGAGATTTTGAATAAAGTTAAAAAATCTATGTTAAAAGGGGTGAATATCTTGTAGTGTTTTTAAAATGGCGTGATTGCCGACTAATCGTAAAGGGATATTGGGAGCGGTAACGCGTTTGTTTCTGGAGCGGGAGGTCTAAGGATCAAACCTCTGCCCGGTCAAATCGGTTACAGTATTGCTAACGGCTCGCCGCCGCTGCGACATTTCTTCGAAAGGAGCTGTGTTGCCCGGGCGCAATGACGCGGAGATGGCCCCCGCAAACTCGTTACACGCTTCGGCGTAGTACAGCGAGTATAATGAAAGATTTTTTCGAAATTTTTTTGGCCAACAGTCCAAGTTTAAAAGAATAAAAATGGCTTTGTTGAAATAAAGGTGAAATTTTATTAGAAATTCCTAATCGCAGTTTTATGTGTTTTTGCAATGCCTTATTTTTTAATTTTTTTGTAAAAAAGAATAAATTAGCGATCTGATTTTTAGTAAACTTTACTATTACATTCAAAGAAAAGTAAGTTCACGTAATGACTGAAAATTAAGCTACTGTAATTATTTTTTACAGAATCGCTGAAGAAACTCAAAGATGCGAACATTCGTACCTTGATGGTTACTGGTGATAACATTTTAACTTCACTCAGTGTGGCCCGGGAGAGCGGTATGGTGCACCCATCTGACACTGTCCTTCTGGCCTCCACCACCCCACCAACCGCTTCTTCTCCTGCCACCTTGACCTGGGGCACTTCAGAAGATGTTGCGGGGTCGAATCCAACCAGTCTAGCGTGAGTATAGAATGGCACAGCTCTTATATTTTTACATGCGTAGGTAAAAATTTCGGTTGGTTTCATGGTGAAGGTGATCTCCCAGTTTCAATACTTGAACAGACCTAAATTTTAATTGTTGGGCTTTAAGGACCGAAAACCACTTTTAAAGCTTTGCTTCTGTTGCTGCAATTCAAGGAAAAAACTGACCGTAAATTTTGATTTCGCTTTGAATATACTTTGTTCTTTGTTTTAAATAATGAAAGTTGAACGCGAATATTGGATATTAGATAACATGCAATTTATTGTTGGTAGCAATAAATTGGTTTTTCAGAAAATTTCAATTAAATCTTATGAAGTTAGTTTGTTCAATTCTCATTATTGATGTTGTTATTTTACGATAGCGGCCTTTTCGAGGCCAATGAGCATAAGGAGTACATTGTTGCTGCAGTTTATCAAGCTTTTAAAATAAGCTTTTTTAGGAGTTCGTTTTCGTCAACCGAAGAGAAATTTTCGAGGAAAGACAGAACGGTATCGATTTGCATGACTGAACAGGTCGCGTATGCTTTTTAGTTTTCACTGCTTGAGACATTTGATTTATAGCACTTAAAGCTCGGTATGTGGCGTAGGATATAGGTAACGATTTTATTCCGACCTTTTTATCCCCAGAGACGGATTATTGTCAACAATCGACCACTATGAATGTTTTGAACGGTTTGCTTTTTCTCAGCAGCTTTTCAGCGACCAAGTCCTTTTTTTAGTACTTTCCATCCGACTTGCTATTTAAATGCGGCCTACTTGACCTAGCCAGCTAGTGTTTACTAGCTGTCGTTAATTCAAGCGCCGCCCAACGATGCGCTCACAATTTTTTCCGAAATATTGTACATTAATCCGTCACTGCCTATTTTGTGGTGTCTTTGGTGATCACTGACCTTCTGTCCCTTTTTTTAAGTCTGCTCTCACGAGATTGAACGATCAAGCGATATGTCGTAGCTTTTAGCATGTTACTGGTAGTTTTGGTTTTTATCACGCCACTGCTTTTTTTGCGTCTTGTGCAACAAACACTTTGGAAACTTGTTTGGACGAAGTCGTTCCTTTGTTTATTGAGTATGCACTTCTTCGTTTCAACCTCTACGATTTTTTTTTAATTTTTGAACGGTTAGAGGTGTCATTTGCATGTAAACGGTATTGTTTCACCCAAGTTTTTTTTTCTGAATTATGATTTCGAAAATAGACAAAAAAAAATTATTATTTTTTTGAACTTTTTTTCGTGACGTAATGCACTTCTTTAACCAACATCCAGCAATCAAAAGTTATTGCCGGGAGCACTAATTACAAGGGACATGCGAAAAATGTTGAGTTTTAGACTTTAGCTGAAAATAGTAGGCGGTAAAATATTTCAATTTGGTGAGGTAGCTTTTAGATTTTATGCCAGAGAGAAAAACTAAGCTCGACTGCCTTTTTAATGCTTGCGCAATAATGATGTTAACAGCAGTTTTCTCACAGGCTCCTAGTTCGTGGCATCTCGCTGTGACTGGAAGTAATTTCGCTATAATTCGGGAGTACTTTCCCGATTGGATGGAGATACTCGCTGCCAAGGGGGTCGTGTTTGCCCGCATGTCCCCCTCGCAAAAGACTTTCTTGATCGAAAGCTTGCAGGACATCGATTACCACGTTTGTATGTGCGGAGACGGAGCGAACGACTGCGGTGCCTTGAAGAGGGCGCATGCCGGGCTCTCACTCTCTGAATATGAGGTTAGCGTAAATGCCGAATGAGTGGAAAGATTAATTTGCAAAATGCTTGAGGAAGTAATTTTGAATTATGTTAGACATTGGTTTTCAAATTTAAAACATCCCAATGTCTGAAATTATCCGAGTCACACAGACATACTCTTAAGAGGGAAACTCCCGAATAATTTGTTTCCAACTCTGTCTCCTTCCAACGTGGACCTTTGCTACGTGTTAAGGTTTCCTCCTTAATGCAGTTATACGGAAAGAGCGGTATAAGATCGACGATAAAGCTGTGGTGTTGCTTATTTGCTGCAATTGTTACTATTTCGGAGCTTGCATAAATTATAGTGTGATAATTTTTTAACTTATACTTAAATTCGAAACGAGAATTGGGTGCAGGAAATTAAGAGCTCCTAATTTTCAGGCTTCAGTGGCGGCCCCATTCACTTCCCACACCGACCTCGGTATCGAATGTGTTCCTACTCTTATTCGCGAAGGCCGGGCCGCTCTAGTAACTTCGTTTGGGATGTTCAAGTTCATGGCGCTCTACTCCGTAATCCAGTTCTGCACGGTGACTCTCCTCTACAACAAACTCTCAAACCTGGGCGACCTGCAGTATCTATACATCGATTTAATCGTCATAGACGTCGTTGCTATTACAATGTCGCGAAATCACGCTCACAAGTAAGTGGGTGCTTCTGTATTCGGAGCGTAGTCCCGTTATCGAGGTTCATCTTTCGGTATCGAGGTTATTAGACGCTAGTTTTGACGTAAAATCGTATGACTGTTTTCATTTTATTTGGGAAGCATTATTATTAGCAGTAGCATAGTTGAGTTAGTGGACTGGTAATCCATTTTCCCTTCGTGTTTACACCAACAGCCCTTATTCATTTGGTGATTCTCTCTCATTGGGATATTTTTTGCCAACCCACTCTTCACCTCTTAACTTTTAGGTCTCCATTTTAGCTTCAAAAGGGCATTCATGTCAAGTTTTTTCGACCGTTCACCAAAATGTTAGGATAAGTTTAAAATGCATTCTTGCCAAAATTTGAGTTTCTACGCCTTGCCATTTTCAATATATTGCAGTTAAAAAGTAACAATTTTCTTCTTACTTCAGTGTTTTCATTTTGTCAGTATTGTGACAGAAGATTAACTTTTGGAAACCTGGCTTACATTTTTTCGAAAAGAATACCTTTAGTTTGTTTTGACTATAACTCTACCGCAAAACATTCATTGAGAATCAGAAACAAATTGGCAACCGTATTTCTAATCGTTGCCAATTAGAAACGAAACTTTTCGAAATTTCGTTTCTAAGTAGCAACCGTGGCGAAATGTTCAAGGGTAAAACGCCTTTTTAAGGGGAAATCTAAACTGTTAATTTTATTCTCGGGAACGGAAGGTCGTAGGAAGCTCAGATTTGGTGAAGTTAGTCTTCAGATCTGCCAAATTTTTTTGAGAGATAACCGCGCAAAAAAATTCGATTAGAGTGCCTGTTTAAGATATAAATTGCTCGTGGAATGTTGAAGTGCTGTAAAAATCTCTTACTTAACCTTACCAGTTTTTTGGCTTAAGTCACCACTTTTTGTTCTTTCATTCCGTTTCACTTGAAGAATTGAGAAAATAATGGAATAAACAAAGAAAAGACTATAAACTTTTAGGTTCACGGAATATTTTATCAGTCTTGTTAGCTGGACTGTGATCAAGAGTATTTGATTTCCTTCGTTCTAAGCAAATTAGATGCTCTAAAAGCGTGCTGCGTTATATATCATGTAAAGACATGTGCATTGTGCGATTGTTACTTAAAAACCTAGTTTTTTATTTTCAGTGATGAAATCGATTTCGACCCAAGCGGGCCATTATCAGTTATCTTTAAAAACAAACAATTACAAACAACTAAAAAACTACCAGAACCGACTACTAAACGTACTAGGTAGAATTTCTGCATGAGTATAGCTGGAACTGCATAGCATGAGCTGAGACCAGGCAAAAACAAGAGCACCAACGAATTACGTCACACGAAGAAAAACTACACTTTATATGTGCATTATACTTTACACGGAGCAAAATAGTTTCAGAATGTTAAACTTAGCATTCAAGTTCGATATACATTTCCTTTTAAAAAAATCAAGTTTGTAGACGGGCGGTTGCTGTAAAAAAATTGGTTTACGTGAAAAAGGATTGAATTTTCCCGTATTAATCAATTTTCAGAGTATTAGACCGTCGTCGGCCGCCATACAGCTTGGTGTCGTTGGAGATGTTGGTGTCGTTAATCTTTCACGTATTATTCCAATGCGGAGTGCAAGTTCTCATGTACTTTCTCGTGCAAGATCAATGCTGGTACACTGAACTCACGCCGGCGGAAGGTAATAATGGTCGATAGGCTTTGCAGTGCACTTTGCAGGTAACGTTTTGGACCCAAAATTAAACGTTTTGGACCATAAATGTAGCTTAGAATTAAACTGCCAAAATTCTGCGAAATATATTTGAAGAAACGTTTCGGTTTTCATAAACCATTGGCAATCGTATTCAAATAACATTTTTAAATTTTATGTGAATAAATTGGGATCATTCAGTTTGAAATACTAAAATAGTGACGATGGTTGAAGGAAGGTAAATAACCAAACTGCACGCCCTTGCATAAATTAATTGCATAAAACTCAAAAACAAAATAAAATTGACGATTTTATTCACAAACCACAACAAGTTTATGAACAATGCATCAGTTTTAATAGGTGATATGACGTCACACTTCTTTATGACTTGTACTGTGTTTGGTATCCAACAACGTATGACACTTTTATCGGAATTTGTGGTTGGGATACCATGTTCGGGTTATTACCTCAATAAGCAGGATTTTGGTTGCACATCCTTACTGCGAAGTTGATGTTTAATCATCGAACACAAATTGTGAATTTGGTTGAGAACTGGGAAGTTTCTCGGTCAATCTAATTCCGTGTTTCATTTTTTTCATGACGATAATCCATCATTTTTTGCCTTATGACGTGGCACAAAATGGTGCTGAAATACCCCGGATAGTACCCACCTGAAACCCATACTATCTGGTGGTGAAACACAGCGAAATTTAAGCTTTGGCTTTAAGTCCCCTTCTTCCCTTAGTAAAATCCGGCTTTCGCGCTTGTCTGGCCTATTGAGGGAATGATGGACGCAGAGAAGTAAATAAAAGTTGAGAAAAAGGGGTTGCTACAACGATCCGGGGTATTTCGGTACGACTCTTCGCCATGCCGCACGGCAAAAATTGATGGCATATCGTCATGAAAAAAATGAAACACGGAATTGGGTTGATCAAGAAACTTCCTAGTTCTTCAACCGCATTGAGGATTTGAGTTGGATTATTGAGGCAATAATCGGATACGGTATCCCAAACCCAGAGGAAAGTGTCAAATGTTGGTGGATGCCAAACGGAGTACAACAAGCCATAAAGAAGTGTGGCATTATATCACGTATTAAAATTGATGTGTTGTTCATAAAATTGTTGATGTAAATGAAATTGTCAATTTTATCGTGTGTTTTAGTTTTATGCTATTAATTTGCACAAGGGTGTATCGTCAAATGTGTTTTATGATATTTTGGTAGAACAATGTACTAAGAAAATTAATAATAAGATATAGACAGTATACAGAGTCTTATAGGCACAATCAAACCTATGATTAATAGCCTAAGACATACTATTTCGGAATCGACATACGTATTTTGTTCCTCGTCAGTATAGCTAGGACTACAGCTATGATGAACACGAGCGTAAAAAGGCAAGGAATCGCAAATTAGTACCAGATCATAACCCAATGTTTTTTTCCCAAAAATATTAAGTAATCACGATGTTACAAGAGATAATTATAATAGTTCAATTCAAAATAATTTCCAATAGCATGCCCTAGACAGCTGTTTCGCCCAATCTCAGGGCTCATCAGTAAGGCTAGCAAGGCCAAAAGGACAAACATCCCAGTGAAAAAAATATTCAAAACATGCATCTTGACCAAATTATCAATCAATGAGTAAATCTTTACCGATTACGTTTATAATAAATAAATCTTTACCCATCATTCAGAGGGTCAGAGCAGATTTAACGTAACTATAAAAACTAAACACTGCTTCAAGCTGAAGTTTAAAAACACATTTATTGAAAACGGTATCTTTAACACTTCGTAAAAATCATTGGGGAGGATAGAGGTTCGTGTGGGCTGCCAGGATAGGCTTGTTTGAATTCCGATGCTGATGAAATACTAGCCTAATGGGAAAGCAGATAGGTGAGGAAGTGCTACCTCACAGTAGTGAAAAAAAGTTTAAGTTTTAAATCTGCTATGTAACTTCTGAAACTAGAGCTATTAATTAAATTTTTACCGATTGAAACTATTGCTATAGATCAAATCTTTACCGACTAAAGTACAAATCTGAATTTTGGCTCTAGTTTTGAGCCTTTCAGCCTGCTGGAGACGTAGCTATTTAAGGCGAGCTATGAGGAGAGTAGAGAGTTAGCTAGCCTATCGTTTTTCTGAGAGATGTAAGGTAAGATTTGTACTTTAGTCGGTAACGATTTGATTTATAGCGATAGTTTCATTCGTTAAAAATTTAATCAATAGCTTTAGTTTCAGAAGTTACATAGCAGATTTAAAACTTATACTTTTTTCACTACTGTGAGGTAGCCTATATGCTATCCCATTAGGCTAGTGTTTCATTAGCATCTGTATTCACGCATAGCCTATCCTGGCAGCCCACACGAACCTCTATCCTCCCCAATGATTTTTACGAAGTGTTAAAGATACCGTTTTCAATAAATGTGAACTGCTGCGTAATTCGTAATATAATATGAACTGCTGCGTAATTAGAACACCACACAGTTGTGAAAAGATTTACCTATAATTACTTGGCTTTTCTAAAACGAAAATACGATGCTTTTCCAATACTCGTATTCGTTGTACGCATAGAGCGGGCTAATTTCGTCTTTCTAATTTTCTTCAATCAATTTTAGCTCAGAACAAAACGTACGGAGATAACACAACTTGTCCAGAACTTAACCACATTCCAGACCAGTCACAGGTGAGTTCTGATATTGGAGCAAGCCAGAAATCGGTATTTTAGAACAAGATTTGCTAAAATTTCTATTTTTGGCGCTGCACCAGAATTTTGATTTGTAAGCCAGAGGAAGCTGGTTCTTGCTTGTCAAAATTGAAACTGGTTTAAACGTCAACTTTTTCATAACGAAGTTGTCTCTTGACTCTAGTTGTCCACTTATGTAGATTTTTTGTCAAAAGAATATTTTTGTATTTCAACTACAAATTTCTTGTATGGTGAAAAAGCATTGAGCCAAAACCCAAGTAATTACGAGACAGCTTTAAAGCAATGAAAATTGTATTTGGTCGCGAAGCATTCTCTTCCGATATTTTGTAACGAATGGATACAGTAGTAACTCTTTTTAACTTTTTTAGTATTAGTTTGCCTAAAAAAGGCTTAGCTCGCGCAAGTATTTCGCTATCTTCGGTATCTTGTTCAAATAGAAACTGATTATTCGAATCGAAATGGATTTTATTTGAATAGAAGCTTGGATGATATTTTTCGATTCAAACCAACAGCTATTTTTTAGGTCGTCGACGACTTCAACATTCTGACATACGAAACTTCGGCTTTGTTTCTTTTGTCCTCTTTCATGTACATGTCGGCTTCAATCGCTTTCTCTCGCGGAAGTCCTTTCCGTACTCCGATTTACAAGAATTATCTGTTTCTTATTTCTTTGTTTGTACTAATCGCTTTTACTCTCTTCATGGTCTTTCTATCTCCTATTGAATTTGACAATTTCATGCTTATTCGACCTATTCCCGATCTCGAATTCAATTTTTTGCTGATTGGAGTCGTCGTCGGACATTTTCTCATTGCTCTCTTCTTCGAAATGTTTGTTGTGGAGCAACCGGTTATCTGGGAATGGATCAGACGGAGTTGCTTCCACGCACGCCACGTCAGCAAGAAATACAAAGCTCTCTTGCTCAATCTCAACTCTGGTCATGTGAATCTAGATCACGTGATCGAAACTGGCCAATCAAGCAGCGTTCTCAACCCCTTTGCTGTTCTGAATAAGCCAGTTCTTTCAAAAGTGGTTGCAAATGGCGGAGATATGATTAGTAAAAAGACTCGATTATAGCGTCATTTCAAAGTGACAGAATACTATAAAAAGTGATCAAATATAATTATTAATTAGGCAGTGGCTATTTTGCCTCTAGAGGCAAAATAGCCCCACGTTATTTTGCCATTTGGAGGCAAAATAGTCCTAACGGCTATTTTGCCGCAAGTGCCAAAATAGCCCTAAGCTTAATGCTGACCCAAACTCTAACCCTAATCTCAACCCTAGCCCTAACCCTGGCCCAAACCCTAACCCAAACAGAGGAAAAACACTATTTTGCCTCTAGAGGCAAAATAGTCACTTCCTATTAATTAATATGCGTCCTAAGGACAGGTTGGGATATTAATTACCAAACGGCTGGAAACCTAGAATATTTCAGTGGCAAGGAACTTTAATAATTTTCGGCAGCGTGGCTGGGAGGGTAAAGACATCATTTCACGACGACTCTGATCGTATGATGTGGCTTCTACCCGCACCCTGGTCGCGTTGTTGCCTCCTTGGATAAGACGGTTTACAATGATTATCTCTGCTTGGTGGCTTCAACAAAGCAGCGATTTCAGTGGACAAGAATTTGGAAGAAATCCACAGGAACATTGAATCACTGGAACATCCTAGGTAAGGTGGGGATTCCTCCAAGCACGGAGTAGTTATCGCAATGAAAAATGTGCGGATTGTCCAATAGTTAGCGTATGGCGCTGTCCGCGGTGACAGGAGTATAAATATGCAAAACAACAACAATGAACGCCACACATTCGTTTGTAAGACTTTAACCAAATGTCTATCTCTTTAACGTTGCTTTTACCATTTTAGTCGAAAGGGAAAAGGTAAGCCAAACTTTCTATGATACGTCACATGGGAGAGCAAGTAAATCGTTTAAAAGGGGTTTACTCGAAGAGCCTTATGATGTTTGATCGATGTATAGACAAAATCTGAATGGTTAAAAGTTACTATTTTAACTTTTTAAAGATAGCTGCTTTTTTAAGCCATTGATGCTGTGTGCAACTTTTTCGTCACGACCGAGCGAATCTTTGTGTAGTTTTTACGTTTGTGTTTAGCTTTTAATTTATTTGTGCTTATTACCAACAAAAATCATGAGAAATGATTCTTTAGTTTGATTACAAAAACTTCGAATCCAGTGTGTATGATTTTTTGGTTGTGATCAAAGCTCAAGTTTTTAAATCAGATTTCAGAAGAATTTAAAAATTATTAGTCTTTGATTCTTCAAAATTCCAATTGATTCTTTCTACTGAAATTTTAACTTCTTCATGTTTTTTTCTTGAAACTTAATTGAGTGATAGCAGACAGAGATTTTATTGCTAACTAACAATAAAACTAAACAAATACAATGCTGCATAATTAGAAAATAAGAAAAGAAAAACAATATGCGATATTTAATTACGAATTGTATTATATCGGTTAATAATGAAGCTGTGAAGGTCTTCGAGTCAAACAGCTGCTAACTTATAAATCGAATTAAATATTTTGAATTAGAAATCAATTAATTTATTTTTCTAGCGGTGTGAGCAAAGGCATGAAGAGTTTAATTTAGTATTTTTAATTAGTTTTATAGAATTTGTTTATCGTTAGTAGTTTTATTTCTTTTTCAATGTTCCAAATTTTTACACCTATGTATCTAAATTACTTTTGAAGCCTGACCAATGGAATATAGTATGTGTGATTTTGGTTACTACCAATTGAATTACGATGAATATTAAATCAGGGTTCCCACGATTGGGAAAAGTCGGGAATTTTGAAAAGGCATTTCCCGACCGGAAAAAAGTCGGGAAAAGTGCGTGCTAATATTGAAGAAGTATATAAGACAGTTTGGCAAAAATAGCGCACTGTACCATGTTGAAACTAACGCGATTGGAGCAGATGAATATTAACTATCCCGTTTGTCTTTCTAATACTTCTATTAAGCGTATAAAAATGGTAATAACACACCTGGCTGTGTTGTGTTAAAGCAGTGGTTCCCATTCTTCCCAACCTTTGATGGCCTGTGGCCCCCTTTTAGAGTCTCCCAACACCAGTGGCCCCCTGTGCGGCTACGAAATTGGCTGTCGCAATCAATGTTCCCTCTAATTTTTTGTGCCCTCTGTGCGCAGAAGTTTTGGCGTGTGCGCACTTTTTGTGGGAATTCTCCCAGAATTTTGTGTCCGAAACCAAAGCGTTTTTTGTGTCCGAAATCAAGTGAAGACCAAAAAAAACAGTCTTCACCCAAAACCGATCAGTTTTTGTGTCCAAGATCAGGTGAAGACCAAAAAAAAAGATCTTCATCTCAAATCGAAAGTATTTTCCCCAAATTTTCGTTGAAGAACACACACAAAAAAAGGTCTTCATGTCAAACCGAAGGTATTTTTTTCAGAATTTTCTTTGAGGGATTTCCCAGAATTTTCGTTCAAATTCGTGATCAAATAGGTATTTTTTCATTCAAGGTCCCGCAGCCCTCTGCTTAATGTACCGTGGCTACCGGTTGGGAACCACTGTGTTCAAGCTTCAAGAACGGTGGTCCTGCCAATTTATTTCGTCACTATACAGGTTTGACAAAACTTTAAGAGCATTATTATGCTGAAGTTGAAGAGTATTATTACGTCAAAGGCAGTTAAGCAAACGGGAAGAATTCAAGTGATACCTGACATCTGTAGTAGCCTACTAGCACTAAAGGAGGAATAGCATGGTATACGCAGACAGCAGGCAAAAGATTAGTAGAAAACAGAAGAAGGCTATTTCAACAGCTGCTGCATCCGAATGAAGTTCAGAAATTATTAACCCAGTATACTTTAATAATGCACTGATAGCCTACTGTGGGCTGTCTGCTTAGGCCATGTTTGTCTTTTAAGTTAAGTTGAGAGATTTACTAGCCTACGTGCTAATAAAATACGCGCTATGAGCAAAAATTGCGAAGTTACACAGGCTCTTTATCATGATTGTATTACTATTCAGAAAATATTAGCAAGTTTTATTGTACATAATTGAATGCTTCTTGAATTAGTATAAATGATTGAAATTGTGCGATGTACTTCATTTTTTTACATATTTTTTACGTAAACAGTTCAAGATAACCTGCAGAAAATTGAGAGAGAGGTAGCTCTTGAGTTAACTGCAAAACACAGATTAAGAATAGTATTTGAGGATTAAGAATATAATATGACAAAATTGGTCAATTGTTAGTTCTCAATACAGGAGCTGCAGAGTATACTAGTCCTATGTATGGTAGATAGCAGTATCGAATGTGAGATTATTGCAGATATACAAAAGGAAGCGCTTATTTCACAGAAAATTTACAATCAACGAAACAGCACAAGATATGGAGCACTGCAGTTCTCTATTTTTCTCTTTCATAATAGATTTTCTGGTAAAATAGTCAATCCGTATACAAAATGAATATTTGATACTCTTCTTACAACATAACTGGTTAGTGAAACTTGTGGCGAAATATTTTTGAGCTTACTACTGTTACGTACGTACATGGCTGCCGGAAGTTTGTTATTTTTTTTGTTTAAGTTGCAAAATTAAAAAAAAAAAGTGAAGTTAGGGTGTTAGAAGGGTACTTTTTGAATTTCAAAATTTATCGTTGGAGAAAATTCTGGGAAATCCCGCAAAGAAAATTCTGAAAAAAATACCTTCGGTTTGAGATGAAGACCTTTTTTGTGTGTGTCCTTCAACGAAAATTTGGGGAAAATACTTTCGATTTGAGATGAAGACCTTTTTTTTTTCTTTTTGGTCTTCACCTGATTTTGGACACAAAAACTGATCGGTTTTGGGCATAGGTGGGCAAGTTAATGCAAAACGTTAGCTTCGTTAACCACTAGTCCGTTAACAAACTTCACACCTCCGTTAACGTTAATTCGTTATTTTCAGCTTTAGTTAACGGAAGTTTATAAAGTCCGTTAATTCGTTAATATTTTGCGGGTAATTCACATTTGTTTTTATTCACTCGCTTCTAGAACAGGTATTGACGCTGTTGAGCTGATTGTAAGGAAATATTTATTGCTATGGTGGTCTTTTTGTGTTTTGGAAGTTACATTTGACAGTCTAATCTGCAGTAATTTCAAGATAAAAATAAGTTCAAATGCACTGACGAAGCAGCGAACGGAAAATCATTGGCAATTGTGAACAGCGATAATTAATAGACCTATGAGGCTGCAGCTTATTATTTGCCACAAAAAAGAGCTCCTTTCTTTGTTTTCTTCTATAAAACTCGTGCTAATGCGCAACAAGTGTTACCAGTGAAAACTGGTTTGTACCGGTACGATGAATGAATGGTGCAAGATATTAACGATAAAAACCTTAACGGAAGTTAATTTAGTCCGTTAACATGAAAAAACTTTTAACGGATTAACGAGTTAATGAAAAAGTTAGCTTCGTTATTAACGATTAACGGACATGTGCCCACCTATGGTTTTGGGTGAAGACCCTGTTTTTTTTGGTCTTCACCAGATTTCGGACACAAAAACCACTATGGTTTCGGACACAAAGTTCTGGGAGAATTCCCGTAAAAAGTGCGCACACGCCAAAACTTCTGCGCACAGAGGGCACAAAAAATTAGAGGGAACATTGATTGTGACAGCCAATTTCGTAGCCGCGCAGGAGGCCACTGGTGTTGGGAGACTCTAGAAGGGGCCACAGGCCATCAAAGGTTGGGAACCACTGCTATAGGCTATTTAGTCATCTTCATTTACGTAGCAATTGAATTCTGCCGAGTTAGGTTTTGGATTGTGTTAATTAAAATAATTGCAATTTTGTGTGTTACAGATGACTAAAGCTTAGTTTATTTTGAGCAAATTTGGTATGGAAAAAGTAGGGAATTTTTTATTGACAAATGCGTGGGAACACTGTTAGATGGTTTTACAAATTGGTCGTCGAATGCTGAAGATAGTTTTGAATTATCATGTTTATGCATCAAAGAGGCAATCTCTAATTTGCATAAATCGTGGAATTTTAGGATCTTAAGATTTTTGTATGAGGAGGCAACATGGTCATATTTTCTACTTAGGGGAGAGTGCTCTGGGTTGGGCCCCCTAAGCGAAAATCTCAATAGCTCCTAAACTATAGACAACTGTTCAGTAAGCGCAATACCAAACGAAATTGCATTTATTCCTTTATCAAATCGCATTGTCTTTAAATAAAAATACAAACAACTTCCACACGAAAATTGCATTTCAAAAAAATCACCCATTTGCCCAACTTTGGAGCAAAAAATTTCGTTAAAGAGATACTTCTCGAAAAATCGGCTTTATTGAAATCGGTTTTAACAGTTCAAATTGACCCGCTACTAGACCACATTATTTGTTCAACTTCGATTGAGAAAAAATTAGACCATGTGCGATAAAACTCGCTTATAACAGTATAAGAGCAACGACAAAACGTCACAAAGGTCTTGTATGTTCTACTAAACTGAAATAACGAGGTAACAAGAGTAGAGTGAAAACAAGCGGAGAGTAAAGACTCCAAACGATAACGTGTGAAAATGTGAATTGAAAAAGTCTTGGAAGGAGTTTATTAGCAGTAGCGGCTGCGGCATAAAATTTGCTTAAAAAACAGCGCTGAAGCGCTGCCGCTTTTTCGGCTAAAAAAACAGCGGCGCTGCCGCTTGTCGCTAGTGACGAAGAAAAGCAGCGGTGCTACCGCTACAGAAAAAGTAGCGGCGCTAGTAGCGCCCGCTGGTGAACAGCGCCGCTGTGCCCATCACCAGGGCTGTAGTCGAGACCGACTCGTCCGAGACCGAGACCACGAAATTTTTCCGAGACCAAGACCGGTCTCGATCTCAATTTTGGCTTCGAGACCGAGACCGGCAAAGTTCGAGACCAAGACCGAGACCAAAAAAATGACGTCATCAATAGCTTTTTCGATTTTTTGAAAAAAAGTTTTTGGAGCTCATATTTGCTCATAAGTTGGTTTTATGATTATATAAATTGATTCAGATGACAAAGTGCTTTAGTCCAAGTGATGACTACTTCATCAAAACACCTAAACAGATCATTTTATGCGGATTTTTACCAAAAAAAGAGATCCTTTAACTAAACTTAATGCCTCTTATTCAAAGCTCGAAGCCTGGTCACTTTTGTTTTTGTCAGAAATTATGGGTCAATAAAACTGAATGCAAACTTAATGAAATAAAATTACAAAAAAATTGTAAAAAGCTATTTGTATATTTGAAGTACCGTATTAAAGGTATAGCTGCAAAAACGCAGCCAGGAGTTTCAATTAGGAGGTGGGGGGGATTTCTAAGCGTGTAACTACGATTATGCTAAGAGAAGGCTTAAACAAAACAATACAATTTTTACCCGAAAAATATTTTGTTGCAGGGTTGCAAACTCGATCGATGTTTATTTGAGTTCAAGTTTAAGTTCGGTCTATTTTGAAATTTAAATTTTTTCGAGTTTAAATTCGATAAAAATATCAATGGCTCTATGCTATGAATATTTGCCACTACAAAATTAATGAAACAATAAATGATAATTCAAGGACTATCATATGTTGTTCAATATTCTGTTAAAAGGAAAATATAGATTTTTGAATTCATCAAATACGATAAACAACGTACGTTTCTGTCACGAATAGACCGCACTAATTTGCTTAAAAGCTATTTTCACTAAGACTTCACACTTTTGCGTTGTGCTAGCCTATTTAATATAAAATTTTGTATGAAGCTTTCAATTCGAAAATTGTGTAACCAAAATTAATTTTATTGCAATAATTAACCGCCGTGACTTATTTCATAAATCGTGAATCTTTTCAATCTCAAACTCATTTCTTATAATTGCTCATTTTTTGTCAAAAATTAAACTCGCAGATTTATTCCACTGAGCTGCAAATACTATCCAAGTTTCGTACTTTTTTTACAAACTGTAGAGTAGAACATTGGTTCTCAACCTTTTTTTAAAGCGACTTAAGTTTATTGAAAAAATCAGTGGTGAAAAATTTTGTGGCCCATGAATATTCTGATACGTAGTTTAAATTAAAAGCTATGTAGAAAAAAAAACTTTTCATGATGACAGAACTGTGTTAAAAATCGTACAAAGAAGTTTTCACTGAAATGTTTATGAATATTTGCTATTTAGCTTTCAATATCCTTACCAATAACGTCCTTACGTAGTCTGACATATATGACCTTTGATTTCTAGTCTCCCCGAGCTCAAAGCTTCTTCACTGCGTGAATTCTATGCTAGTTGGTCGAGCGGTAACGCGTTCGTCTCTGGAGCGGGAAGTCTGAGGTTCAAATCTAGGGCCGATCAAATCGGACACAGTGTTGCCAACGGCTCGCCACCGCTGCGATATTTCTCCGAAAAGAGCTGTGTTGCCAGGGCGCAATGACGCGGAGATAGGCCCAGTAAACTTGTAACACGCTTCGGCGTATTACAGCGAGCATAATGAAAGATTTAATTTGAAAATATATTGTTTACCACTTCTAAGCGTTTTACACCTTTGCGATCTTGAGAAACTCAAAATTTCACTGCTGGAGTTTTTTGTTACAAAAATGCAACTAGGGTTGACTACTATATGCGTTTATTTTATTACTGTATTGCTTTCTGCAAGTTTCACTCTTTGAAGATGTTTACAAAAAAAACTACCCTAAAAAATTTTTAGGCGACCCATAGGTTTATGGGAGTAGATAACTGTTAACGCAATGATGGTAAAGGTTTCGCTATATAAGAGACAAATTTCTTATTACTTAATTTACTCAAGATAAAACGTTGCGTCGCTTTTCCACCTTAATCGTTTCTTTTTTTATACTCCTAGCTGTTTTTCTAGGTCGCCTAAGCATAAAAAGTGAAAAACATGCACTGTTGGGAAAATCACAATCTCAATTTTCAAAGCTTGATAAACAAAAATATTCCAAAGGATTTTTTAATCTTTAAATTTCGTTCTACGAACTCGGCCAGTTTTATTCGGGTTCAAGTTTGAGGTCAGCAAAATTATTCTTTTTTCGAGAGCGAGTTCGGCAAAAATACCAAGTTTTTTCGAGTTCAAGTTCGAGTCCGCAGCACTGTCTTGTCGTCGCGCTGAGCAAACTTTTGTTACTTAATCGTATCTCATCCAGAGATTTGCCCCAGTCGCTAGACAATTTTTGTCATTTTTCGTAAAAAATAACCATTTGAATCATATTTCGCACGTTTTTAGAACTACTTAATTGCTAAAATCGCAAAGAATTTAATTGCTAAGATTCGGAAGTCGTTTGAAAGAATTAAATTGCTCAACCACTTTAGCCCCTCTTCTTTACCTGTACAGGTCAAATCCATGACACGTTTAAATGCTTGCATTCATGAATCAAATTTTGTAAGTGATATGACTAAAAAAAGGAGAGCTGCAGCCCACTTTGCCCTCCTGTTTGCGTCATTTGTCATTTTACATTTAGCTTTGGCCTATACATCATGAACAAACAAAATTTGCCAATTTTAAAGTAGTGGGTTTGTTCGCTGTTGACAAAGAGACAAAATATATACTGTAGGTTAGTATATCACTGTTGTCGACAATCGACCGGTAGCGTAGCCAGCGGGGAGCTGGAGGGAGCTCGAACTTCCCCATTGGCCTGAAAAATATGCAAAATAGCACGTTTTTAGTGCTTTTGAGGCCAATTTTTGCTCCAAAAATGAAAACAGCCCCCCCCAAAGGGATTTGGGAGCCAAAGTTGTGAAGAACTTGCCGTTGTTTGGACCACAATAGTGGATTTTTTTGGTTCTGGAGCTCACTCAAAGTCGGTGAAGACCTTTTTTTTTTGAGATCACCAAATTTCGGCCAGAAAAACCCTTTGAATTTCTAATTGCGGCCGGAAAAACCCTTCAAATTTCGGTGAAGACCTTTTTTTTATTGGAGATCACCTGCATTCGGCCGAAAAAAACCCTTGAGTTTCTGATTTCGGCCGGAAAAACTCTTTGAATTTCGGTGAAGACCTTTTTGTTTTGGAGATCATCTATATTCGGCCGGGAAAAAACCTTGAATTTCTTATTTCGGCCGGAAAAATCTTTTGAATTTCGGTGAAGACCTTTTTTTCTTTTTTTTTTGGAGATCACCTAATTTTGACAAAAAAACCACCTCAATCTAATTTAAGACTAATAAAAATTTGGGTCAAGTTCCTTTTCGGGTGTATCAAACTTCAAAAAAAGCCCCTCCTCCCCCCTTGCGAAATCCTGG
The DNA here is from genome assembly GCA_963965965.1 of Trididemnum nubilum. Classification (NCBI taxonomy): domain Eukaryota; kingdom Metazoa; phylum Chordata; class Ascidiacea; order Aplousobranchia; family Didemnidae; genus Trididemnum; species Trididemnum nubilum. Next base: position 23,206,380 of record OZ014470.1, read on the forward strand.
CTACGCGACTGCAATCAACAATAAAGTAATATGTACACAATGTATTCACTCTTTTTTGATAAGAATCAGTAAATTTTGAATTGTGACTGGCTGTTTTTAATTTTTTGCCGATTTTCAGCCTCATTTGTTTTTTGATTTGTTCTTAAATTTTGAGAGCATCGACGTCAATTTTAGCGACTATGCTTGTAAAACAGTTTAATTCCTATAGCTTTGTCTACTTCGAGTTGAGGTTTTTGCTTCTTTAGCAGCGTCGTAAAATTGCAAAAGCGAAAAGGCGAACTTTTTTCAACAACTGCTTAAACGATTGCCAAAAAATTTCTCAGTTATTTGTGCAGCACTCTATAATCTCAAAAGTAGCATTGTGTACATCCTTTGACACAAAAACTTCTATTACATGGGGATTAAAAAAGTCGCAAAAACATCTGCAGGGCTCGAATTGGGCAAGAACTCTATAGTTTTGCTTGGACTCTAGTTTCGTTCCTTGTCATCAAAACCGCTATCTGTGAATGACGTGTTTTCTCATGTAAAAACGCGACAATCTTAATCTTCAAGTGCAAAATCTCTTTGTCCAACCGATAATGTAACCGCTTTGTTAGCTTTTTACAAAACTACATTTTACTTACAAAATTTACACAATCTCGCTATTTTATTTTTTCTACCAAAATTACAAAATTAGCTTTTTTTTTTACTTACAAAAATTACCCGGTCTCGAGACCAATTTTTGAGCTACGAGACCAAGACCACAACGGTTCGAGACCAAGACCAAGACCGGTACAAAACAGCCGAGACCAAGACCGAGACCACAAAAAATTGGTCTCGAGACCGAGACCGGTCTCGAGACCTACAGCCCTGCCCATCACTGAAAATTAGTATTTTTAATGAACACAAATAAACATGCAGCAGGGATAGACAAGAAAACACCTCACGGTTTTTACAGGCGGGCAAAAGTTTAAGACCACAATTCAAAAATGAACGTTGACAACCTGTCCATAAAAAAGTTACATGAAAAGCTTTTTAGCCTTTTTCTGATTGGTTTGACAACAAAATGTGCTGCCGATAGCGTTTAGCAACCAAGTATTTAAATTGCAAAAACTTGCGTTTTTTAGATGTTCTTGAATATGAGATTTTGCTAAAAATTGCGGTATAACTAGAAATACTATTACATTGTAGCCTAATTTTGTGTTCGAAATAGAGATGTGAAAAAGACGTTTTTTTTTTCTTTTTTTTCGTAATTGACAAACCAAAAATTAAGTTTGTTTTATGAATGAAGCAAAGCAATTAGCACCAAATCGCATGACAACATCGCATAATATCACACATCAGAGCTGTAAGCGGGCCGATAAGTATAGATCCAAAACTGAAAATTCAAGCCCGAACTCGAAAAATGATTTAAAGCCAAAACTAGGCCCAAAAATTGTTAGATCTAAAAAATTATGCGGTTAAAATAAAACTACTTATTGCTGATCAATTGTAACTTATAATGATTGTGTAATAACAATTGCATTGATGCACGAAGTCGTCAGTTAATGGTACTGTAGTAAAGTTATTTTGATTACCGGGGTGCTTTCAGTGTATCTAAAAAGGAGAAAACACAAGGCAAGTATATGTAGATTAAGCTCGACAACCTGACCCATAGGCGTAGCCAGGATTTTTGATTGGGGGGGGGGCCATACCAGTGGCGGAGCTAGAAAATTTTGGTGGGGGGGGATTTTAAGCACAAACCCTCAAAAATTCGGATGTCTTCACCGAAATTGAGCCGGAATCGGAAATTCGAACGTTTTTTCCGCCCAAAATCAGGTGGTCTCCAAAAAAAAAAAAAAAAAAAAGGTCTTCACCGAAATTGAGAGTGATTTTTCGGCCGAAACCGTTACCTTTACTGTTACTTTACTGTTATGTGCGTAATTACTGAAAAAAAACCGCAACTAAACATCGCCAGGCTATGTTGTCATAACTTTTTGTCGTTAGTGGAATTTTGATTGGGGGGCCCCCTGGGCCCCCCCCTGGCTACGCCTATGACCTGACCTGAAAAGCCCGGTCCGACTTACAACTCTGCCGTACATGTCATTCATGCATTAATATTTGCAGACTTGTGGCGTGACATTTGCCCAGCTTAGCCCAATTTTTGTTCCTTCTGCAGCGCTTGGAGGTTTTGCTGTAATTTAATTAAAATGTCCCGATGAAGCGCGTAACAAAGGTTTTGCTCGGAAAGGGTGGGATTTGAAACTAAAGCTAAATTTGTCGCATCGCACACGTGAGGGTTCTGTTTTATGACTTTTTTTTCTATTATGGAAAAAACATTTTGTTAAAAAAGTAGCCATTTTGATGACATTTTGCGCGGTTGTGGAACCATTTGAAAGAGCTAATTGGTGAGATCTGAAAGCCTTTTGACAAAATTAAATTGCTTTACCCCCTCAGCCCCTCTTCTATTTCAAAACCCGCTTGAAAGTATGTTTATCGGAGGTAAATTTTTTAAGTGACCTCCTTACCCTTCTGGTTACGCCACGGCTCTCGATGTAAGTTCAATTGTTGGATGTATAAAATTGCTGCGAACTATCTAGAGGGCGTGCACCCCTCCCCGAGATTGACAAGTGTTAGTCAAGTAGACCCCTCTGGTTCAAAACGCTCCCGCATAAACTGGATACAAAATTAACTGTTGTGTGCTTAAAATTTTTTACGTGAAATTCACCTGACCAGCATTTTTAAGCGTAGGAACTGCATAAACTGGCAGCTTCAATTCAGTATTTTCAGTTAATCCGCCACAATTTAGACTTATAAAAGCGTAAAATGTGTTGGCTTCTGGGGCTCCGTCTGGACCCTGGTGTAGGAGCTCACAGCAGCGCTTCCCCAGACCCCATGGCTGAAAATCAGCTGCAATTGAACTTACGAAATAATAATAATGATAATGACAATTTATATTCCCCTTGAGATAACAGCAAGAAATGTCAATGCATCTGACAAAAAAATTGGTGTTAACTTATTTTGAAATAAACCATCTTGGTATTGTGGCGTGAAAGAACTGATCATGTTCAGCGCATGCAAATGCAGCAATCACACAGATTATGTATCAGACGATTTATCCGAGTGAACCAAATTCCGAACGCTTCAACTTCTTTTTGTGCCATGTTTTTGCGATGTATCAGGGTTGCTCCATATCTGCCTCGTTTGAGTGATTCAGATTCCCAAACGAATGGTTGTCTGTCTTTTTTTATCTGTGGGCGCACGAGCTCAAGTTATGTAGTTTCTTCTAGCCAAATTTCGACGTAATTCATACAAAACAGACAGAGATGGAATTTGTATACATAGCATGTTTTGGGCGTGGCGAAACAGTTAAGAGTTCTTCAAGTTTAAGTTTTTACACTTAAAGTCGTTACCATTAAGAGTTGTTACTGTTTGACTGTTTAACAAAATTACTGTTAACAAGAGCAATTGCAGGCTTAAATGATGGTTGCTGTACACGTGCACAGTCAGGAGTCAGATCAGCGCAACAAGTAAGTCTTCCTCCATCATCCATTTCAACTTCCATACTACATTTCTTTTCTTCTCTTCATCGTTCTAAATTACACACCAAAAGTGACTTTATTAAGGAATACAAATTTTTTGCTCTTGAACAAATATTTTATGGCATTCTTTGACAAGTTCTAGAAAATTGCGCATGATTTGTTGTTGATTTTGTCCTCCCTAAATCCTGATCATTTCGTGCTCGCGCCGCCCCTGCCTATAGGGCAGCAGTGCACAACCTGCGGCCTTAAATGGAAAATCATGCGTCGGTGGCTGTGCTGGTGAAACAACGCAGAATAAAGAAAATCAAAATCAACAGACACGATGTACAGCGTTTGGAATGGTGATGTCTGAAATGATTTTGAAAAAATAGAAGCTCAATGGAGTAACCACAGGCCTACGGGGGCTGAAGCTTCCCTCTCCCCCCTTACAAAACCACTTGAAAATTTTAACCCGAATGCACAAGCTTCAGAACGAGTTGTGGACTTGACCAGCAAGTAGGAAGAGGGGCTGAAAGGACTGAGCAGATTACTTGTTTGGGTGGCTTTCAAATTTACGCAATTTGATTTCTTTAAGCACTAAAGACGTGTGAAATGACACCCAAATAGCGTTGAAACATCTTTTTTCCGAAAGCACAAGGGCCTCCGGCGGCTGGGGATTCTGCCCCCAGACTATATGAGCTCGAGATTCACCACTTTTCTCAAACACTTCAACCCCATTAGAACCAATCTTGGTTGCGCGCTTGGGTTAACCGATCTTATATTTTTTACACGCACATTGAATAATTTATTTCTACAAAAACTAAGATAACCCCATGAGCATTTTACTTTCAGCCGTACTCAATAAAATTTAACGTCATGCAGCCGGTAATAACAAATAGGTTGTACACTAACTGCCCTAGCGGTTCCTGTAATTACTATTTATTTCAGAAAATATGAGCTATGAAAAATCACAAATTGCGGTGGTACTGTATTGAGTTACTAATTGGAGCTACCCATAAAATTTTTTCAATGAAATAGCCCAACAAAGTGTAGTTTAGGCGGTCCAAACTTTTTCGATGTAGCACCAAATGAGTGCGCGTGGGTTGACGATCAACATCAAGCATAATTTATTGGACAATTTTGCTTAGAAAATAAGTAAAAAGAACAACCATTTTCTACATTTTCACCAAAATTACGAAGAAAACCACAATTTGGTCAGAGATAGGGTTTTCAGTGGTGGGCCAATCCCGAAAACTGGGCACGGTGCATACAATTTCTTTGCGAACCGCAAATGACCAGCGGGAGAGAAATTGTACACTTCTACACTGTAGTTGAATAAGATTGCAAACAGGGAGATGACACAACTCAAGAGCTGTAATTGATTTTTGCACACTGAGTTAATAGATTCAATTTTGCAATACTTGGCACTCTTACTATCTCCCGCAACGGCTTTTTCACCAAACTTGGAACTGATCTTTTCAAAATTTCCAGACAATGCAAACATGGTTTATGATTTTTATTAACAGATCGCGACGTTGAAGTTTAGTGTTATCACAGTGTGCTGGACGAACTGAGCAAAAGTGGAAACGTTACCTTAGCCCTATTTTACCCCAGTATTTGATCACATATAATGCGGAGGGCAAAAATGCTACCCTATCTAACTCCTAAACACAAACGTTATCGGAACACCAAATTAGCCTGCGGGATGGTGTTCACCAAAGTTTTTTAATTAGGTTTTGAGATGAAGACGTCACCGTAGTGACATTACGGTCATATTTTTTGAAAAATGACGTCGTTTTTGCGATGACATCACAGGCGGTTCAAATTTTCGCACAAAGGCTTGTTTACATCACAAAAACGTCAACTTGATTACATCACAAAAACGTCTTATGGCGTCACTTAAATATCGGCCTAAAAGAACTCAGATTTTGGATTGGGAAACTTCCTGTTGCCTTACCAACTTGACAGTTTCAGGAGTTATTTGGGAATAAATTTGACTCAAAGTCAAGTTGATTCGAAATAAAAAGCTTGTTTCTGAAGGGACTTAATACGAGAAAACCAAGGGGGCAAAAAAGCCCCACTCTCCCCGAGTAAGATAGGGTTAAAACTAACGCAATCGTTCTCAAAGTTTTCGCTCAGTCGTTCAATTTGTGGACTGGTCACAATGTTCAGCTAAACTGCATCATGCTGCACACAGACATCACATCATCAAAAAAAATGAAAATGGCACAGAAGCGATCGTATAGAGTTTGGGAGTCATTCAATTCAAACAACCTTCCAACTCCACGTAAGACTGAACCAGGTTTCGAACCCGAGACCTCATGATCACAGGACATGCATTTTGTTCGCAACTCACTGTGTTTAGTTGTCTTGCGATCGTGAAGCCCGGGTTCGTAAATCAATCAAGTCGATTATACTGTAACACGCTTAGCAAAAGTATCACCTCGATATCCGGGAGTTAAAGGAGGCACAACTTCTTCTAGTTTTGCGACAAATTTCACTTCAATATGAAAACGCGCAGCCCAATCGAGACTCAGTAATGAGTAAAAAACATATCAATAGTAGTAGACCAGCAAAAAAACAGGAATATCACGAAAAGTGACGAAATACTGAAATATCAATAGCCTAACCCATGTTATGGGCGGCAATATCAAACCGATGATGCTGGACAAACACGATTTGGATTGGGAGTTGGCACTGGGAGGGTGCAATATTCCACTTAACAAAATGGATTAACAATTAAGGAATTTGCAGTTCTGCACCGTAAAGCATAGTCTTGTCTCAAGCGAGCATATATGAAACAACCAATTACAACTTCAAGAATTAAAAAAACAACATTAATTAAACATTAAATACTGTACAATAAAATGTATTTAATGGAATGCAAATACAATCAATAAATCAAGTCTTTGATCGTTGATGAAATTTAGTCGACTTACGACTTATCGTACTCTAGTAAACTCGGGTTTCAAACTTCTGTGGTGGGAAAATTTCAAGGAAATTCTAGCTCGAAATAATATTGCTACGGGTTTCCAACAAACTAGGCCAATAACGTTTAAGTCATACTATATTTACTGGATAATTTTAACAAAACTTAACTTTCAAAGAGCAGTTTCTCACAATTTATTGAAAATGCAATAATCATTTACTTGAATTTTGGATAAACGGAACGCAGAATTTTCGAAACGCAATGAATTAATTTTTCGATTAAGGAATTAGATTTAAGGTTTAAAAATTACGTTAAAGCAAATTTATTTAAATGAACTTATATTTTTGAAAAAAAAAACGACATTGACGACCTCTCCAAGTGGATGATGCAGTAGCGTATTTACTGAAATTATGGAAACAAAAAACTAGATTGACTCATATGGCAAAGTCTTAACTTGCTACCTTTCAAAAACTAAAAATATTGCCTAAAGTAAAAATGTACAAAATCTGATGTAAATAGTTGAAATAGAACGCATTAATTCGGAATAAAATTTTTCAATAAATTGAGAGCTTACTTAAGTCCCAATCGTTTTCAAAGAATTTTAATATAAATGCAAGGAACTAAATTTTTAGCCAACTAAAGCTACAAAAAACTTTAAAATTTTGATCGTGACAGTTTTCAACAACTTGAGAAGTTTTGAAACTTTCCAACTACTTTTTATTTATCGTAGAGAAAAACAATCACTTGAAAAACGCTAAAAATTAATTAACATTTAAGCGTCTAAATCTTACAATTTGAACCCGAAATGTGCAAAATCTAATATAAATAGAATTGTGCATTAATTACAATATCGTATGCAAAAACTTTTTTAATTTTCATAGAATTTTAATGAGGAATTAGAATACTACATTTTTGCCAACTGGAGCGCTAAATTTAATTTAAACGTGGAAACACTTTATTTTTGCACCATTCGAACGTGAAACTTCAATTCTAAAAATTTTTGGGAATATGGTAAAATAAAATTTTCATATCCCGTATGGTTAAGATCTGCCACTGCAAAAATATCAGCGGAAAATTGCCAACATTTAAACGGTAAATAATTATTCATATGTATGCAAGCTCAAATTTCCCTACATGCTTCGATAAAAACATTGGTCATGCTAGAAGTTCGGATAAAACGACTTTAAAATTGTAAAATAAACACAATTTTTTGTGTTTTGGGTCAATACATGCTCTTCCGTTATTATCAAATGTTCGTTATTTGAAAAATGGTACCACATGCCTCAAAAAACAACGAATGACCGGTAGTAAACCTTTCGGAACTTGTTACAAAAAATTCCACTACTATCCAATTTACGCTATTCGTAATTTCGAATTATTTGCTCTTCGTTATTTGTTATTACATGCTCAAATTATACGAATAATGAATAGCGAATATTCAATAACTACATCATTTTTTGGACAATATTTCGTATTCTCTAAACCATTTGTAACTTTATTTTTACACTTTTTTTATTGTCGTTCAGTATAAAAAGTTGCGGAAGAGCAAATGCCGGTACGTGTTCATCGTTTTGTATGTTTATATTGTCTTAGACAAGAAATTGATAAATCTTGTTGGAAAGAACATGTAACCAATAATATGGTATACCAAAAATTTAACGAAATAAGAATAGCTGATAGCAACAAACTTCAAACTTTGAATTGGGCAAATTAATTCCCTCGATAGCAAAAAAGCTTTGTCTAAAACATTATAGCCTAGTAGCCTACCAAATACACGCCAATTAATAAATTCCTCAAATGCGGTAAATTAAAGCTAAATTATTTCTTAATTAAGACTGAACTAAATAAGAATTCGATCAAATTTTACGATGCAAACCTTGGAACAGTATTCTTACACATGCTTTAAGAAAGAATACAAAAAGCATTTACTAAATAATCAAAAATCTTTAAGTCACTAAATAAAATTTGTTTAACGTTCAAAAAAAAAGAATGAGCAATAAAGTTTTAAAATCGCTAAAATGTTTTCAAATTCCAGCTGCATTAATAGATTGAGTACTTTCGTTGCACAATTAGCTGTTACTTTTTGCAGGATTAAATGCCCCCCTTAACAAAAAGTAGTTCTTACCATCAAATCGATAAACATTAAAGTTTTCGTGCGAAAAACATCAAAGTTCCTTTACCATTTCCACTCATGTTGTTTCATATTTATTTTTGAAAAACTGGCCTCGGTTATTGAAACTTATTCCAGTGTTATCTTTTTCTTTTTAATAAATAAATAACCGAAGCTTTTCAATCGACAGCAGTCGAAGAGATGGAATAATCGTAATGTATATTGCAGAACAATTCCAACCAATTCTAATTGATTGCAACGCCTAAAACTGTAGGTGACACAATTATGATGTAACATTCGGAACAGAGTTAACGAAGTGATTTCATTCTTTTCGAATGACTTTTTCTGTTACGAATGGATGATGTAATTGCATTGGATTCGTTACAGCACAAAAATGTGTTATTCGAGAAAAAAAAACTTCCAATAACGCATACCAATAACGAATAGCGAATACGACTACCAAATATGAATAACGAAATACCGTATATGAATAGCGAATCACAAATATGAATAACGAAATACCATAACGAATAACGACAGTTCGGTAAATAACGAACGAAGAGCATGTAATGACCCCAGCTCTGTTTATCTGGAACATCTTATCACTGGGGCAGGATTTGTAATTAAATTATTTTGCTATTGTAAATGACTTCTTAGCAAAAAATTGTGATCGTAACCAATATCATTACCACTAACGGTTTACTTACTAATTAGTTACGTCGTAGAAGAGGAGGTGATTTGTTCATAGCTATGCATTTTTTGCGACCAAGAATACAAATTTAAAAAATTCAGCTATTTAATTATACGTCTTCAAAATGAAAATACGATGTTGTATCAGATCGCAGTATTATGATTATGGTACTCAGGGCACAGGCTTGTCACAGGAAATGCTTTAAGATATAATAGAAGCAAAGCGAAAAATGGTTCCATTACTTCCACTACAAAGTGTTATGCAACCTTTAACTCAAATTGAAAAAAACTAGCAGCCTTTCGTAGGTTGATGACGTCAGATCACATTTTAATGACGTACGAGCAGATGTCAAAGCATTATTGCAAAGGCGTTCAATTAAACGATCACAGTATTAAGCGTCATATAGATAGCATTGTGGCATTTCTTGCATTGATGAAGATAGTTAACAAATTTTTCAAATCGCACAACAATGATTCGGATAGAAGGATTACAGTGACGACGCGCATGATGTCACATCAGTCTGATGACGTCATGGGAACGTCAGCGGTCTAGCCATATCATATTAACAAAAATACAAGCAATACATAAATGCACATCATACACTACAGTAACAGGACAAATTGGTCCGCTATTTTGAAAGCAGACATTACGCTACAAATTTCAAAATTGAAAAGCCAACCTTTTGGTTCAAAGCTCACAACTCGCCTATTTTATTGCACAAAGAGGAAAAAATTTGCAACTTATTAATCTTTATACTGTTTTCATAAAAACATGCATTTCATCTTAGAAACAAACAAAAAAAGATGCTAGATCAGCCATGCCCGGTGCATCACTCGCTAATAGCTTGGCGGTTGTCATAGCAACCGGGCGAAACGTCATCGTAGCATCCGGTTGGAAACAGTGTCATTACAAGTTACCTTCAACGGCATATAGCATACCAAGTATCACAGTGCTTCAACTGCTTCGTTAAAAAAGTGCGACGAAACTATTAAACGGCGACAGTCAGTTAGTATCAACCAAGCAGTCGCAAAAATTTCTAGCTCACATTTTACCGCAAGCTGTGCAAACTTGATGGTGTAAAAACAAGACGATTAGGTAAAAAACAAATTATAATTAATATGGCTACAATATTTACAACCATTTCAACCAATCACCGATCAAATCGTCAGTCACGTGAACTTGAATTCCTCTCGTGACGTCAAAAATTTGATCATTCAAATGGCTAAAACGATGAGTGCGAAGAGCAGCATGGCGACCAATAGAAACTTGGACCACCGTAGCCAGTAACTTCTAACTGTGAAGGTGTCTACAAAAAATAACATTGCTATTAGTTTCAAAAGTTTTTTGGAAGTTTATTGAAAATAAAAAAGTCGTAATACTGTATTTGGAATCCCTGGTAAAATTGAATCAATGGTTTAAGCATTTTTTACTTCGCAATCAGCAATAAAAAGTTTTAGAGCCTTTCATGGAACTTACTAACAGTAGTCGAACACATCCAAGAAATCCATGAATCGCTGCATTTTTGTTTGATATCAAAATTGAAAATGCAACAACAGCACCCTGCAACAGGCAGTTAGTTGAACATTGCAATTACATCTTCACCTACCACGTTGTCTCGGCCAAGACACAGCAAAAAGATCATTCGGCCTTCAAGTCAGACTGCCACCCGTCCATTTGTTTACTACTTAAGGCGAAAGTTCCACACTGCTTTCATTGACGAACGTCAAACAGGGAAGATAAGAATATCTCAGCAATAAACTTGAAAGTTACAAAACTCCCAGGAGAAGACTACATCCAAATCAGCAACCTTACAGGCCAAACAAAACAAAAACATGGTCTCACCTGATCTCTGCTTTCTTTCTTTAAGATAGAGTTGAACGGTTTCAGCGTAGGTGTAAGACTTCGGATTGTAACCCAATTCATTGATTGCTTTCTCCATGCTGTGGTAATGGTCGAGCCGCATTTTCAGGACCTGAATATGACTCGTCAGTGAGCTAATCCTATTTGCTACATTACGCTCTTATTGATCACGAAAAAAAATTCTTACACAACTGTCAACTGAGATGATGAAAATGTATCTTACACTTGACCTTATCTTCTATGTTGAAGTGATGTTGAAGACTAAAAAGCAATTTAGACTGGATTTCGGGTGTACTTTTATTCCATAACGAATGAAAAATATCGCTCGAGCTCAATTTGCAGTTTTGACAGAAGTCCGACTAACCCTAATAAAATTGACCGCTAAGTGCAAAGATAACAAAACTTAATTTTGCTTGGCTCGCAATCAAAGCGCAGCTCGCAAACTGCTCACTTCAAGCAAACGATATCCCAGGCTATCACTTCTGAGTTTCGAAAATGTTGATATCACGATATAACGTCACTTACTTCATTTCGAGTTAGAAAAGGTTCAAAGTGGAAAAATGGTCGCAATATGAAATGAAGCAATTCCGTTACGAAGCCTAAAAACCGAAATTTTGCTCAACCGATTGTTAAAAGGGAGAAAGGCAGCGCATGCAAAAATTTTTGAAAAGTCGTTATTTAAAATAAACTTTTGCAAAATTACCTTATCAGCTACCTAATTTCAAACACAAAAGGTAACCCAACCTAAAGCTGTTAATAATTGTTGTGTGATAGCGTTGAATTGTTGAAAGATGATGAGGTTATTTTCATCTATAATTTATGATTCCCGCCTTTGTAAAGTAGGCAATACCTGAACGAAATAACAGCTGTGCAATTTGGCAAACTTTAATTTTTGAAAAAGAAAAGCATTAAATATTAAAAGAAAGTAATGTTTAGCTGCAATTGTTTGATCATACTGTACTGTAAAATTACCGAGATACAATATAGATAAATTTTGCATTACACTATGTACACGGTAGCCTAAGCATGGAACTTTTCGAATTACTCTTGTATGACTGCCCACTAAACTCTCATTGTCCACTTTTGGAAACCGAGTTGAAACTTAAAAACGTTAAAAAGAAGTGGCAGAGATCTTGCCCTCTCAATAACAAGCACTACGAAACAGCGTTGAATCCGATCAGCATCATTTTTTACAAAGAGATTTCGTCAAAAAGCACAGAGTTCAGAGGAGGCGGCCTCAACTTTTCAAAACCAATTCGAGCATCTTTATATCTATAGTACGTTTAATTCTAGGATACTCACCAACAAAGTACATCAGGTAGAATGGACACATTAGTTTTGGCACTTCACGACCGAAAGCAATGAACTAAAAACATCCACCCACATTTTACAAAATACATTTTTCATGAATAAGAGAAACTAATGATGTTAATTAGGGGGGACTATACAATACATGACCAAAAAGCACATCTTAATTTTCAACAGCGGATTTCAGTCATATTCTCTTTTTCCGCTTGAACGCTGTTTAGTATTGGTTCTATTCAAGAAACGGTCATAGTTTTTGAAGATTTAATTCCATAGCCAACAATAGTAGGAGGCTTAAGCCGCCTTTTATGCGACATCATTAGTTCATTTGCTAACAGTGCTATCGATGATTGCTGCAACTAACAAATGTGACAATGCATGGCATTCATGACAGCAAAATATTGTCTGCCATTTTTCTTTATTGTCATGATGATGACATAATACCAATATCACGTTATAGACGATCTTGAGCAAGCAAAATGCCTCGCTTAGTCCAAAAAATTCTCGTTGGACGTTGCTAGTAATTAAAGAAACTTAAAAACCGATTCCAAAACGTTTTTCTCAATGTAGTCTTGAATGCGACCCAATAATGTTATTAGTTACACTCTGGGCCAGCCGGATATACAAAACACGAAGTGCTTACGCACAACATGTGCTTCTGCCTTAAGTACAAAGGTCGAATAAAAGAAATTGCGGCTGGAAAGTGGAACGCCTTCAAAGGTACCATATTATTTGCCCATAAATGCGAAATGGGCACCAAATACTACTTATTTTCAAAAAAGGTAAACATAAACTAAAACAGTTATCGGCTGTCCAATACCAAAATTAATTTAGAACGGAATCGCTCCATCGCATTAGCTAGAAACTACCTTCTGTGCATTGCGTTTACTTCTATTCCCTCAAATATGAGCATCTTGAATATTGGACAAGATGCTTCTATCTTTTCGAGATTTTCAGAGTTCACAAGAGATCTTGTTGCACGTTCGTATTGCCTCAATACAAGTAGAGGATATGGTAACTGGGTTTCAACGGGTGGTACAGGGGCAAAACAAAAAAAAAACACCAATAAATAGGTTGTTGTTTTGGGGCTTCAATATACCGAAATACAGCACAACAACAATCTTATAGAAACTTACCGTAGGCCTTAGAAAATCGAACATTTGTATAGGTGTGTTGTCTGAGATGAAGTAAGCCTGTCCAGCCTGTAAATAAACCGCTGAAAACAGATGAGTAGCACTTTTGTACTTCTGACCACCGCCTAATTTATCATAAATTAGGGTTCGGATGCACTACTCTCACTGTCTTCGCTAAATGCTAGCATAGTGGTTCCAAGTACCACAGAGCGGGCAACGATCTCGGTGGATCGGCTAAACTATGCAAGTGATCCTACTGCCTTGTAGGAGTAAATGCTTTTTTAGGCAATGGCTAGGCCCATCGCTTATAACTGGTGGTTGGTGTTAGCAAGGGCATGCGACCATAAAATTTTTCGATGCTCCAAAGAAAAAAATGCAGCTGATAAAAGAAATAAACCGCAACACAAGTGGAAACATTTATTTCATAACTGTGAACTAACTGCAACAATAATGCATGAATGCACTTGAAAGCAGTTGCATTAATTTTGTCAATAACCAAAAGCAGACAAACGCTGAAAAGCATTCCACTCGTATTATGTAACTGTCATGTTTGGTCATTTCGCTCATGCATATTAATTATTAATCTATCGCTGAAAGTTAATTTGACAGCTAGTAAACTCAATACAGAAGTTTAATGACCTTTAGTAACATTTAGGCTAATTAATTACCGGGTTGAGACATGAATCGATACGCAAGCTTTGAAAACAATAGATTGTTTTCATGATACAACTTATCATGTCACGGCCTATCAAAAACTAGACGGAAAGGTATCTGCTACGAAAGTAACAGCAAATGCACAAGAATTCCGGATTGTGCGTAACGCATAAAAATCACTCAATTTCTTATTGACGTCAAACCAAAGATTGAAAAAATCGGATCCAACGTCTATTACAATATATTACATATAATCAACAACCTTAGCAGTAGGCGGGCCCTATATCTGTGTCACGGCGTGCGGTATAAGTCAGCAAGAATTTCTGAGCTAATTAATGCACACAAAACCGTATGGCAAAAAGCTACATAGACAAGGAAAAAGCGACTTTGTTGGTGGTAGCAAACAGAAATTTTACTAGCAGTTACACAAGCATACACGTAAACCTCATTGAAACGATGAATATGGAAGCGAGCCAAACCAGCGGAAATTTGTCACTACCAAGGAAGTAAAGAACAGACTAATGTGTTGGCAAGGCAAGAAAAAGTCATAGGTGTAGCGACGCTTGCCAATTTCTTTTTTTTATTTTTCTAACGGTACTTACGGCGATATATCCCGTGGTAGACGACAGGCCGGGTATCACTAATAGATGAGCTTGTACCAAGTTATAAACATGGACCCAATCCACAGTGGCATTGCCTGGCTTCATTATCGTTAATCCACTTTCTATGTAACCCTGAGAAATGGTTTGCAATTCGTTGAACAAAAAAAGAAAAAACCTTAAAAAATAATTAAAAACTTTCATTGTATTACTCTACTCAGTTTCCACAATTTAAACTGCAACTAAGGTGTATTTTTTAACTGACGAGTCGCAGTTGCTACCAAATACGGCCGATTTCACAATTTAAGTACAGGCCATCGAAAGTAATAACATGGCATTAAAAGCTGTTGCTATATCGGTAAAAAATGAAGCGTAATTATTTATAAAAACAGTCCCAAGTAATTAAGTACAAAAATGGAAAACGGCTTTCTTCACATGCTACTATGGACTCCATGCAATAATTAAATCAATTTCCATACCGCTAGGTAACACAAGTTTTGAAAAATAATTTTCTTCAGCATTTGTCACAGTTTCTGATCTACATCAAAAACACCACGTTCGTGAAGCCTAATTTAATTTTACTTAAAACGCAAAGACAAGCTTTTTAAATTATCACAGCAACTTACTGCGATTCTCTCCATGTGCCGTCGCTCCCCAGGCCCGAATATTCCAGCCGGTCTAATGCAGCATGTCTTCATAGTGCTTCCACCTGTTAAAAAATTCTATCACTACAACGTATTGGTTAAGAAATTGCATAACAAGTATTTTTCACAATTATAAGGCAGCTGTAACACAACCGGTCAACCCTTTGCTACACTGTTTTTCAATTTCGAGTTCGCGCAGGCTCGCTTTTTTGTTTGTTCCATGTGATCTGAAGTTTTGCGAAGTACGGCCAGGCAGAGTCGCTGAGCTTCTTGGGGCTGCTTGATCTTGAACATTTTTTCGCTCCGAAGTGATTGACTGCGCTTGCGCTTGTTTGCGTTTTGGCTTTAGGTTGAATTTAATCGCGAAAATGGAGTTCAGAGTAGACACTTTGAGCTTCGCGCTCATAAATAAGCACGACAAACACACAAAAACCTTACCGGTTGGTACTCAATAGTGTTACGCGGCTAAAGAATCGCTTGTCTCTTCCTCGTGAGGGGAAGATAAATTGATCAATCAATCCCAGCCATGATGTCCCAGCTAGCGGTTTTTATGAGACAGTTGTTATGTTGCTGCGAGCGTAATTCCAAATATCGCACGGGAATTTCGATTAGCGTACCGAGAATAAAACTGTAGTCGACAAACTAACCTTTTAATTCACGGCCGTTTGCTTCCAACACCAATTTATCAGCTTTCAATTTAGTCTTGGAATAGTAGTCGACCAACTACAACACAAAAGAAGAAAATAAATACAAAATGTTTTTACCACTTTTCACTGAATTAAATTACTAGTTTCCTCGATTTATTAAAACTTTGAACTGTGAGCGTTCAACAGGGCCGCCGACACTGCAGTCTTGCAACGACACCTGAACTAGTAAGCATACTACAAACACTATGCACAAAAACAGCATCTGTTTCAGAAGCAGCAAAAAGCGTTATCTATGCTTTTCCAATTTCTCGGGATGCGGTATCTTGCATTGCATACAAGCAAGCAGACAGGACAAAACATTCTCTCTGGATACTGAGTAAATTGCGTGAGAAGATTTTTGGTCTCGGTTCAAAAGATGTCGGACACTTGAACAAAAAAAAATTGCCCTTCTACTAAGCCGTTGCGAATTCTCAGAAAGTTTGGAAAGTTTACAAACGTTTCAATTCCTGAAAACCTTTTTAACTATTTTGTCGATTAAAATAGTTAACCTCGTCCTGATTGTTTTATCCTGGTCTTCAGCAGTTGGAAAACCAAATTATTCTAACAAATAAATCTATAAAGAAGCAACATTCCCCAACACAGATAATATTATATTTTAAATTTAGAGCAGTCTCGCGTCAGCTGCTGCTTTAAAGAAGCAGCCCGTTACATTTGAAAATTGATTCCAACACACGTCCACGACCTACTTCATTAGGATCAGCATATGGCATGCTTTCATTTCCATTTCTGATTGGCCTTGATCCAAAAACAATGTTGTAGGAACTGGTGTAGATCAAGCGCTGCACCCCAAGTTCTCGGCAAGCTAAAAAACGTTTGAAGGTAGTAACTCTAAGTCGAATTTGCTATTTACGAGCACAGACAAAGAGTGTCAATTCCAATGTTGATCTATTTATCTCACAGGGCAAGCGTTTGAAATAAGATTGATTTGGAATGAGCTACGCCATTTGAAAAGGAATGGAGAAGTATGGAACTTAAAAATCTCAAACACGCAATCAAACATCTTCAATCTCGAGCAACTATCCTTCCACCTTCCTTAAAAATAAAAAGCCAAAACGGTGGTATATAATTTAGACTTGACTCGATACAAACTTAAACGAAATAAACTTACAGTACCTTGGTATATAACCTAAGAGCTTAAACGAGGACTAAAGGCAAAATCAAAGGGGGGGGTATCTAAAGTTAGGCCAATTGCCTAAGATTAAATTGGCCTAACTTCCACAGAGATTCTACTTCTAACACGATGTCGGTGCCTCTAATATGTTATAAATTTCAATAATTTTTATTGGCAACCCTGACGTTGATAGCCGTAGCGTCATTAGCGACGCCATCCCAGGTTGAAGCTAAACCAACACCGCTATTAGGCAACTGCATGGAGTCATTTCGCTGCGCACTAATCAGTTTGATCTTGTCAGCACAACAAATCCAAGCTGGTAAACAGAGTTGACTGTTTGGTAGCCTGACGATCTAAGTCAAAGTCAAGCTGTCAGATACATTTCAGTTTAAATCATAGCCTAGCCTAGCAATAAGGCTTTATTACTTGGCTACAAAGTACAAACTCATACCTAATATTAAGGCTGCTAGTACTTGGGTAGGCCTATTGTATTTGCTTACAATATTTCGGGACCCTAGAATAAACTTTTTCACCTAAGTTGCAAACAATGGCCTACTACACTAATAACTCTATTAGCCTTACTTTTGCTTGTTATTAGACAATTGATACCTAGGCTACCGTACAGTCACCTCTTTTTTTCTAGCTTCTAACTTTTCTATTCTGCTGACAAGATCAAACTGATTAGTGTGCAGTGAAACGACTTAATGCAGTAGCCTAATTAATAGCAGCGTTGGTTTAGATTAGAACTGGGAGAGCGTCGCTAACAACGCTACGGCTATCAACGTCAGCGTTGCCAAGAAAAATCATTAAAATTTATAACATATTAAAGGTACCGACGTCGTGTTTGAAGCAAAATATTTCTGGAATGGACCGTGACTATTAGGCGCGGACGTTTAGGCGCGGGACGTTTAGGCGCCGCCGATTATGCGCTGGGACTTTTAGGCGCCGTGACTTTTAGGCGCCAGAGGTTAAAATTTTTTTTTCAAGAAAAAGATTTTTTTCACAAAATCAAGTTATTTTCCAAAAAAAAGTTTTTTTCCAAAAAAACATTTTTTCTACAAAAAAACGTTTTTCTTCCCAAATTTTTTTTTCTTTCAAATGACAGTGTTTTTTCAAATAAAAACTTTTTCCAACACTTGGATTAAAAGTTTTACTTTGATTAAAATGTTAATTTTTTGAAGCTTTTCATCAGTTGTTTGTCAAGAAGAATCGTCAGAATAGAGAGTGCAGGAAAAGGAGTGGCTATAAGAAAAAGCCGAGCAGTGATTGGCTGGAAAAGGATTGCTGAGAGAGCGTCATTTGTGTAGAACCTTTAAGCTGAACAAGAATTCTTTTTGTCAGCAGAGGGCGGGGTTTGAAGTTTTGATAAAAGTGACTTCAAAAGCAGATAGATGGAAGCAGAAGGGAAAAAGTTTTACAAAAATTTGATTTCTTGTTGCATTTTTTTCAATAACAAAGAATGTTTTCCACTACTTACTTGCAAAGTTTTTTTTACCTAATCCAGACGCATGCGATCTCCAGCTAGTGGTCTCAAATTTTGTCTCAAATCTCCAGCTAGTGGCCTCAAGTTTTTTTTACCTAATCCAGACGCATGCGATCTCCAGCTAGCGGTCTCAAATTTTGCGGCGCACAGACACGAGTTGCTTGTGCAATATTGGCACACGCAGCAAGCCGTGTGACGTTTCATGGTTATTTTGAGTCTACCTCTACCAAACAATACAGTACAAACTTTTTCAGGAGCTAAGGATTCGTCTCTCGGCAGATTCCTATTTATAGTCTTTATATCTTGTTGTAAATATGGTAAAAGCAATGTTTAAATTGATATTATTCAGCTTAATCTTTACACCTTGTTGTAAATACACTTACAGTAAAAACAATGTTAAATTCTTGAAGTCAACTTCTTCAGAAATCAGCCTGAAAGCGAAGTTTGCGTTTGACTAAAACTCATTTTATTTGAGCTTTAAAATTGATAAATTGATTGGTTATGCGACTTCTGGAGCAGCACAGATCAGCTCAAATTTTGTTCCAGGATACAGCACGATGATGAGTGTAATTTGTTTACACTTACGCAGCGACTTTTTCATGTTTTAACTTATATGTATATTTTTCTCCCGAATGTACGGTAAAGACCAAAAAAAATCAAAGAAAAAGGTTTAGTTGTTTTAATTGACTTGGTGTTTCACCAGAGCTCCGCTCTTCAACACTTTTAAAGGCAGTGAATCATCCAGCCAATTCCGGTGGTTTATGATAGCTAAAATTGAACTATAATTTTTCATATTTTTTGTTTTAATTTTGGTACTGCGTTTGCAAAGTTATTCAACAAATACAAAAAGATATCCCCAGACAAAAAGTTTTTGGAAACTCTGAGTTTTGTTCTTCCCGCCGAAACTACAGTTCTCTAAACTAATAGGCCTATTGTAGTTTCGGCGGTTTTGTTTTTAGAGTTTCCAAAAAACTCAGAGTTTCCAAAAACTTTTTGTCTGGGGATATCTTTTTGTATTTGTTGAATAACTTTGCAAACGCAGTACCAAAATTAAAACAAAAAATATGAAAAATTATAGTTCAATTTTAGCTATCATAAACCACCGGAATTGGCTGGATGATTCACTGCCTTTAAAAGTGTTGAAGAGCGGAGCTCTGGTGAAACACCAAGTCAATTAAAACAACTAAACCTTTTTCTTTGATTTTTTTTGGTCTTTACCGTACATTCGGGAGAAAAATATACATATAAGTTAAAACATGAAAAAGTCGCTGCGTAAGTGTAAACAAATTACACTCATCATCGTGCTGTATCCTGGAACAAAATTTGAGCTGATCTGTGCTGCTCCAGAAGTCGCATAACCAATCAATTTATCAATTTTAAAGCTCAAATAAAATGAGTTTTAGTCAAACGCAAACTTCGCTTTCAGGCTGATTTCTGAAGAAGTTGACTTCAAGAATTTAACATTGTTTTTACTGTAAGTGTATTTACAACAAGGTGTAAAGATTAAGCTGAATAATATCAATTTAAACATTGCTTTTACCATATTTACAACAAGATATAAAGACTATAAATAGGAATCTGCCGAGAGACGAATCCTTAGCTCCTGAAAAAGTTTGTACTGTATTGTTTGGTAGAGGTAGACTCAAAATAACCATGAAACGTCACACGGCTTGCTGCGTGTGCCAATATTGCACAAGCAACTCGTGTCTGTGCGCCGCAAAATTTGAGACCGCTAGCTGGAGATCGCATGCGTCTGGATTAGGTAAAAAAAACTTGAGGCCACTAGCTGGAGATTTGAGACAAAATTTGAGACCACTAGCTGGAGATCGCATGCGTCTGGATTAGGTAAAAAAAACTTTGCAAGTAAGTAGTGGAAAACATTCTTTGTTATTGAAAAAAATGCAACAAGAAATCAAATTTTTGTAAAACTTTTTCCCTTCTGCTTCCATCTATCTGCTTTTGAAGTCACTTTTATCAAAACTTCAAACCCCGCCCTCTGCTGACAAAAAGAATTCTTGTTCAGCTTAAAGGTTCTACACAAATGACGCTCTCTCAGCAATCCTTTTCCAGCCAATCACTGCTCGGCTTTTTCTTATAGCCACTCCTTTTCCTGCACTCTCTATTCTGACGATTCTTCTTGACAAACAACTGATGAAAAGCTTCGAAAAATTAACATTTTAATCAAAGTAAAACTTTTAATCCAAGTGTTGAAAAAAGTTTTTTTTGAAAAAAAGACTATCATTTAAAAGCAAAAAAATTTGGGAAAAACGTTTTTTTGTAGAAAAAATGTTTTTTTGGAAAAAAACTTTTTTTTGGAAAATAACTTGATTTTGTGAAAAAAAATCTTTTTCCTGAAAAAAAACTTTTTTTGGAAAAAAAAATTTTTTTTGAAAAAATTTTTGAAAAAATTTTTGAAAAAAAAATTTTAACCTCTGGCGCATAATCGGCGGCGCCTAAAAGTCCCAGCGCATAAAAGTCCCGGCGCATAAACGTCCCGCGCATAAAAGTCGTAGACCCTTCTGGAATGGCTAAGTCAAGAAGGATGGAGTCAACGCCAATCTAGTCTGTCTTATGCGATTGGCCTGCCTAACTTTGGATATCCTTATTGATTTTGCCTTCAGTCCTGGTGGTGGTGGTACTACTCGACCCCTTCCGAGGGATGGGGGTGCGGAGGAACTCCGCGGAGACCCAACAGTCGGGCCACACCCCAAGGTCTGGACCATAGATCGAGAATAGAGAGAGAGGAGCCAAAGATAGATTTGCGAAGGGGTTCAGAAGCAGGACAGTCGAGGAGGAGATGATTGAGGTCCTGTAGAGGGTGTCCACAGGCACTACAATCAGAATTCTCCTTCCGACTGATCCTGTGAAGATATGAAGATAAAAGAAGACTGTGACCATGGCAGCGAAGACGGGAGAGCTCACTGCGTATGGAGCGAGAAAGAAGGAATTCCTCCGAAGAGACTTCGGGGACTTGGAAGTTCAGATGGGAGTGTGAGATGTGACGTCTCCAATTGCGGTATTGGGAATAACGGACTTTGGCAATAACTGGGGGGAGAGGGCTTGGGATCGCATCAGTGGGCAGAGAGGCACCAGTTTTGGCAAATAAATCCGCTTTTTCATTTCCTGGGAGACCTGCGTGTCCGGGGACAAAAAGTCGAAACAATTGATTTAAATAAAGCTTGAAATTTACTTGAATCATGAGGGCCATCACAAGCAAACATTCAAAAACCGAAAACAATGTACCGGTAATTTCGAGTTTAACATTAAATATTACATTATTCTAGTCAACAAAATTCTAATTTGTAAAACCGAACTGTGTTTGCATAATTGTCTCGCTTTTTTTACCTTTCCTAGTAAATCCTTCCACCAAATCAAAATTCAATCACAGATACTTCTGTTGAGAAGTAATAAAACAACAAACAGAAAGTCCAATTCAATCAATCTCTTACCTTTAATAACATTCTCTGTGCCCTTGATATTCACTTCTTCGGTGGGTTTTCGATGAAGCTAAATATAAAGCTGCGTTTACGCGGGCGACTTTTAGCTGCGGGAATCGACATTTCGCCTTTTTTCTTTCTCAAATCGCGTAGGTCACCGTACACGGCGCGAGATTCACGCGAGATTTAGTCTGCGCGATATCGCCAGTCACGCCCCCAAAAAATCGTATTGCAGCAGTCACTCACACGGGAGAGATTTTAAGGCGATGCTCGCATACGATTGCAACTCGCAAAAGTCACTTACACGTTGAGACTGCGTGCCAGTGATTCTCGCAAAATCGAGTCGGCGGAAGAGTCGCTATCGCAATGCTTCACTTACACGGTGCGAGATAGTTTCAAAGCGCGGCTTGCTGGTTTTGAATTTGCAAAAGCTAACTGCAGCAAAAAGCACTTCAAATGCGTAGCTTGTCAGCTTTTGCATTTGAAACAATCACGCTTCGGAATTTTGAAAAGAAATTGTATGAAGCCAACGCAAGCGTAAAACGAAATAAGAGTGAATGCGATTAAGCAGCTCATGTCGTTAAAACTTGCAAAGAAAATGTTAGGTGAAAGATGAAGCAGCAAGGGCTGCGTGCTGCTCGTGCAGAATGTGGTGATAAGCAAACGCTTAAAATTACTCGAAAAAGCTTATTTACTCTGTATCATTCCGAGTTGGCTTGGATGGAGCAAAGTAAAGCGGGCATTAATGCTCATAATTTACTATAAAACTCTGTAATTTACCTTTTTGGTCTTGGTTTTTCTCTACCGCAACCCATCTCTGACTGCGTTTCTTGTTTGGTTACACATAATATTTGGTGATATAAACTAATAAAATTTATGAACGTTTTTGTGCATTCAATTCTTAAATCACTTTTGAAATTACTTTTTCTCCAAGTATGTGTGAGAGCAAATTCATATCGTTTATTTCCTTAATAGTGCACAAGTATTTTATGGGAGACCTGTGCTGTCATGTTATACGAAATGCTAATTTTTAAATTTTATTTTTGTTTTTATAAGTTTACTTTTTGAGTTCTTTTGCAATGATACCAGGCGCCTTCCGTCGCTACAGAAGTACTTGCTTTTCTTTAATTAAACTAACATTCAAAAAATCATATATATAGCATTTATATAATCTGTGTTTTCATGTAATTTTGTTATGGAGCTACTAAACGACAGCTGTTACAAATCACCAATATCCACAATAATAAAATACGCAGCGCATGCATTTGCTAAACGCTAGGCAATCACACTAAGTATAGTGCGGACTGCGGAGGATGAATTATTATGAACAGTGCAAAAATACATCAGTGACTTCAGATCAAAACTCACTCCTGGCGTTATTCAAAAGAAAACGCGCTACAAAACCGCTAGAAATTGAGAATTCGATTTCATTAGAAACAGCATTTTCATTAAATTAATGTTTAATTACAAAATGCTGTGCAGTAGGTGTTATGTTTCTCCACTTACCTGTGGTTATTTTAACCGCAAGAGATGCCGGTAGGCTACTAGCTATCTCGGGTCAGAAAAGAAAGCAAACGCTAACACGTTTTTAGACGACAAAAACCAGTAAATTATACTCAAAACTTAAACTGTAAAATTTTGCATGGGGGGACGCTTTTAGAGCCTTGACCAAACGCAGTCGAAATGCGAATGAAATTTAGTGGAAATTATGACTCAAGTTTTACTTTTTTTCCCAAATCGGGTGAAGACCAAAAAAAGAGGTCTTTACCGCAATTTGGCACTATATTCGGCCCGAACTGGTGGGGTTTGTTCGTGCTAACAGGCACTTTGTCGTCTTATCAATCAGCGCTTAATTCTCCATGGGGGTACGCTAAATCTCGGTGGGGGATGCCGACTCTCGATGGGGGGACGCGTCCCCCCGCATCCCCCTTACAATTTAAGTACTGATTATACTTGTATACAAGATGCTGGACCCAACCAGAGAGCATAGGGTGTGAGCCTACACCAAGGCTCCAGAGTTTCGCTGGAGCACCTACAGTCAACAGTGTTACGGAGGGCTTCCGTAACAAGCACCTCCATTTCCAAAATATATTGTCCAAATGCCATTATTGTGAATTCATTGTCTTAGCTATTCTAGAATTTTCAGATTTTTAACCATTGTTTTTGCTATGTCAGAATATTAGCAATGACAAAATTAATTACATTTTTTTATACAAAAAAGATTTTGTAAGAACACGAGGCTCATTTTTGCTCAAAATTTAATAACTAATTAGGAACAACACCAGTCTCAGCAACAAGAAATAATATTAAAAACAACCGCAAAAGAATCAATTTCAAATGAAAAAAGTAACTAAACTCTGTACTGATTCAAAACAATAAAACTTGAGTGGTTTTTTGGTAGTTACGACCAAAATTGCAACAATTTTGAGACTATAGAGTGCTGTTGAGCACTGCGCAGGTTACAAAAAAACTTTTTGACTCTCGTTCAAACGAAAATTAATTCTCACTTTTTTGCTTTCCGCAATTTTACGATGCTGAAAAAGCAGCCAAAAAGGCGTTTAGAAGCAGACAGATCATTAGGAATTAACGAACATGGTCGCCATAATTGACATTAATGATCTCAAAATTAAACAGTCAATTAATAGCAACTGAGGCTCAACATAGGCTAAAAATTACAAACAGCCAGCCTTAACTTAAAATATACTGGTTCTTATAAAAAAAGTGTACGGCAACAAGAAAATTATTACTTCTGCATTTCAAACTAATATGAAGTAAATTTAGTATCGAAATAACAATTAATTACAGTAAAAGCACTACAGACTATTTTTTACTATAGACACAATATTTTATGAAGTAAATTTAGAATAATCGCAGCCAGCGACTAGCAAAGCATATGTGCATTGCGCTATGCCTGGGCGACTCGTAAATTGCTTACGATTTGCTGTTTACACGAGCGCGACTTTGCCCTGGGATTCTCGAGACGTTGAAATCGACCTCGTGTAAAGCTATGGCTCCACCAGTGTGAATATCAAATTCTCACTCACGGTATTAATTTTTTCGGTGATAATTTATTTTTGTTCAAATTAACGCAGGTGGAGACAAAATTTTTTACTGGACAAATCTTACCAGAGTACCCCAGCTCCACCAGTGAGAATTTAAAATTATCACCACAAAACTCAGTGTTACTTTTGGACAAATTCGCACTGGTGGAGACAACGCACGTTTTTCGAATTAATACTGAATGGGGAGTTAATGTTTGATTGTAATATGTTGTTCCTGAATGGTGAGATATTATTTCTTCGAAAATCCTTTTTGAAAGTTCTCTTTGAAGTAGCTTGAGTTCTTCAAGTAGCGACGACGAATACTTAGCTCTCGTAGCCTTTGGTTTGAGCAAAAGCAAACGAAGGCACAAAAAATTGGTAATAGATTTTTTGAAGAAAAGAGACGAAAAAGGTTGCTACAATATGGTGCGAGAGCTAGCCGTGGGTGACAGAGAGATGTACTTTAGATATATGTGGATGACACCCGATCGAAAGGAGCACTTACTTTCTTTGTGCGCTCCTCTCATAACTAAGTTATCAACTAATTATAGAGAGCCCATTCCCCCTGAGCAGCGGCTTTCACTCACTATGCGCCATCTTGCTACAGGAAAATCTCAAATCTACCTTAGTTTGCAATATCGCATTGAACGACAAACAATTTCAAAATAATACCCGAAACATGCAAAGCTATTTACGATGCACTTGTTGCTAAGTATGTTAATACGCCATGGTCACAGGAATATTGGCTTGCAATTTCACAGCAGCTTGAAAATCGATGGAACTTGCCTCACATTGTTGGTGCTTTGAATGGTAAGCACATTCGAATACCACTTCGTTTTACAATTAAAAAGGCTTTTTTGGCGAGGTTTTGCTCGCTGTATGTGATGCAAAGTACTGCTTCACTATGTTTGACGTGGGCCAATACGGTAGCAACAACGACAGTGGCGTGCTTTTCAACAGTAAAATCGGCAAAAAAACTTGCTCAGGGCTCGCTAAACATTCCTAATGGAGCTATACTCAATGGATGCGCATTAAATCCGCTTTCCTATTTTTGCTAGGATTAACACGTTGCCAGTAAAATGAGACATTATATGCAATATTGATTATGAAGATATAATAGACATTAATCAGGTCTTTGTGAATAACTTTCGGTAAGAATTTCAGTGAGAAAATATGAAAACTTTTTCATATATGAAAACTTTTTCATATTTTCATACTGAAATTATCACCCAAATTAATGGCAAATATCAAATTAATACTGAAAATGAAATTAATACCACCGTATCCACCAAAATTAACACTCAGTGAGAATATCTAGCCAATGAGAATCTTCAGTGTTAATTTTTTGACGCACGGTATCAATTCTCTTACGCCCGGTGATAATTTCAAAATTCTCACGGCAAGAAATTAATGCATGTTGTCTCCACCTGTACGAATTTTTAAATAATACCGGTACCGAATTTTGCGGTAAGAATTTCAAATTCTCACAGGTCGAGCCATAGCTTAAAGCTAAGGAATTTTTAAATAATGCCGAATTTTGCGTTAAGAATTTAAAATTTTGAATTTTGAGATTTTGAAATTATCACTGTGCGTAAGAGAATTAATACCGTGCGTCAAAAAATTAGCACTGAAAATTCTCACCGGCCAGATATTCTCACTGAGTGTTAATTTTGGTGGAGATGGTGGTATTAATTTCATTTTCAGTATTAATTTGATATTTGCCATTAATTCGGGTGAAAATTTCAGTGATAAAATAGGAAAAAAATTTTCATATTTTCCCACTGAACTTAACCCAAACCCTAACTAAGTGAACTGTCAAAGAGCACCGAATTGGCGCCGAAACGATTTGTGCAGAAAACGTACGGCAACGAAATAGGTGGCGCCGAAATGGTCGCACCGAAAAGACGTGATCCCTGAAATTCTTACCGAAATTTGTTCATCAAGACCTCATCAACCCTATTATACCCTCACAATCAATATTGCATAATATCACATTTTACTGGCAACGTGTTAATCCTAGCAAAACACAGGGAAGAGGATTCAATGCGTATCCATTGAGTATAGTTTCACTAGGAATGTTTAGTGAGCCCTGAGCAAGTTTTTTTGACCATTTTACTTATGGGTAACACGCCGCTGTCGTTGTTGCTACCGCGTTGGCCCACGTCAAACATAGTGAAGCAGTACTTTGCATCACATACAGCGAGCAAAACCATGCTGAAAAAGCCTTTTTAATTGTAAAATGAAGTGGTATTCGAATGTGTTTACCATTCAAAGCACCAACAATGTGAGGCAAGTTCCATCGATTTTCAAGCTGCTGTGAAATTGCAAGCCAATATTCCTGTGACGATGGCGTGATAACATACTCAGCAACAAGTGCATCGTAAATAGCTTTGCATGTTTCGGGTATTATTTTGAAATTGTTTGTCGTTCAATGCGATATTGCAAACTAAGGTAGATTTGAGATTTTCCTGTAGCAAGATGGTGCAAAGTGAGTGAAAGCCGCTGCTCAGGGGGAATGGGCTCTCTATAATTAGTTGATAACTTAGTTATGAGAGAAGCGCACAAAGAAAGTAAGTGCTCCTTTCGATCGGGTGTCATCCACATGTATCTAAAGCACATCTCTCTGTCACCTACGGCTAGCTCTCGCACCATATTGTAGCAACCTTTTTCGTCTCTTTTCTTCAAAAAATCTATTACCAATTTTTTGTGCCTTCGTTTGCTTTTGCCCCAAGCAAAAAATACGAGTGCTAAATATTCGTCGTCGCTACTTGAAGACATGGACGTAGGAGCTCAAAATGATTTGGGGGGGCACCAAAGTTTTGCCTGAAAAATGACTTGAAACTTGCCTGACAAATCAATCGTTTTCTTCTGTCCAAACTGAGGGGTGACCTCCAAAAAAAAAAAAGTTCTTCACTCAAATTGAGCCGGTTTTTCTGTCCAAATTGTGGTGACCTCCAAAAAAAAAAAAAAAAAGGTCTACACTCACATTGAGACGGTTTTTCTATCCAGTGCTCGGAATATTTTACTAAATAAACTTGCCCAAACGACATGAAATTGCCCAAAAATATGAAACCGCTCGAAATTTTGATGCAAAATCGCCCAAAATAAATGAAATTGCCCAAAATTTTGCTCCAAATTTGGACACCTTACACCAACCAGGGGGGCCACTGTCCCCCCGGCTCCCCCACCTTCTACGCCTATGCTTGAAGACCTCACGATACTTTATGAAAAAACTTTCAAAAAGGATTTTCAAAGAAATAATATCTCACCATTCAGGAACAGCATATTATAATCAAGCAACAACTCCCATTGCCACTTTAGTATTAATTCGAAAAACGTGCGTTGTCTCCACCAGTGTGAATTTTTCCAAAATTAACACTGAGTTTTGAGGTGATAATTTTAAATTCTCACTGGTGGAGCTGGGGTACTCTGGTAAGATTTGTTCAGCAAAAAAAATTGTCTCCACCAGTATTAATTTGAACACAAAAATAAATTATCACCGAAAAAATTAATATCGTAAGAATTTCGTAATCACACTGGTGGAGCCATAGCTAAAGAGATCACGAGCGAGAACAATTGTTGCATCGAGTCGCGCAAAACATAACCGACATCGCAAATAGAGGTGTTACTTACACGGCCGCGATTCTTCCCAAACGCGATCGCGGAAAGCGAGTCTCGCCTCGTGTGAGTAACCACTCTGCGAGAGAGATTTTCACGCATAAAAAATCTTCGAATCGCGTTGCAAAAAAGTCGCCCGTGTAAATGCAGCTTAACATGCATCAGCAAGAAACAACTCCCAGTAATATTAACAACACTTCACTTGAAAAAAAAACTGGATTCAGAGTTACAGTAAGTCTCACTAAGAAAAGGTAGCATCAAATCTCGGTACAGAATTCAAAAAAAAAAATTGAAGTAGTAGGCTACACTGCAAAGTAAACAGCTTACTTTTTCCAATTTTTAACCAGAAAAAGTAAACAAGCTGTTAGTTAGCATAATGTTAGATTTGTTAAACGTAATTTGAATTTTATATTTACCAACAATGATCATCAGCAATTGCTACAGCAACTGCTAGCCGAGGGTCATACAAGCACAATATTGTTATACATAACATTAAGAATCTCAAAAAATTACCTGGCTTGCACCGCTCATGCCATATGAAGCTGCATGATAGACGCAGTCAACACCACCACAAAGAGCATTGAAAACAGACGAGTACTCGCGAACATCTCCCTGAAATACAAATTTGACAAACGGTTAATGGCTAGTAGGGCTGCAAACTTGAACTTCAACGCGATAAAACTCGATCTTTTGCTGAACTTGAAAATATTATTTTTCTAAACTCAAATAAAAAAACTGTTCAGTTCATTATAAAAAGAAACATTTGTTCTTGAATAAGCCACGCAAATCGAGATTGTGTTCGTTTCCTTATGCCGTGGCAACCTAAAAAAACATCATGTCTACAAAAAGAAAGTGATTAAGTCGAAAGTACATCTAACAGTAGTCTTTTGGTCAGCCTGAACTTTAACTCAAAAAACTAGATATTTTTGCCGAGCTTGAACTTGAAAAATTAGAGAATTTAAACCAGAACTCGGAATTGCAAAAAAAAGCTGAACTTGAACTCGGACTTGAACTCAATAAAAATCGACCGAGTTCACAGCCCTGATGGCTAGTGCAACGACTGAAAATTTTAGGTAAAACCTAATCTAACTTTTTAACTGCATTAGCCACCACATTCATTTATTGTTTTAAAAAATGCTAGTTAGTGCTATATATTGTTATTTCAGTTAAGTAAGTCTGCATAGAAACTAAATTGGAGTGAAGAACAAGGCTACCTACTAAAGATTAGATTCATATTAATTGTACCCACAACAAAAGGATTTTAAATAATAGTAATGTTGATGCATTTACAGCTCTGCTAGACATACAACTGTTTATAAACTTAATCCAAGTTTTGTTGTCTTCAAAATCTCAAAAGCATTGACTTGACATAGTGCTGGTACCAAAGACTACCTACTTTGATGAATGTGAATCTTTTATTTAGAATTTTTTCCACATCTGATGGTAAATGTAAATCCAATATGCAAACATGAGCTCCAAGTGCATACAATGATTTGGCGAGATGTAATGCAAAATAGCCACATCCTCCCGTAACCAAAAACCGCAGTTTACGACTAAAAAATAAAAAGTGCTTTTAGTTTTGGTTAAAGCTTAATTTTTTTTCCATTCTCTTGGCAATTTGCTAAATGTAAGAAAAAAACTGAAAACTACGAGATCGCAAAATTATAATGCAATTCAAATTTTAAAAAAAAAGAAGAATGAACAGAACAAAGCCAAATACTGTACTATACAGAAGATATACTCTGCACTAAATAAATTGCAAAGCAGCTTATGCAATATTTGCAAATTGTAGCATTTTTGAATGCCAAAAATGACTAGTATCAAATGACATTACCACTGGCGTCGATTTTGGGTGGGCCGGCGCCCCCTCAGGTTGGACACTAAAGAGGGCGAAATACGTCTGACACCCACAGTTTTTTGGCAAGTAATGCCCACTAGGAACTCAAAAATTAAGGTGTAATTAAGAAATCCAAAACCCCGAACAAGATTGAATCAGAATGCGGAAAGACCCTTTTTTTCGTCTTCACCTTAATTTAAGGGCAAAATTCCAGACTAAAATAGAATTATGCTCAACCAAACTTTGCAAAAAAAAATTAGCCCCCTCGGAGTGTCGGAATTTGCTTAATCAACAAAAAATCGATGCCTATGGACATTACCAAACTAAACTTTACAAAAATTCAGGAAGCAGTATCAGCAATAATACCAAATTACCTGTGACCATTTGTTCCAGTGACTAAATTAAAATCTGAGGGTATTCCAATCGCTTCTAATTCCATATCAAAATTTTCCATGCCAATCCAGATATGTCAACTGAAGAGGTTAAGTTGTACGATGAAGTTGTTTTTTTTAAGTCAATAACCACTGGTACAGGTATGTAAAACTTAGTGTTAATAGGAATCAGTTACAATACTTAGTATTGATATTAGTAGGCCAACTGTACTACTAGTACTACTTACTAGCAAATCAGAATACCCACAGATTTATTTATGTATTCTGAAAAGTGTTCAGATGTTACTAGTGATCAAGTAATGGATCGTCTGGATCTTTTCGACATATGCCATCAGAATGAAGCTACAGCACATCCACCAAATAACTGGATGCTAAGAAAGACAATTAGAATCATTATTGATTAGTTTAAGTACATTACCATTTATGCATGGCTTCACACCAGCATGGAACATGGAAGTTGACAAAAGCTAAAGCTTGAGAAGAAACTTAGCAACAGTAGGTTATACTACTGTTGCTACTGAAGTGAATCTTTAACCTCCTGTCACCGAACAGCATCAGATACTAACTATTGAGTGATCCACACACTTTTATTGCAGCAAATATTGTGACAGCTGTTATGAATTGAAATTGAAAAAATTGAAAGTGAAATTACTTTGTGCTTGGAGAAATCTACACCTGCTTAGGAAGTTTTCAGCAGTTCAGTGATCCAATGTTGCCGTGGATTTTTGGAATTCTTGTCCACTGAATTTGCTGCTTGTTCAAAGTCACCAAACAAGAGATAATCATCGTAACATGTATTAGCCACAGACACAACAACGTGACCAAGGTGTGGGTTGAACCAATTTCTCCTGCAATTATGGATTGGGGTCGTTAAAGATACAATGCCTTTGACAGTTTGACCTATCCGCTATGCTGCTGACATCTAGATATTTTGTATATAATTCAATCATACCACAGAAAGTAGCATTATTGCATAGCAGTTAACTTACCGCTAACTGGTCAATATCGAAAGCCCACATATACCGTAGGCTATATCTTTCTATTCAGTATTCAACATTGAAAGTGTATATAACTATCAAGATGTAGATATCAAGGCTACTCCGATGCTTTTGCTGCCAGGAATGGTATTGGTAGGCAACTATTGAACTAACTATGCAGTATGCAGAGTTTTTAAGGTGGAAAGAGTGCTGAGTTAATGCTTGTCTAGCTTCATAGCATACCGGTAGCCTAATTAATTTAACTGGTAGAACTATGCCACAGAAGCCCAGGACTTAGGTTTCTTCCTAAACTTTTAGACCTACTGATTTATCATGGAGCTTGAGTATTTTTTAACCTTACGCCTAAGATGTTGAAAACTTGTCAGCCAGAATGCCAAATCTAGGATAACCAACAATACTGGTGGGTATCCTGCCAAATTTCACACCCGACCCAGTCTACAATGTTTCACTAGACAGTAGACAACTAGACAATATATGAGATATGGAAGTACAAGTTTGATAAATAGCCTATTCAATTTTGAAATGAATCTATTTTTTGCATTCATTTCAAAATCTTTCATAAAGACAATGGTTCAAAGTGGACAGTCTAGGTCTCATTATGCTTAAATTTTAACTAAAATAACACACACAAAGTTATTAGTGAAATCCCAAAGCACGATCGAATTACTTTTGAGCCAGGCCCGGTGCCCCTAGCCTAGTACCGGTAAATGCTCACTGACTGATGGTACAAAAAAGCATTAGCCTAAGTAATTAAACCACCATTTTCATTCATTATTATTATTATTTATTATTACAATTAAGTTTTGGACTACCAAGCCAATCCATTCTTCAGTAAAATTACAATTGAAATTACCGATACTCTGACTCCTTGACCCACAATTGAAAAAGACTTATGGTAGGCAAAGCCTATTATCAGAGGTGGAGTCCTCGAGGACGTCCTTGGCCTCGAGGACGTCCTTGAAGTCCTTGGCCTTGGCCTTGGCCTCGAAGGTCAAGTCCTTGGCCTTGGCCTCGAGGCCTCAAGTCCTCGAAAATTGGCCTGTCCTCGGCTCGAGGACAGCACTATTTTTTGGAAAGTTAAAATTTTGTGGAGCGGTTGAAAAATTTTTTGGAAAGGGTTTTTTCGTGGAGATCGCTTGAAAAATTTTTGTGAAGACCTTTTTTTTTTTTTTTGGAGAGCACTTGCGCTTTGTGTCCTTGGTCCTTGGCCTTGGCCTCGAGCATTCCTGTCCTTGGCCTCGAGAGTGTCTGTCCTCGGAAAGGCTGTCCTTGGCCTTGGCCTCGGATTTTTTTTGTGTCCTTGGCCTTGGCCTCGAGCCTTGTGTCCTCGACTCCACCTCTGCCTATTATATCATTGAAGAATAAAAATTCACCTTGAAAACAGTATCACCAAGAATATGAGAGCCAAAGCTGTGGTAAACATTTTATAAGCTATTCTATTTGAATAAGATTGACAATGAGGTAACGCATACTGCACAGGCGTAGACAGGACTACCAAGCCAATCCATTCTTCAGTAAAATTACAATTGAAATTACCGATACTCTGACTCCTTGACCCACAATTGAAAAAGACTTATGGTAGGCAAAGCCTATTATATCATTGAAGAATAAAAATTCACCTTGAAAACAGTACCGTCGCCGGGGGTGACTTTGATCACCCGTCTAACTTCAAGTGCTCTGATCTACTACCACATTACCGTTCCATCTTTCTCTATCAACTGATCGTAACACTTTGTGGCTGAGCTTTCTTATGACACATTGCTTTTTTCAATTAGTGTCACGTGATGTGAGCATACTGCCACCTAATGCTTGATCAAAGTCACCCCGTGCCAGGGGTGACTTTGATCACTCATATAAAACTGCCGTTTTATCAAAGTAAACTCATCTGCAGGATGACTTTGTTCATTTTTATGTTTTTTAAAAAGTTGTCGGGGACTAAAATGTAGTTTTCATTGGATTGAAGTATAATTACAGGGGGTTTGCTTTAGGTAATGGCCATCTCACATCTGCCTCGGGTTCGGGAGGGTAGGGGTTCGATTCCTTCAGAACCAATCAAATATATAGCTCTTGTTGAGGTCCATATTAACTCGCAACCACTATTACGTTGCACATTTGCACTAGGTGGCTTGATAATGTGTGTTCGATTTCAAAAAAGAAGACCTGAAGACTAGCTATAGCAAATTTAACAAAGAAAAGTGAAGACTGACTAGAGAAAGTGTACCACGTTGCTAAAAGTGCTGCCAAGTATTGTTTGATTATTTGCTGTATTTTTGTTTTACATTCACGTGGTATTAATCTCAATTTGCGTTGAAGTGGCGAGCCGCCACGTTTTAAAAGCCAAAATTGGCGCCAAATGAAATTTTGGCGCTAAAAATAGTAATCACATGACCAAGCAACTTAATCACGTGACCAAGCAACCACACATAACTCCAAGTGCAATGTGAAGTTACATGGACAACGGATTTTGCAATTTGTAGTTGTTTTCTGGGAAAGATCAAAGTCACCCCAGGTGATCAAAGTCACCCCGCTGATCAAAGTCACCCCCCACGACGGTATCACCAAGAATATGAGAGCCAAAGCTGTGGTAAACATTTTATAAGCTATTCTATTTGAATAAGATTGACAATGAGGTAACGCATACTGCATAGGCGTAGACAGGATTTTGATTAGGGGAATAGGGGCAGGGGGGGCAAACCACCAATCTTTCGCAATAACATCATCAGAAGTTTGCGAAAAAGGAACTTTTTGTGGGGCAAAGATATCATAGAATGAAAGACCAGAAGCGGGCCCCTTGCCCCCCTACCCTTTTAGCTACGCTTATGACGTAAAGAACCGATACTGGTAATCAGCCAGGTCCAAACTTCTTTATTTAAAAAATTTTAGATTTGGCTCATTTATTCTTAGTTATCTTACCATAATTTTTACTCCAAGTTTTTTGGTACTTGGAACCTTTGATACTTGCAATTTTTTAACTTTTGATGTATTGACCTACCAGTACCGTATTAATTACCTAATAACACACTGCACACGCTGATCCAATAGCCTACAGTGGTGCTCTGTGCCACAGCAATTCCTCACTTAAAAATAATTGTCTTTACATTAGGCCATCAAAACAACGGTAACTTTTACATTAGGCCATCAAAACAGTCAAAACTACGGTAACTTTTGACACTGTGCTTTTAATTAGACCTACTAGGCTACTACAACTCCGTATTTTTTACCGATTTTGCTTCTGGTTTTGTCACTGCATCTATACAGCAACTTGTCGGAACTGACAGGTTCAATAACAAGATTTCTGTGGTTTTATTCAAATATTTTTGTATTTAAAATGCGACTCCGCAACTAGGAATGGATTAAACAGCACCAGCAAACAACGAAAAATTGAGTAGGGACCTAACTTACACCAATGACGTAAAACTAGATGATCCGAAACTGCGTGAATGCGCTCATTTTATTCTCTGCTTGGTCACGCTTGGCTGCAGGCCTCACTCTTCTGCTTTTCTCTGGCTCTGGCGATTGGTGCGCAGTTTGAAAAAGGTCGGTTGAAGCGCTAATAATGTGCTTGCAAAGTAATTAACGGTGGTTTGAAGCAGAGGTGGAGTCCTCGAGGACGTCCTTGGCCTCGAGGACGTCCTCGAGGACACATTTTGAAGTCCTTGGCCTTGGCCTCAAAGCCTCAAGTATTTGGCCTTGGCTTCGAAGCCTCAAGTCCTCGAAAATTGCCCTGTCCTCGGCTCAAGGACAGCACTATTTTTTTGAACAGTTGAAATTTCGTTGGAAAACGACAGAAACCTCGCGGAAAATTTGCGAACCCTTTTTTTGTTTTCCTCAATTGGAGCATAGGCGTAGGCAAGCGGAAGGAGGCAGCGCCCCCACCCTAAGTGTAATTTCACTAATGACAAAAATGTTGACAAAAAAACCTATTGTTTCTTCAGTTTCAGTTTCTTTCTAGCATTTTTCGCTGGCAACAATATAACTAATTTACAATATTGAAGACCAGGGGCGCCGGGTCCCACTCAATTCAATTTTTGCCAGTCAATTTAAACGTATAACCCGGAGAAAATGGAGAGTTTTTGTCTTAATAGTTGCTATCTCAGGCCAACATCTAGCCTTTTTGCGAACGTAATGCATTAATCAGGTCCGGATTTACCATAATATGACACAGTACCAGCTAGGGGCCCCGAGCTGAAATCGTAAGATTCTTTTGGTCTTCATCTACATTTCCGAAAAAGATGCTGCGAAAATCTCCAAAGTGCCAGGAGCCTAGCGCGATGTAAATCCGGTCCGGCAATAACATGGTTAGTAGCATAGGTGGGCACAAGTCCGCTAATCGTTAATCCGTTAATAACGAAGCTAACTTTTTCATTAATTCGTTAATCCGTTAAAAAGTTTTTTCAAGTTAACGGACTAAATTAACTTCCGTTAAGTGCTGTTAACGGACTAAAGTAACTTCCGTTAAGTTCTTTTAACTTCCGTTAAGCTTTTTATCGTAAATATCTTGCAGCTTCGTTGTGCATTTGAACTTGTTTTTATCTTGAAATTAGATTAGACTGTAAAATGTAACTTCCAAAACACAAACAGACCACCATAGCAATAAATATTTCCTTACAATCAGCTCAACAGCGTCAATACGTGTTCTAGAAGCGAGTGAATAAAACGAAATGTAAATTACCCACAAAATGTTAACGGATTAACGGACTTTATTAACTTCCGTAAATTAAAGCTGAAAATAACGGATTAACGTTAACGGAGGTGTGAAGTTTGTTAACGGACTGGTGGTTAACGAAGCTAACGTTTTGCATTAACTTGCCCACCTATGGTTAGTAGACGTTACCATCTATTGTACCATTTTTCAAAAACAATGGACTGGTAAAGTTGCTAGGTGGCGCTATCTTAGCAACGGCCGTCGCTGGTTCTAAACAATCGCTGCATTATCGTAGTTACCAGTGTAATGAGAGTGTCGGATCGTGTGATCTATCGTGTCATTGCTTTTGTATTAAGCTGATGAACCAAAATCGGTTGATCGAGGGGAAAATCATTATAAATCCAATCATGTTGAAGCGTTTTTATATTCTGCTGGATCTTTAAGAGAAAGGGTACACGCTGATATGAAAGCTAGATCTGAGTTCATGCAACACAAAGTATAACAGTAAGTTGGCAGGGTGATTAATTCTGTGTCAAAGTAAAACTTGACTTATTTGTTTGGTTCTCATTTGGTACTCTACTAATAGCTATACTGTACGCGGAAGTCTTCGCTCAATGTCAGAATCGGACATTAGGTTAGGGTTTTGAGAAAAAAACTTAACTTTATTTTAAAGCCTAGTTGTAAACAGGTAAAGCAAATGTTTTTCTAAAACATGGGTCTTTTGATGTGGCCAAAAGTTGTGAAACCTTCATTTCAGAATAGCTGTGGAATAATGTTTGATTCAAGTTCGATTGGCTTTTGTTTTTCAACGAAACTGTTGATATTTCTATACAATAGCCTGCATGACCATCACCCAATGGCTATTGAGAGAAATTATTTAACTTAAGTGCTGTAAAATCTATTAAACAGGTTTATTTTCGATTCTGCTGTATAGGTGGCTAGACTAGTGTACAGGTGGATACCAGCTATACTAGACTAGGCCTAGTACTGAATCAACATAGAGCAGAGTTGTTGAATCAGTCATGCTTGATATTGATCTCAAATTCTCTACATTTTAGGCAATGAACTTATGACTCTGATAGTATGCTACACCTAATTATGTTAAGTATTATTGGATGTTAATACTTTAGCTAAGCTTGGTTCACTTTAGGCTTCAAATATGATTGAGTGGTATTCAACAAAGTTGAAGCTTAATTGACATAAACTATTACCAACATTGATATACCAGTATTTTTAAAACTTCCATTTATTTTTTGCAGAAGAGCTGACAGAGAGCCAAACTTGAACTCCTGAGTGTGCAGTTGCCATTTTAAAGAGAAAAAAAATGAAAATGATCCAACAATATTCAAAAGAAATGTTAACAAATTTTTTCCTGTGGAAAATGCAGCAAAAAAGTGCAAACTAAGGGTTATCAGTACTTCAGAGGCATGCCTTGTACCAAAAATTGATGATGACAAGTGAAACAATTTTTCATTACATCTAGCTGAATCAGCATTAATGGATTCTTGAACTATTTATTTAGAAAGTGTGGACAAGTACAAAAAATCTGATGTTGCTACTTGTACCAGTAATAGATTTTATTCATTTAAAAACTTAAATGAAGAAATTATACGAGTAGAAACTGGTATTCCCATAAAATAAATTTGTTCATTAATAGTAGATTATGCAAGAAGATTTGAAGATGACGTATCATATTTTTATGGTTGGAGGGTGGAAAGCATAGAATTTGTGGATCAGATCTTATCGCATTAATGAAATAAGGCAAAATTATCCCAATTTGCATCTTGCAAAGCAAAGTTGGCTTCTTACAGCAAAACTACAATTGCAAACTTAATTTTGACTTCAATTCATGAGTTACATAAATTGTTGTTTGATGATCTTACGTCAAATGTGCCTTCAAGATTTAAAAATAATGTATCTGCTCCAGGTGCATTTGCTGATTTTCCAAATTGCTGCATTATATTGGATTGTACAGATATAGAACTGGTCACGCAAAAAGAATGGATTTGCTGCAATTTACCTATTCCACCTACAGATCTATGAACTCATTTAAGGCCCTTGTTGGTGTCGCTTGTAATGGTGTCATCATTTTTATCAGTAACCTGTATTTTGGGTCCACATCCGACAAAGTAATAGTTCAAAAGTGTGGGATTTTTAGTCATTTTGTTGCATTTAATCTCATACTTGCTGATAAAGGATTCTTAATTCAAAACATTGTACCAGCAGGAGTAAGTGTCAACATTCCGATGTTTCTTGAACGTAGTAAGTTCACTTAAAATGAAATTGTTGAAACAAAAAGCATTGCTGAATTTTGAATTCATGTGGAACAAGCCAATGCTTGGCTTAAAAGTTTTTAGCTTTAAATCCATAATGGCTTTGGAGTTATGTTTTAGTTAGTGGTTGCTTTAGTTAACTTACAATTTCCTCTGATCAAAGAGTCATGTAATGATAATTCTTATGAGTGATGCAAGGGTATTTTAACTGTGTTTTGCTAGTACTGTAGTTTGGATTACTATTTAGTGTTGCTATACAGTGTGTATCATGTTTATCTGAGAATTTTGAAAGTGTTAGGCCAATTGCTTTTCAGGGTGTGTATGATGACTAGAATTAGTATTATTACTGTCTATTGCAAAGAAAGCAACTTTTGGTTCAGCATTATTTTGTAAATGCAACCAGTTTTGATCCATTTAGAAGGTAATGTTTATAACCAGTTTTACTATGTATAAATTTTTTGCTTGCTTAGGTATTTTTCACCTTTGTTGGTTAGGTTATGTAATATTTAGTAAACCTCTCTGCATAGTTTGTACGAGTATTGCAGATCTATACAGTATATGTCATTTTTTTTCAAAAGTTTTTGTCACGAGGTTAATATACTTATACCTCTGCTGACTGAAAACAAAAACCTTGTCTTGCGCGTGTTTTTAAAAGTTAGATTTAATTTTGATTACCTCAGGGATCAAACTTATCATAATTACATTTGACTGCCAAACGTCACCAACATCACTTCAAAGTGTTTATGCTAAACAATTTTTGCAATATGACAGCTTTTTTAATATTGTTATGTTATCTATTGAGACTTTCTATGTGTATTGCATTTGTTATCTTTTTATTGGCCACATCAACTGTTAGACTCTCCACAATTTACTTTTCCACAATAAAATTGCTTGCACTGTTAAAAATTTGTATTTGAGCAAGCTATCGATATAGCAAAACTTATCACGGGTATAACCAACACAACAGATTTATAATAGCAAATTAAAACAATACAAAATAAAGAAACATGTTATTATTTTTTATAAATATTGTATTACAGTATTGTGATAGCTCAGGTTTTTTACTTGCCAAAGCGACAAAGCAAGTTAACTGATCATGGAAATTACTGTTAAAGAAATTATCTAAACCCTTAAGTTAATTACTTTCAATGTGACTGTTCACAACATACAGTGGTACGTTACAGTGTCATATGTCATCGAGAACCCCGCTATTAATAATTAGGAAATTTAAAGATTAAATAAATACATAAAAAATACAAGTAGTGACAATATTCTTCATAGAGATTGGCAAGAAATCAATCACAAATGTATTAAAAAATCAATCTAAAAACGTAAACAGACTTGGCAGTTTTTACTTTGCAATAATTTTATTAAATCGAGCACATAAACTGATTGTATAGATGCACAGAAAAAATGGTGTTTATCAGTAAGATTCATCTATCAAGATTTCCACCGTTAAAGGTTGAGGGGGTTTCTTATGTCACCACTCATGTACCTGAAA
Organism: Trididemnum nubilum; assembly: GCA_963965965.1. Lineage (NCBI taxonomy): Eukaryota > Metazoa > Chordata > Ascidiacea > Aplousobranchia > Didemnidae > Trididemnum > Trididemnum nubilum. The sequence goes on from OZ014470.1 coordinate 23,246,827, forward strand.
ATAATATGCCAAACATTAGTATTGGTAGCTTAGTCGAAAACCCTATAAACTAGGGTTATCCAGATCATAAAATGAGAAAACTTTTGATAGTGGTTGCAGCAGCTCGAAAGCTCAGAACTATTAATATTATAACAATTAAACACACCCAAAAATCTCTTTGTATGTATAACTATGTAACATTTTGAAATCATGTGATTGATGGACTGGCATATGGGACCATACCAATCTTTTACTACAGCCATATGCCAAACTACACTACTTCAACACCCCGGATTCTAATAACCAAGATCCCATAGGCCTATCAGTTGATTTATGATGCTATTTCATAAGTCGCCTTATCCAAAAATATATATGGCCACCTATACAGCAGAATTGAAAATAAACCTGTTTAATAGATTTTAAAGCACTAATGTTAAATAATTTCTCTCAATAGCCATTGGGTGATGGTCATGCAGGCTATTGTATAGAAATATCAACAGTTTTGTTGAAAAACAAAAGCCAATCGAACTTGAATCAAACATTATTCCACAGCTATTCTGAAATGAAGGTTTCACAACTTTTGGCCACATCAAAAGACCCATGTTTTAAAAAAACATTTGCTTTACCTGTTTACAACTAGGCTTTAAAATGAAGTTCCTCACCTATTGTCCGCTTCTGACATTGAGCGAAGACTTCCGCGTACAGTATAGCTATTAGTAGAGTACCAAATGAGAACCAAACAAATAAGTCAAGTTTTACTTTGACACAGAATTAATCACCCTGCCAACTTACTGTTATACTTTGTGTTGCATGAACTCAGATCTAGCTTTCATATCAGCGTGTACCCTTTCTCTTAAAGATCCAGCAGAATATAAAAACGCTTCAACATGATTGGATTTATAATGATTTTTCCCTCGATCAACCGATTTTGGTTCATCAGCTTAATACAAAAGCAATGACACGATAGATCACACGATCCGACACTCTCATTACACTGGTAACTACGATAATGCAGCGATTGTTTAGAACCAGCGACGGCCGTTGCTAAGATAGCGCCACCTAGCAACTTTACCAGTCTATTCAATATTTCACCTCCAACGTCGCCGGCTTTTACGTACAAAATAGTTTAAAAAAAATTAACCCTGGAAAATGCTGATTGAACGAATCATTGAACTTCAATTGAGGGTCCTGGGCCCCCTGGCTAACAGGTACTCCTATAACTGGTTATTTTCATGACAAAACAAAAATCTCTAAGGAAAATCTTCGAGTGGATTATTATTTACTGCTAAATGCAGCCAGAAACAATGCACCTTACTTCCCCCTACATGGACCAAATCACAAACAATTAAAATTTAACTCCAAAATGCAAGATGTTAAACGTACTTGGGACTTTAATTGCAAGTAAAAGGAGGATTAAACAATTTGATTTTTTCAATTGGCTTTCAAATCTCAAAAATCTAGTGCTTTCAAATGGCTCTGAACACTTGCGAAATGTGATCCAATGGCATAAAAATAGCTTTTTTTTCCTAAAAAAGTACAAAAAATCGCCCAACGGCTGGGGGCTTTGCCCCCAGACCCCCAAAGCCTCCGGCGGCTGGGGGCCCCGACCCCAAACCCCAGTCTGTGATACATTTGAATTATACTAGCTTTCTCAACACGTTCCCAAAGTTAGATATTTGCATTTTTCAACTACTAATTTAAGCCCTCTTCTTTAGCAAAATCCTAGTTACGTGCATACAGGTAACAACGCTTTCAGATCTTTCATCCTACGATATCTTTGTACCGCAAAAACTTCCTTTTTGGAAAACTTTTGATGACGTCATATCATGTGGTTTGTGGTTTAGGCCTTCCTTAATCAAAAATTCGGGATACGCCAATGAATTGGAGATCGCCTGAAAAATAATTTTGAAGACTTCTTTTTTAGGAGAACGTTTGCGCCTGTGCCCTCGGTCCTTGGCCTTGGTCTCGAGCATTCTTGTCCTTGGCCTCGAGAGGTTCTGTCCTCGGAAAGGCTGTCCTTGGCCTTGGCCTCGGATTTTTTTGGTGTCCTTGGCCTTGGCCTCGAGCCTAGTGTCCTCGACTCCACCTCTGGTTTGAAGTAAACTAATCTGTATTAATGTTTATGCCATTCGAGTGAAAGCGATATCTTGAAAATTGGAGCTGATTTTACAGGTCTTTGGTAGCCTTTTCAGAATAGGATCGTGTCCGTTCTTAATCGTTGAAAGGGTGTGAACGAAATAGTCGAAGTCTTTCTCATCTGCACCAACATTTTTCATAGGTTGTAAACTTTTGCTGTAATCACTCGATCGATCATTCGTATGAACCGAGCACTTTCCGTCAGTCTTACCACATCAACGCCTAGCACATGCGTAGCCAAGGGGGATGGGGGGGGGCAAATTGAATTGCCACCAATGATAAAAATAATGGCTACAATGCCTTTTTCAGCTTAAGTTTATTTTAGCACTTTTGCGTTCAACCGTACAATATTAATATCCAACCATTGTAAATGTATTATACGAAAGAAACTCAGGCTTTTTTTCCTAAAAGTTGCAATCTCAGTCCCTCATCTACACTTTTTGTGAACATAATGCAATAACATGACTTGTAACCATCTCTTGTACCAACTTTGAATAACAATCCACGTCCATCTAAGCAGCTTTAACGCGACAAAATACTTTTGAAAAAAAATTAGCTTGGGAAAATGCTTATTGAACAAATTATTCAGTTTGATTTGAGCGAGCCTGGGTCCTGGTCGTTTATGTACTCCAAAAACTGGTTATTTTTATGATAAAACAAAAAGCTCCAAGGCAAATCTTTGAGTGCATTACTATTTACTAGCTGCTAAAAATATTGCAGGAGGCATTGCATCTTGCTTCACCCTACCTAGACCAAGCCACGTGTAAAATTTAACCTAAAAATGCAAGATTTTAAACGTGTTTTGGATTTAACCTGCAAGTAAATGGAAGATTGAACAATTTAATTTTTTCAGTTGCGGTTTTCAAATCTTAAAAATTTAGTGATTTTAAATGGATCTACAAACGTGCGAAGTGCGATCCAAATGGCCTTAGAATTGCAATTTTTTCTAAAACATTACAAAAAATCGCCCGGCGGCGGGGGGCTTTGCCCCCAAATCCTAGTGTGAAACATTTAAGTTACACTAGTTTACTTGCCATCTCTCCCAATTTACAATTTTTTGAAAACTTTTCAAGTTTCGGTTGAAGTCTTGACCCCCTTTAGCAAAATCCTGGTTACATGGTAACCCAGGCTTCTGCTTCTGATCCTCCATTTTACGGTATCTTTGTCCCATTAAAAATTCCTTTTGAAAAGTTCTGATGACGTCATTGCTTTGCGGTTTGGGCTCCATCAATCAAAAGTCCTAGCTACGCCTACGACACAGAGCTGGACAGCGCTGTTTCGAGCTTTTAGCTCTCATCGGCAGCCCTCAGCTATCTTTTCAAAGGTATTCCCAGCTGAACAAACATCTTGGCCTAACTGGCAAACCTTAATGGGTTGCAGAGAGGCAGATGCTTAGTAGGGAATAAACGATTTTTCACTTGTGGTACTTTAGAAACAAGTGAAAAATCGCTGGATCCTTGTAGTAAGGACAGCCATAAGCTATCCTTAATACAAGGACTCCCCTCTGCGTGACCACGGAAATCAAAACTGCAACATCTTGACGTCCTTCGTGGTCGACTCCTGGGAAGCCATGTCAACTTCCACTGGCAGTTAGGTGGCCAGAACAACCACCAACCCTGCAGCTCCAATGATATTTCACATTGTAGCTCAAGTCAAATAAGCACAGCTTGACTTGAGCTACAATGTGAAATATCATTGGAGCTGTAGGGTTGGTGGTTGTTCTGGCCACCTAACTGCCAGTGGAAGTTGACATGGCTTCCCAGGAGTCGACCACGAAGGACGTCAAGATGTTACGCCTACGACGCCGAGTACTTTTGTGGGTTCTGTTTGCAAGTCTTTTGTCTGGCTGGGCCTCCACTGCGGGTTGACTGCTTGGCCCTAATGAGAAATATGCGTTAAGTGTCTTTCCCAAGGACACAAAGACGTGTTGCAGTCACTAATTCTTAAAAAAAGGTGAGTTGACGCTTTTTCGCAAGAAGTTGGTAAAATAGCTAGGATTTTGATTCAAAGGAAGAGGGGTTTTAAGTAAGACATCAAATGACATTTAGAGTTTTGATCATATGCTGTAGCTGATGATTTATTTTTGCTTTATCCTGCTGTCACAAAACAACGGTGGCGCTGTATATTAGACAAAACCGCATCTGCTTTGGAGTTTCTCTGCGATCAATTTCGAAACAAACCCGTGATTTTTCACTAAATTATTTTGATGAATTCAAATTTTTCTCGCTAAACCGTCTCAAAATCGATGGTTTTCCTAATGGAAAAAGCAAAAATTTCTTGAGCGGTGACCCTCCAAAATAAAATTTGCTGCCGAGATTTCACACAAAAATATTATAAAATCAATCTTTTTTGTAAAAAAAGCAAGATTTTTCAGTGGCAAAGACTCCTCATTCCAAAGTAGAAGTTAATCTTTTTTGTAAAGATACTTCACCACTTGGATAACATATCTTAAAAAAGAAATCAAAAACGCACAACTAACTAGTCATATACACTCTTTTCCACACCAATTTCATTAGAACACTATAGGCTCATTTTTCTTCAAAATTTAAGAATAAGTTAAGAAAAATTCCAGCCTCAGTAGCATAATTAAATTAAGGACAAACGAAAAAGAAAAAAAAATTCAAATTAAAAAAAGGAACTAAATTCTGTGCTGATTCAAAACGGAAAAATTTCAGTGGTTTTTTAGTATTTGCGAGCAAAATTGCAACTATTACGAGATTAAAGAATGCTGTTGCACTCTATGCGAGTAACAGAAAATTTTTGGCAGTCGTTCAAGTCGAAAAAAGAGCAATTTTGCGTTGCGGCAAAAGCAGAAAAATGTTCACTCAAGCACACAAAGCTTTGGGACTAAACAACTTAAACAGTTTTACAAATATGATCGCTAAAATTACCGTTTCAAACAGTTCTACAAATGTGGTAGTTAAAATTAACACCCTGTTACAGCACCGATTGCTTTTTTTCGTTTGTTGCCCCGCCCTAGTTTCAAACTCGGCCGCTGCTTTTCTTTACTTTAGTCAGTTTGTGCACGTTACCTTATTTCCTGTAGCCGTTGGCTGCACGCGTTTTAAAATCACGCGCTTTTTGTTAATTTCTTGCACGCCATTTTGTCTCTGACCGAGTTACCTTTGTTCTAGCATTCATTTTAAAATTAGAGCTCTGGCAAACGGACGTGTTTTTTAATTTGAAAGACTGATCGTACGGCGCTCTTTTAGTTTTATTCTGCGGTTAAGTTTCAGTTATTTTATGCCGTGCCGTACTGCCCTTTTTATTATTTTATTTCTGTTAAAAAATAAAGTCTAATTTGGAAATCTTATTTGTGGTTGGCAAGACGGACGGTGAAGGCTCCAGAGTTTCGCTGGAGCAACCATCAGCAGAGTTACGGAGTGCTTCTGTAACATAGAAAAGAAAAATAACTGTCTACAACCAAGAATATCTGCTGTAACTGTTTGGCAAAGTCGAAATCCATCTGTTGTTCGTCTTGGCTTCTCATCACTATTTTACCCGTGGTTTCAAGTTGTTTCGTCATTGGGTTCGATCGCTCTTGACTTCCTTTTGAGCGACTTTCATCTTCTGAAGGATCCATTGCAAGTAGTGGAACTTCTCTCCTTAGCATCGATGGAAGCTTCATTTTTGGTTTGGTGCCAGTGCATCTTTGGTTCTCGAAGCTACATCGTTGCTGCTGTGGAAGACGCTGTTTAAGCTTTCTGCCACGTCGAAAGATCGTTCTACTGTCGTCAATCGGGCATCGTTCTCAACAATAGTGGTGAAACAATTTGCTTTGTTTTATTGGACTGCCTTGTCAATCGAGAAGGTATTGTTTAAATTTGATTTTCAGTGTTATTTAAGTGGTGTACATATTATGTCTGAGTTACACAAAGTTTCGAGCCGATCATGTTCGAATTCCAGTCAACCTCGACTTAGTGGGTGTGAACAAATTAGTGCCGATCAAACTGCTAGTAATGCTGAATGTTTAGCCAATTTGTCCGCTGCTGCTGATACGCCCCAAAACTGGGAAGATATTTTTTCTAATTTACCCGAGGGTAATAGCAATGGTTTTAGCGTCTCTGGGAGGGAATCAAACCCCAAAGGCCCCGTTCCTTCGGCTAATGACCGACGGAAAGTTTTGACTACGCGGCGGAAGCTGCTGTTGGATTTGAAGCACTTGCATGCGGGACTTACTGAATGTAAATCCCTTGATCAATTTTTTGAGCACGAGTTTCCTTATTTTGAAACTGTGCGAGAAAGCTATGAAACTTTTATCTGCACACTGAACGATTTAGATATTAAATTTAAAAGAAATGTCCGAAGGCATCGTTGTCTCTTTTGAACAATGCTCTAAATTAATCGAAAACTGCCAAAGACGTTTTCTTGATTCCAATGTCAAATTCGCGGAAACCAATTCGGATGAGGATGAGGAAGATGAAATTGAAGCTTCCGATAGTGCTTCTCAAATTAGTGTGAGCACATCTATTGTTTCTAAAAAATCTGATCTCACGCAACAGATAGAATTTGAACGTAAACGTACGGAAAATTGAAAGTACGGAGGAAATCGCTAAAGCCCGTAAAAATCGTCTGCTTGCTGAGGCTGAAGCTTGTGAGGCGGAAGCCCAAGCTCGTAAAGCTCGTCTCTTAGCTGAAGCCGAAGAAGTAGAAGCGTTAGCTAAACTACGTCTGGAAAAAGCTAATCTTGAGGCGGAAGAAAAACTCGCTGCCTTTGAGGGGAGCTCAATACTTTCCTCTTCCACTAAAATCAAATCATTTTCAAGCTCATGTTCTCGTGCTAGACGTAATATTGGTAATCTGCGTGTAAAGAGCGAAAATGCTGTTAAAACGGAACGTCGCGCTGTGCAAAGCATTGAACCGGAGCCTTTGCCAGTAAAACCGAAAGTTCCTATTGCTCGCGAAAAGCTAATTAAAGCTTCCGAATTTAAACCTCATACGGTAATACATCGCTTTGGTGATCTTTGTTTAAATGATAAGGCATCTGAAAATAAACAAACGGTAGGTGCTCGCGATTGGCAGCCGTCTACCTCGCGACAGGCTATTACTGACGGAGCAAATGGTTATCCCTTTAATCGGTTAACGGATAATCGTGAAAACGTAAATATGATAAACCCTGCGAATAATCACGTGGTCAAGCACAATCAGGTTAAAAGTGGATCTGGGACACTCGAGTTGCCCCAACGTCGCTTTGTAAATGAAGTTGCGGATGGCAATGACATGATACTACGCACCTACCTTGATAGGCAAGGACGTAATGAATATATAAACTTGGCCTCGCAAATAGGATACGACGGAAGAAATATCGCCTTTGTCTTCTATGAAAATCAAATCCGTCGTTTGATGAACGAGAGCCCCTTCGAGGAACGTAGGCTCGAGGTACTGAGAGTTCATGTGTGGGCCAGCCGCGTGAGATGGTTAATCTGTTTTGTGTCCCCATGAAGAGTATGAGTACGTCTCGACGCATTGAAAAGGCGTTAGATCGCTTGCGTCATAGGTATGGCGTTTCAGGGGGACTCACATCAGAAACTAAGGTTGTAGCGGTACGTAATGGTCCCAAGGTTTCCTTTACCTCGACCTCTTTAAAACTGTTTAACGAGGATTTAAATACACTGGAAGTGTTTGCGTACGCTCACGATGAAGTTGAAAAACTTTCTGGACAACTTTTAATTGACACTGCTAATCGTTTGCCAAGTTTGCTTAAACGACGCTACTTGGACTACCTCAATAAGCGGAATTTAAACTTGAACTCTCCCGGTTTCGACTCGCTACGCGATTTTGTTGTCAATGAGTTAAATACTATGACGTCTGACTACGCTCAGGCACTTTTTAAGTCTGATGAAAAAGATGGTTCGTGTTTTTAAGTCTTTTTTAAGTCTGATCAAACGCGAGACACCACTGGTGAGACTAAAAACGTTAAGGTTCGCCAGGTGGTATATGGGGGGGAGAGCAGTACCCAGACCGTGACCCAGCCTCGTTCTACATTTTCAGACAAGGATAAGGGCGAGTCAGACTCTTCCTACGTGTCACGTGGGGAATATAAAAGTTTAAACAAACCCCCTCATATTTGCTTTTTTTGTGCTGGCGCTAATCTAAGGCACTTTTTAGCAGAGTGTGAAAAAGTTTAAGGCACTTACTCCTAGATCTAAAAGACAGGCCGTAATGGATGCTAAAAGGTGTTTGAATTGTTTGTCACTTGAGGATTTTGTGCGTAACTGCGCATTTCCTTCTAAATGTCGTGTCTGTGGGTCTCAGTGTCGCAATAAACACGCTGGTGCCTTGCATGAATGTTTTAATGGGATGAATCTCGGGGCCGCTGACAGGGTAGACCCAGGTTCCCGTCCTGTTCCTGCCCCTAGAACTAACTACCGACAAAATGGAAGTCAAGACTTTACTTGTCGTAAACTTAATTTTGCTGATAATGGCGTAGCCCTGCTCAGCACGAGTGCAGTCAGAGTCATTAACCCTCACACGGGCGAATCAACTTTGGCTTACGCTCAGCACGATATCGCTTCACAAGTAACGCTGATATCGGATGCTTTAAAAACTGAACTTGGGCTGGAGACCAATTCCGACCCGAATGTTAAAATTCGTACTTTGGCGGATGAAACAGTAGACTGTAAAGGTCGCACCGCTTTTAAACTCGAATCGCTTCACACTGGTGAAAAATTCGTAATCGAAATTGAGCTAGTTGTTCCACAGTTTTCGGATGACGTTAGTACCTTACCACACTCTGTGGATGTTACTAAATTAAAACACTTTCAAGGTACGCACGTCCCGGTTGCCCCTGACCGTAAGCGCATTGACGTTCTAATTGGACAGTCCGATAAGCAGTTACTGACTGTCCTTGAGGAACGTGAAGGCGCGAGTCCGGAGGAGCCGAACTACGTACTGACCCGTCTCGGGCCTATTGCTAGTGGTGGACAGGTCCCTGCTGTCATCTCTGGTTCCTTGCCTGCTCTGCGAGTGGATTCTTATGAGGATGCTGCTCGTGAGTGTTCTGAATTAAAACGGGAGGTATCGGCTCTCAAGGAGACAGTGCGGGAATACCAGAGGCAGGAGGAGATTTTGCAACCATCGCTTAATGATGAACTGGCAAAAACACTTGTGGAACCCCAGATTAAGGTTGCAAATGGCCGTAATGAAATGCCAGTACCCTTTAAATCGGACGTTCTTAAAATATTACCTAATAATTACGAAAGCACCCTAAAACGTTCGCTGTCTTTGCGCCGTAACGCCGCTAGAAACTCAAAACTTAAATCTATTTTACTGGACACGTTTGCGGAGTTGCTGCGTGAGGAGTGGTTGGTTCCTGTAGATGGTGATTCGGCTGATGACCACGCATGGTACTTGCCGTTTTTTGTGACAAATACAGCCAGGCCAGTAGTATAAAATGCGCCAAAACTATAGGGATTGCGGGGGCGGGTGCGGGGTTACCAGTGCGGGGTTGCGAGGTTTACGTAAATGCGGGGTTTGTCTAAATGCGGGGTTATCCAAATTTCTCAAAATATGTTAATGCGGGGGGTAGTCTTAGCTCTAACCCTAACCCTAGCTAGTTGTTTGAAACTTGGTCTTGACCTAAGTACCGAACCACTGCAGGTGCCTGACTTCAAGTGTAAAGCTTGAAGAGTGACTGAGTACCGAACCACCGCAGGTGGTTTGCCTGGGAACTGGCTATGGTTCAAGTCTCAAGTGTTGTTTAGTAACTAGTTAAAGTATAAGCAAATAACCTGAGAATCAAAACTTAGTGTTGACCTGAAGAGTGAGTATCAAACCACCGCAGGTGGTTTGCCTGGGAATTGTTTCAAGTCTAAAGACTCTTAGTGTCTTGCTCGAGTACCGAACCACCGCAGGTGGTTTGTCAAATCACCGCAGGTGCCTGGCTTCAAAGTAGTTGGTTAAAAGTGAATAACCCGTTAGTCTCTAAAAAAGATGTTCTAGTTAATACTATGAAGTCTATTTTGTACGCAGACGCGTAGCCAGGATTTGGAAAAGGGGGGGGGCTATTTTGAAAGAGTGAGAAGTGTGCAAACGACCTTGACTCGAATTTTCATTGACCTTGAATCAGTTGCAGACGATTTGTCCGAAATTTGAGATGAAATGTCTCGGTAAGATCGGAAATTCAAAGTTTTTTCCGCTCAAAATTAGGTGATCTCCAGAAAAAAAAAGGTCTTCGCCAAAATTCAGAGTGATTTTTCGGCCGAAATCCAAAATTCAAACGTTTTTTCCGCCCAAAATTGGGTGATCTCCTTAAAAAAAAAAAAAAAAAAAGGTCTTCGCCAGAATTCAGAGTGATTTTTCAGCCGAAATCCAAAATTCAACCGTTTTTTCCGCCCAACTGTAGGTGATCTCCAAAAAAAAAAAAAAAGGTCTTCGCCAAAATACAGGGCGATTTTTCTTCCAATTTCGCAAGTTCAAACGTATCAGGGGGGCTCTTTTCGTATGGGGGGGGCTATTTTCCATTTTTCACAGAAAATCGGCCTCAAAAGCACAAAAAACATGCGATTTTGCATACTCCACAAGCCAATGGGGGGGGCTCGAGCCCCCCCGCCCCCCCCCTGGCTGCGCTACTGTTTGTACGTATGAGAATAAGCTTCGTGTAACTTGAAACGTTTCCTGTAGTTGAATTTTCGCTGCCGTGTCGAAATCGTGACAGCTGTTAACCTATCTAAGGTTTAGTTGTGAATCACTACCTTTTGTTAGTTTTTTTCGAATATGGAGCGAGCATGGCGCAATACAACTTGTTTAATCCCGATGATGTCAGTGTTGGTTTGTTACTTTTTTTAACTCTTCGAATATGGAACGAACATGGCGCAACAGAACTTGTGTCTTAAATTCCAACCCAAATAGTAATTACCAACGCAATAGTAGGACTCGCCTGAAAGTCGAATGCAAATAGTCTTCAAAGCTACTTGTATTTTAACGTTTTTTCTAAGTTCGAATCCAAATATCTTTAACATTTAGTTTTGCCTAAGATTCAAACCCAGCGTTAAATCTCTTTTGCTTAAAACCCAAGTGTCTTTTTTTTGCCTTTTCCAAGATTCGAAATACTCAAAGAGATCGACCTCACACTTTTCCGCTTTAACTCGGTTGGTATTTTAAGTTATCTGATGGTATGCAATCTACGAAAACTGTCTTTTGTTAATTGCCCAAAGAGGATACCCAAACCTATGCGCAAATTTTTCCCACAGTTGTTTGAAAAGAGCTTAGTGATCTTTGGCTCGTTTCAAAGTATGTTACAAACATAGGTTATTCTTGAAAATCTCACCAAAACTCACAAGCATTTTCATCTTTGACTTACCTGAGGTTTGAACCACTGCAAGGTGTTTTTTTTTCAAAGGAAAATCTAAAGTTCAATAATTCAATGAATATCTTGTGCAAGAGTCGAACCCACATATTAAATCATCAACGAGATTAGAGCGTGGCTCACCTGAAAATCAGTTTTCAGAAAAAAAATTTATAGATTACTCGTATTTCAATTTAAGGTTTGACCTGAGTACCAACAAAGTCGCTATATTTTGGAAATTTTAAAGTTTTTATAAACCGCATAGCTTTTATTATATTTGGGACTTCTTTTCAGCAAAAAGTTTATATTGCGTCTGTCTGGAAGGTATGGCTTGCAAACGAAATATAAAACACAAGGGACGTTACGTGTTTCCTTGACGCTTGTATAACCTGAAATTAGATCTACTCGACCGAGATTGAAAGTTTAAATCGCCGCAGAATAACTTAAATTTTACCGGTGTTATTGTACCTTGACGTGTTGGATTTCACCTCAAAGAAGTAAAGTTGTATTTGACCAAAGTCACCTCATTACATACATCCAACATTTCATCCCAAAATCTATCGAGAATAAAAACTTCCATAATCGCGGACGTGTTCAGTTTTACAGGGCTTAATGCATTGCAGATACCTTCAATTTTCACCCCGAACCGTAATTTTTTTTTTTTTTTTTTTACCCAAGATTTAAAGCCTGCATCACACTAAGCGTTTTTTATTCGCACTCTTAACTGGTATGTAAACTCACCTGTAGTCACACATTTTTCATATTCTATCATCATGGGTGATTGCTGTGACTCCGTTGCACTACCCGTTAGTTCTACTACCTCAAGCAAAAATCCGAAGTTTCAATGTCTATTCCCCAGAAACGAGCATCTGAAAAAGTACGCTGACCGATTGGAAACTTTTACCGAATCGATCAATTGGCCAGGTGCACGAATTAAAGCGACCTGTCGTGAATTTGCTGACGCTGGTTTTTACTACCTCGGTGATCGAGATAGAGTCAAGTGTTTTTACTGCAACGGTGGTTTAAAAAATTGGGAACCGACTGATAACCCTTTTCAGGAACATGCAAAATGGTATCCGTTGTGTGAATACATTTTAAAAAAGAGAGGGGTTGAATTTGTCAAAAACGAAGTTAAAAAATACCGTGATTTGAAACGTCCGATTATAACAAATCCCGTTTCAGTTCAACTCGTTGGCGATTTGATGAAATATCTGAAACCTCAACCAGAACTTCAGACTTCTCCGACTTTTACTAATTCCAGAAAATTGAAAATGTGGCAATCAATAAACAATGAAATGGATCATGGAGAAAATGTGAGAATTCTGAAAACGCTAGGATTTGGGGAGGTAAAAATCAGACGCGTTTTAACTCAAAGATATGAAGAACACGACAATAATTTTTATAACTTTGAAGATTTTCTTCAAACGTTGTTGGATACCCCTGAAGATCGACAAATGACTCTGGCAGAAGCAAGAAAAATTGTGGAAGAAGAAGGAAAATGTAAAAGATGCAAGAAAGAAGAAAGGGATGTGGTCTTTAAACCGTGTAAACATTTGGCTGTTTGTTTTCGATGTAGCGAATTTCTCACTCGATGTAACATCTGTGACGTAAAAATCGATAAAAAAGTGAGAGTCTATCGATCTTAAATTACGCCATCAATACTCAAACACGTTAACTGTCATGACCTATTCATTCTAAGTTTACTATGATGTTTTAATTGTGAAATTCAGAAAAAAAAAGCAGAAATTCAACAGGAGGTGGCAGTAGACAGCTATCAGCTATGTTTCAAAATGGAAAACCTGACCTCGACGTTGTTTTTTGTATCTTCTCAACAACTACAATTCGCTGGTTATTAAAATGATGAAACTTGACATCTAACTCCCCAAGGTCACAAGCGACTTTTGTGACTGTTTATCCGCTGTGCGAAACCGACGAACAACGACTGGCGCGGCAAAGCGAATAAAACGCTGAAAAAAAAAAAAAAAAAAACGCTACCGAAAATCTAAACATTCTTTACTCAAAGTTGTGTTTTGTTTGCAGTGTTTTTATTGTAATAAATCAACATTGGTATATTTTTTGTGTTGAACAAGACGAAAAGGCGAGTTTTTTTATTATTTCTATTCACTCGACGAACCCCAAATTTGCGACATAAGTCTATTTTCAAGCGTTGCATAATTATAGGTAACTTGCTTCTTACGCGTCTGGGTTTCTTTATTTCTTCCGCAATACTTGTACAAAAAAAAAATAAATTTTGAAAAACCTTAAACTTTTGAGGTTAGAAGCCTGAAGTACCTCAGACATCTCTGATTTCACCCCGAAGGAGTAAAGCTACAGTATATTTGACCGGGGTTAAAAACTTTTACCATTACAGATATCTATTCAATTTCATCCGAAAAAATAAATCTATTAAGATTAAAAATTTCCATTGCCGCAGAAGTTTTACAGGACTCGATGCATAGCAGACACCTTCAATTTTTACCTGAGATTGAAAGCTGAAATCGCAGTAAGTCTCTCAATTGTGCTCGAAGAAAAAAAAAAAACTAGTGTTGTTTTTAAACAATTTGATCGACATGCTTTTATACCACTCCAAAACGAAGTCCCTACATTTTAATCGATACAATAATTTTACAAAATTTTTAATTTTTAAGTTGAAGTTGGAAGGTTTCAAATGTCGCTGATTGAATCATTTCTACAAAGACCAGTAAATTTCTCAAAAATTTTTTTAATTGGAATGTTTAATTGGAAGCACTTATTTTAATAATAAGGTTGGGTGTTTACCTTGCAGATAGCAGAATCTAAAGTAAAAAACACGCTGATTATTGGATAACAAAAAAAATTTTGAGACATTTTTGTTGAGTCATGATCAAATACACCCGGGACAAGGCCGGAAGTCGTTTATAAAATTAATAAATTTAAATTGTTTAAATTCAAATTATTGAAATTAAATTTTTTGAATTGAAAATTGTTACAATTAATAACTTAAATTAAATTTTTTTTAATTAATTTTATAAACGACTTCCGGTCTTGTCCCGGGTGTATTTGATCATGACTCAACAAAAATGTCTCAAAATTTTTTTTGTTATCCAATAATCAGCGTGTTTTTTACTTTAGATTCTGCTATCTACAAGGTAAACACCCAACCTTATTATTAAAATAAGTGCTTCCAATTAAACATTTTCAAATCAAAGCGGTGAAAGATTTCATAAAACCTCAAATTGTACAGTCGCGTAGCTTCGACTTAGGAAAAAATTACGCCACTATATGATTGCGACACAGAAACTCAAATGCAAAGAAATGCGAGAATGGGTTCTTCTTGCAAATTTTACAATACGAAATTTCAAGTAACAAGCGTCTATAGCTTGGAAAATACGTACATGTTAGAGCAAATCATGTGTTATGACCGCAAGGATGTGTCGCTCAAATTTGATTTTTTACTTGATAACGTGTTAAACAAAGTCGAAGTTCAAAGATATTAAAAAGCAACATGTAGATCCTTCAGTAAGTTTCAAAGTTACGGTATTTTAGACGTTAGACACACAAATATGCAAAATCTGAAGAGTTAATTATTGTTGTTATTGTTTCAGTTCAAGTTTCTGAGACTTGTATAATTGTTTTAACGTAAAAAGCAGCTATTTTTTCTACTTTAAACAAAAACATTCTAATAAATCGTAACCTTTGATTAACTTTCTTGCATTTGTGAAGAATAATTTTGTCAAAGCTATCTTAAAATTGTATGATTCCTTTGTCTTAAATGAAGTTTTTACCATAAATAGCATTAAATCTGTTTAACATAGCAACTTTTTACTGATTTCCACGTTTTAAAGTAAGTCTTTTTGTGAAAAAATAACTTAAATTCTTTCGGTTTATTTGTTTTGAATTGCATGTTTTCCTTAAAAATCAGTAATTTTTAACAATTTTTACCCAAGCAATTTTCTCAGACCTTAAATTTGATAGAAAATGTTCCAAAAAGATTAAAATGTCTAGCAAATCGCTTAGTTAAAAAAAGATAATGTTTATTATTTTTAATCAAAATATCAAAACTTCTTTGTTTTCGTAGCCATAGTTTTGCAAAAAACACTCAAAATCTTGCATTTCTTCATTTTAAATTGAAACTTTAATTAAAAAATAATATTTTTTTCTACCTTGAAACAAAAAAACATTTACCTGAAATCTTAAATTTTTTAACAATTTTTTAGTTTTACACTGATTTTTCCTCAAATGCCATAAAATTTAACCAAAATAGATAACGTTTATTAATTTTAGTCAATAAACCACAACTTTTTTGTTGTGGTAGGGATAATTTTGTAAAAAAAGTTACGTTTTGTCATTTTAAATCGAAAGTTTCATTAAAAATAATCTGTTTTGTACTTTGAAACTAAAACGTTTACCTAACATTTTAAATTTTTTTTTAGTTTTACACTGATTTTTTAGTAAAATGCTATAAAATTTAACCAAAATAGATAATGTTTATTGATTTTAGTCAATAAACTTCAACGTTTTTGTTGTGGTAGCGATAATTTTGTAAAAAATCTGACGTTTTGTCATTTTAAATCGAAAGTTTCAGTAAAAATAATCTTTTTTGTACTTTAAAACTAAAACGTTTACCTAACATTTTAACTTTTTTTTTAGTTTTACACAGATTTTTTTACTAAAATACCGTAAAATTTTATTCAACTACACTCTATCTTGAGTTAAAACAAGATCTTTTGCTAATTTTTTGGTGTCATTTGATATTACACCTTGTCTTAAAGTTTCAAATTTACGTCAGTTTTTGCGATTTTCTTGTTTGCGTCAAAATGTTTTTTTGCAGAAATCAAAATCTTACAATTTCTTTGATTAAAACAATAATTCAACCTTAAAACGAAAATTATTTGAAAACTTTTAATCGAAATTTTTCTAAAAAAAGTGTGTTTTTTATTACTTGATCTAGTTTTATTGGGATAAATTCATTACAATATCTTACACCGTTGCGATTTATTTACCTTGAGTGAAAATTTTAACGTACATAAACCCAAAAATTCACCTAAAACCTGAACTTTTCAATAAATTTTTTGTTTGTGTGCCGATAATTTGATCGAAATCTTGGGCTTCTTCATGATGGTTATTACTTTTTACCTAAAATAGTAAAATTTTTAACTGTTTTCATGTTTTTATGAGAAATGTAGTGGTCATAGACATTCAAATACTTGCATTTTCTTTGATTTGAATAAGAGTTATAATAAAAAAAAACAAAATTTACCTAAAATTAAGGCATCTTGATGATCGCGATTACGGGTGGAACAGACTGTAGGGTCTTAAATCTTTAATTTTTTGACGAGTACTATGTTATGATATTCACTCTGAGCTACGCTGTCAAAAACTTTTTTGGAATCGGTTGAATTCAAACTCCACTCATCATATATTTTATTGGAATATTTAACATGTTGATAATCTTGTAAAACATTTCAAAAAATTTACCTTGAAGTCTTATTTGAAACCAATATTTTTTATAGTTTTTCCGGAGAATCGTTCAAAATTAAACCTTTTTTCATAATCTCGGTTATAAATTTACCTGAAACATGTACTTTGAATCAAATAGTTTCTAAATTCTTAAATATTGTAACGATTTTCTTGTTTGTGGTAATTTGTTTAAAAGATATTTCAACGTTATACAATTTGCTTGTATTAAACAACATTTTGCGAGTTTTTTGAGTAATCGTGTTTACATAGAGGTTGTGAAAAAAGTAATTCTAAACAATGAATATGATTCAATTAATTAATAATTCTCTAAAATTTTGTTTTTTATCAACTAATATTGTTTTTTTATGGGAACAAATTCAATAAGTTCTCTTCAGTCTTTGTAATTTCTCTGTCGTGAGCAAAAACTGTAACGTAACAATGAAAAGTGTTGGTCAAAAATTTTAAATTTTTATAAGTTTCTTGTTTACATAAGAGTAGTTTGATCAAAAAAGACATTCAAAGTTCAATTTCTTTGACTTAAATAAAAATTTTATCTAAAAAAACCGAAAACTTACTTAAAATCTTACAAGTTTGAAATATTCTTACAGTTTTTGTGTAAATAATTGAAGTATTACAATTTTTTAACGATGATTTTTGCCGTATTATTTGCGATAAGGCAACGGCAATAGTTCAGTGGTAGAGCGTCGGGCTAGTGATCGAAAGGTTGCTGACCCCTGGCTCGAACTGATAATATGCTGTTGTGTCCTTGGGAAAGACACTTTACGCTAATTTCTCATTGCAACCAGGTAGTCTACCCGATGCGGTGACACAGCCTGATCTTGCGACAAGAACTCAAGAAGCGGTGCTCTACGTTGGTGTGGTTAGCCAGATGCAGTGCCTGGTTCATACAAACAAATCAAAAATTTGATAGTTTTTAACTAAAACTTCATATGTTTTTATAATGTACAACAAAAACTAATCCAAAAAACTCGTTTGATACTTTAACTTTTTATAAACTTTGTCTTTATGTCAGAGTGATTTAATCAAAATATTGAAAATCGTCTGTTTATTCTGAATACTGCTTTTACCTTAAAAATTTTTGAGAAATTTACTGGTCTTTGTAGAAATGATTCAATCAGCGACATTTGAAACCTTCCAACTTCAACTTAAAAATTAAAAATTTTGTAAAATTATTGTATCGATTAAAATGTAGGGACTTCGTTTTGGAGTGGTATAAAAGCATGTCGATCAAATTGTTTAAAAACAACACTAGTTTTTTTTTTTTCTTCGAGCACAATTGAGAGACTTACTGCGATTTCAGCTTTCAATCTCAGGTAAAAATTGAAGGTGTCTGCTATGCATCGAGTCCTGTAAAACTTCTGCGGCAATGGAAATTTTTAATCTTAATAGATTTATTTTTTCGGATGAAATTGAATAGATATCTGTAATGGTAAAAGTTTTTAACCCCGGTCAAATATACTGTAGCTTTACTCCTTCGGGGTGAAATCAGAGATGTTTGAGGTACTTCAGGCTTCTAACCTCAAAAGTTTAAGGTTTTTCAAAATTTATTTTTTTTTTGTACAAGTATTGCGGAAGAAATAAAGAAACCCAGACGCGTAAGAAGCAAGTTACCTATAATTATGCAACGCTTGAAAATAGACTTATGTCGCAAATTTGGGGTTCGTCGAGTGAATAGAAATAATAAAAAAACTCGCCTTTTCGTCTTGTTCAACACAAAAAATATACCAATGTTGATTTATTACAATAAAAACACTGCAAACAAAACACAACTTTGAGTAAAGAATGTTTAGATTTTCGGTAGCGTTTTTTTTTTTTTTTTTTTCAGCGTTTTATTCGCTTTGCCGCGCCAGTCGTTGTTC
The DNA here is from genome assembly GCA_963965965.1 of Trididemnum nubilum. Lineage (NCBI taxonomy): Eukaryota > Metazoa > Chordata > Ascidiacea > Aplousobranchia > Didemnidae > Trididemnum > Trididemnum nubilum. Next base: position 23,265,547 of record OZ014470.1, read on the forward strand.
GTCGGTTTCGCACAGCGGATAAACAGTCACAAAAGTCGCTTGTGACCTTGGGGAGTTAGATGTCAAGTTTCATCATTTTAATAACCAGCGAATTGTAGTTGTTGAGAAGATACAAAAAACAACGTCGAGGTCAGGTTTTCCATTTTGAAACATAGCTGATAGCTGTCTACTGCCACCTCCTGTTGAATTTCTGCTTTTTTTTTCTGAATTTCACAATTAAAACATCATAGTAAACTTAGAATGAATAGGTCATGACAGTTAACGTGTTTGAGTATTGATGGCGTAATTTAAGATCGATAGACTCTCACTTTTTTATCGATTTTTACGTCACAGATGTTACATCGAGTGAGAAATTCGCTACATCGAAAACAAACAGCCAAATGTTTACACGGTTTAAAGACCACATCCCTTTCTTCTTTCTTGCATCTTTTACATTTTCCTTCTTCTTCCACAATTTTTCTTGCTTCTGCCAGAGTCATTTGTCGATCTTCAGGGGTATCCAACAACGTTTGAAGAAAATCTTCAAAGTTATAAAAATTATTGTCGTGTTCTTCATATCTTTGAGTTAAAACGCGTCTGATTTTTACCTCCCCAAATCCTAGCGTTTTCAGAATTCTCACATTTTCTCCATGATCCATTTCATTGTTTATTGATTGCCACATTTTCAATTTTCTGGAATTAGTAAAAGTCGGAGAAGTCTGAAGTTCTGGTTGAGGTTTCAGATATTTCATCAAATCGCCAACGAGTTGAACTGAAACGGGATTTGTTATAATCGGACGTTTCAAATCACGGTATTTTTTAACTTCGTTTTTGACAAATTCAACCCCTCTCTTTTTTAAAATGTATTCACACAACGGATACCATTTTGCATGTTCCTGAAAAGGGTTATCAGTCGGTTCCCAATTTTTTAAACCACCGTTGCAGTAAAAACACTTGACTCTATCTCGATCACCGAGGTAGTAAAAACCAGCGTCAGCAAATTCACGACAGGTCGCTTTAATTCGTGCACCTGGCCAATTGATCGATTCGGTAAAAGTTTCCAATCGGTCAGCGTACTTTTTCAGATGCTCGTTTCTGGGGAATAGACATTGAAACTTCGGATTTTTGCTTGAGGTAGTAGAACTAACGGGTAGTGCAACGGAGTCACAGCAATCACCCATGATGATAGAATATGAAAAATGTGTGACTACAGGTGAGTTTACATACCAGTTAAGAGTGCGAATAAAAAACGCTTAGTGTGATGCAGGCTTTAAATCTTGGGTAAAAAAAAAAAAAAAAAAAAATTACGGTTCGGGGTGAAAATTGAAGGTATCTGCAATGCATTAAGCCCTGTAAAACTGAACACGTCCGCGATTATGGAAGTTTTTATTCTCGATAGATTTTGGGATGAAATGTTGGATGTATGTAATGAGGTGACTTTGGTCAAATACAACTTTACTTCTTTGAGGTGAAATCCAACACGTCAAGGTACAATAACACCGGTAAAATTTAAGTTATTCTGCGGCGATTTAAACTTTCAATCTCGGTCGAGTAGATCTAATTTCAGGTTATACAAGCGTCAAGGAAACACGTAACGTCCCTTGTGTTTTATATTTCGTTTGCAAGCCATACCTTCCAGACAGACGCAATATAAACTTTTTGCTGAAAAGAAGTCCCAAATATAATAAAAGCTATGCGGTTTATAAAAACTTTAAAATTTCCAAAATATAGCGACTTTGTTGGTACTCAGGTCAAACCTTAAATTGAAATACGAGTAATCTATAAATTTTTTTTCTGAAAACTGATTTTCAGGTGAGCCACGCTCTAATCTCGTTGATGATTTAATATGTGGGTTCGACTCTTGCACAAGATATTCATTGAATTATTGAACTTTAGATTTTCCTTTGAAAAAAAAACACCTTGCAGTGGTTCAAACCTCAGGTAAGTCAAAGATGAAAATGCTTGTGAGTTTTGGTGAGATTTTCAAGAATAACCTATGTTTGTAACATACTTTGAAACGAGCCAAAGATCACTAAGCTCTTTTCAAACAACTGTGGGAAAAATTTGCGCATAGGTTTGGGTATCCTCTTTGGGCAATTAACAAAAGACAGTTTTCGTAGATTGCATACCATCAGATAACTTAAAATACCAACCGAGTTAAAGCGGAAAAGTGTGAGGTCGATCTCTTTGAGTATTTCGAATCTTGGAAAAGGCAAAAAAAAGACACTTGGGTTTTAAGCAAAAGAGATTTAACGCTGGGTTTGAATCTTAGGCAAAACTAAATGTTAAAGATATTTGGATTCGAACTTAGAAAAAACGTTAAAATACAAGTAGCTTTGAAGACTATTTGCATTCGACTTTCAGGCGAGTCCTACTATTGCGTTGGTAATTACTATTTGGGTTGGAATTTAAGACACAAGTTCTGTTGCGCCATGTTCGTTCCATATTCGAAGAGTTAAAAAAAGTAACAAACCAACACTGACATCATCGGGATTAAACAAGTTGTATTGCGCCATGCTCGCTCCATATTCGAAAAAAACTAACAAAAGGTAGTGATTCACAACTAAACCTTAGATAGGTTAACAGCTGTCACGATTTCGACACGGCAGCGAAAATTCAACTACAGGAAACGTTTCAAGTTACACGAAGCTTATTCTCATACGTACAAAATAGACTTCATAGTATTAACTAGAACATCTTTTTTAGAGACTAACGGGTTATTCACTTTTAACCAACTACTTTGAAGCCAGGCATCTGCGGTGATTTGACAAACCACCTGCGGTGGTTCGATACTCGAGCAAGACACTAAGAGTCTTTAGACTTGAAACAATTCCCAGGCAAACCACCTGCGGTGGTTTGATACTCACTCTTCAGGTCAACACTAAGTTTTGATTCTCAGGTTATTTGCTTATACTTTAACTAGTTACTAAACAACACTTGAGACTTGAACCATAGCCAGTTCCCAGGCAAACCACCTGCGGTGGTTCGGTACTCAGTCACTCTTCAAGCTTTACACTTGAAGTCAGGCACCTGCAGTGGTTCGGTACTTAGGTCAAGACCAAGTTTCAAACAACTAGCTAGGGTTAGAGTTAGAGCTAAGACTACCCCCCGCATTAACATATTTTGAGAAATTTGGATAACCCCGCATTTAGACAAACCCCGCATTTACGTAAACCCCGCAACCCCGCACTGGTAACCCCGCACCCGCCCCCGCAATCCCTATAGTTTTGGCGCATCTTATACTACTCAGGCCGAGAGTGCTTTACGACGGTGCTGCAGAATTGAAGGGTATGTCTATCAACCAGGCTGTATTGGCTGGTGAAAATTTGCTGAATGGTTTGGTGGACGTTTTGATTCGCTTTCGCTTGGGCAGGTATGCTTGCGTTGCTGATATTAGCAAATGCTTTTTTCAAGTAAGAATTCCTTGTGACCAGCAGGACTGGTTTAGAATTGTATGGTACAGTAACAATGATTTAGATAACGGAAAGCCCCAGGTGTTTCGGTTTACCAGGCACGTCTGGGGGATCAATTCTAGTCCAAATGTTGCACTGCTTGCTCTGAAATGCTTGGTAGAGGAGAATCTCACTAATGCTTCTCAATTAACATTACAAGCAATTAAAAAGAATCGTTGTATGGATGATATTTTGCTGACTAGTGACTCTTTATCTGATCTTGAAATTATTGCTAAAGAAAGCATAGATTTTATGGAAAGCCGTGGTTTTAAGCTACGTAAGTGGGTTTCCAACTGTTGTGCTAAATCTATTTTGACAAAAGTTCCTCGTTGTGATCTTGCTCCCTCTGTAAGTAAGATTGATTTGGGATCTCAACCCCTCCCTGATTCTAAAGCTCTAGGACTAGTTTGGGATACTGAGCAGGATAGGTTATTGGTTAATTTTCGCGAGTTCTGTGAGGCTTCAACTCGTCGGCAGATGGCGAGCCAGCTTGCGAGCCAGTTTGATCCTTTGGAAATGGCTTCGCCGTTTATCCTTGGCGCCAGACTGATTCTGCAAAAGGTCTCGACCTCTGGCGCTGACTGGGACGACGTTTTGCCTGTGGATGTTAAGGATAAATAGAGAAAATGGCTGTCTTCTTTGAGTAAGTTAAGTGATTTTTCGATTCCACGTTATTGCTTTGAAATTACTGAGGCAGCAAATGCTGCATCTGTTTATCAGTTGCACGGCTTTTGCGACGCCTCCAATTCTGCCTTTTCTTGTGTTGTCTATTTGCGTCGAGTAGTAAATGGTGAATCGCAGGTTGCCTTCGTTTTGGGTAAATCTATACTAGTTTTGACACATCAAGCTAATTGGGTTATCTCACGTAAAGGGTTGGAGGCGGCGAAGCTCTGCAGCGAACTAGTTTCTCATGCTGCGGTGGCCTTAAGTCATTTGAATTGCAGTGCACATTTGTGGACAGATTCTCAGGTTGTCTTGAAATGGATAACGAATCCTGATTTGCACCTTGTTCGCTTTGTTAAGCGCCGTGTTGATAAGATCTTATCCTTTTTTGCGCCGAAGGCGTGGAGATATGTAAATACATCCACAAATCCCGCAGATGTTGGTACCCGCGAGAATGCTTGCAAAAATTTTGAGTCGGTTAAACTTTGGCTTCAGGGACTTACCTTCCTCTCGGAAGGACAGGAGGACACTTCATCGCTTAGTTCCGTCCCAGTTGTTCGTATGGCTTTGTGTGATGAGAATACTACCGTAGAAATCGATGACAAAATATTAAAACTGATGCAAACCTCTTTCGATCTTTATACGGTAAAAAAACGGATTTCATATTTGCTCGCATTTGTGGATTTTTTAAAGGCAAAAACTAAACGTCAAACTTTTAAGAAACCGGAATTGAATGCTGCCTTTTTGGATCGCGCATTTTTGCAGGCAATTAAATATGTTCAGAAACAATGCTTCGGTCCAGCACTCGAATTGCTGCAAAATAATTCTCCTGATCAGTATGACGCATTTCTCAAGCGCTTACGTAACCTAGCGGTTAATTCTGAACAAACTCGTCAGGTAAATGAATTAAAGACGTTGCGTAATTTGCGACCCTGCATAGGACCTGACTTGCTTTTGCGTGTGGAGGGCCGCCTCGAAAATGCTGACCTTCCCACGGATACCTAACATCCTATAATTTGGCCAAGTAGACATGCTTTGACACGCCATGTGGTTCTTCATGAACACTCGGAAGCGGGACACGCTGGCCCCTCGTATACACTAATGAAGACGCGCCAGCGATTTTGGCTCATTCACGGAGTTTCGAGCGTAAAGCATTTTATTTCTGAGTGCGGTAAATGTTCTATTCGTAAAGCAAAGCCGATCAGGCAGTTGATGGCTGACTTGCCTGCCTGTTGTTTAACTGCCACTAATAAACCTTTAAATTTTGCAGTTTAGATTATTTGGGCCCATTATTTTACCGACAGGGCCGCAGTGATTGCAAGGCTTGGGGCCTCTTGTTTACCTGCATGTGCACTCGCTGTATACATGTAGAATTGGTCACTAGTCTTGATCTAAACAGTTTTCTTTTGGTTTTTTCTCGATTTACTAATCTTCGTGGTGCTGTGGACACCATTTTTTCGGATAATGCTTCCACCTTATGTGCTGCAGCTGACCAGCTGCCTAAATTGTTAGGATCTACCGAGCTTTACAACTCCCTTCGTAAACGTAATATAAACTGGGTTAAGATCCCTCCCTACGCGCCCAGTCAAGACGGCTGCTGGGAGGTTATGGTTAAACTCTTTAAAAATGCATTATCTCATGTTCTTGAAAATTCCAGGCGAAGACCTTCCTTAATTGAACTTCAAACCTTTGTTTCGGACTCTGTGAGAATTGTGAACGATCAGCCACTCACTACACTGAGCGACCAACCTAATGATTTGTCGCCGATTACCCCATCTTCCTTTTTGGGTCAGCAGCTGTCACCTAATACGCCTTTGTGCGGGCTGCATGATCAGGGCGACTTAAGGAAAGACTACTTATATAATGCTACCTTGGTCCTTGGCCCACCGTTTTTGGCTGGGGTGGATGAAATCCTACCTGCCTACTTTGCAAGGTCGAAATAAATGGCGTGAACTCAAGAAGAATCTTGTTCCCGGTCAACTTGTTTTGGTGGGGGACTCTGCAGATCTTTTGTCCAAGGGAGCTTACCGGTTGGGACGGGTCCACCGCCTTCATTCGCAGTTGCGTGGCGGGAAAGAGATCGTTCGTCGGGCAACTGTGGCTGTTTTAAAGAGAAATGCAGCAGCGGGCGATTGTGAAATTGAATATGTACTGCGGGATCTTTCCAAATTAGCTCCAGTTTAAAGTGTTGCTTTACGTTGTTTCCTTTTGTTTATTTGTGTTTTCTTTTAAGTGTAGGCCTTTGTTTAGTAAATATGTTGCTGTTGCTTTTATTACTTGTCTCTTTTCGTTGTCCGAATTTGCCTAAAAGAATAAATTGAAACAACTTAATGAAAATTTTTTGCCGCCCTTTGCTGATGCCCCCCTTATTTTGAATGCTGTTGCTTTCTATTAATTTACAGAGTTTATTTGCGATTGGATCTTTCACTTAAAGCACTTCATAATTTATTGTTTAAAGTTTTGATATATACATACATACATTTTTTGAGATATTTGCACGAATCGGTGCTTTTTCTGTGTGTTTTTTGTTGAAATCTCTTTGTTGATTCGTTTTCAAGGGGCCGCTATGTTACAGCACCGATGCTTTTTTTGTTGCCCCGCCCTAGTTTTGAACTCGGCCGCTTCTTTTCTTTACTTTAGTCAGTTTGTGCACGTTACCTTATTTCCTGTAGCCGTTGGCTGCACGCGTTTTAAAATCACGCGCTTTTTGTTAATTTCTTGCACGCCATTTTGTCTCTGACCGAGTTACCTTTGTTCTAGCATTCATTTTAAAATTAGAGCTCTGGCAAACGGACGTGTTTTTTAATTTGGAAGACTGATCGCATGGCTCTCTTTTAGTTTTATTCTGCGGTTAAGTTTCAGTTATTTTATGCCGTGCCGTACTACCCTTTTTATTATTTTATTTCTGTTAAAAAATAAAGTCTAATTTGGAAATCTTATTTGTGGTTGGCAAGACGGACGGTGAAGGCTCCAGAGTTTCGCTGGAGCAACTATCAGCAGAGTTACGGAGGGCTTCTGTAACACACCCGTGTTTTCAAAATTTAAGAACAATTGAGGCTAAAATTCGGCAAAAAACTACAAACAGCCAGCCTGAACTTAATATTTATTGGTTCTTATACAAAAAAAGTATACTATATGCCGTAAAAAACTACGGCAAGTTTTTTTGACATTAATCAGTTCAGTTTATTTTTGCCATTTCTGGCATGGAAGCAACAAAAATTTACATACGCTCTTGACTCTTCAAAGTTCAATGCTACCGTAACAACAATACAAAATGAAAGATAAAACTGACACTTACATATTTAGAGTAGTTCAATCAATTCACTGTGAAACCAGGTAAAACATTTAACCTCTTAACCTACCCAAAGAACTTGGTGAATTCCGTCCTATCTCTCTCTTAAATCTCTTTTCCAAAGTTTTCGAAAAAGTATTGAAGACCAAGATTATGGATTTTATTGGCAAATATAATATTTTAGCTCCTGAGCAATATGGGTTTACTGCAAACAGCTCCACCGAATTAGCAATAACCACGATATATGATAAATTTTTTGATAATCTTGACAAAAATCATTACACATGCGCTATATTTCTTGACATTAAAAAAGCAATTGATTCCCTTGACCACAAAATTCTGCTGAAGAAGCTAGACCACTACGATTTTCGAGGAAAAATTTGGAATCTACTGAAATCCTACTGGGAAAATAGGAAAATTTGTACGATAGTAGATCAAAAAGTTTCAAAATTTTTTAAAGTGACTCACGGAATCCCTCAGGGCTCTGTCCTAGGCCCACTTCTTTTTCTATTGTTTATCAATGACCTACCTTAAGCATCAAACTTTGATGCTACTCTATTTGCGGATGATGCTAACTTGCATATCTCACACCAAAATCCAGACACCTTACAAATAATAGTTAATAAAGAAACCAAAAAAATCGAAAACTGGATGTACTATAACAAACTGACGTTGAACTACTCGAAGTGCTGCTTTATGATTATAAGTCGTAAGTGCCTTAATGCCTCAAAATTTAGTTTATATATGAATAACTTGAATATTAAAAGAAGAGATTGCATTAAATATCTAGGCGTGTTTTTAGACGAACGTAAGTCCAAAAAGTACTAAACAACAAACTTTCAAAAATATGTGGGTTAATCTTTAAGCTCAGACACCCACTCTCAAATTAATTTACTACTCCATGTTTCATTCCGTCATAATGTACTCTTTAAAAAATTGGGGAACAACTACTAATTCGTGTCTTCATCAACTGGAAGTTTTGCAGAATAAATTTATCAGAGCCAGTTTATTTCTTCCTCGAAATTCCCCTATCGATTCTCTATATGTTAAATTTCAAATTCTAAAAACTAAAGACATGATCAGCAGTGATGGTACTCGAGTACAACTCAAGTACCATTTATTGACTTGAGTACCATTTATTGAGTACTCGTGTACAACTCGAGTACAACGAGTACGTACTCGAGTACAACTCGTACTCGAGTACAACTCGAGTGCCATTTATTGAGTAATCGTACTCGCGCTCATACTCGGAACCCCAGGTACTCGGTTGGTAGTCGTACTCAAAGGTCAATGTACTCGGTACTGAGTCAAAAAAAGAGCCGAGTACACGAGAACATTTGGTCTTTGCTAAAAGTAATAAACAAAATAAATTTTTGATAGCAAACTGCAGCCAATAAAACCCGCTAATTTATTGAGTTGCTTTTGCTTGAATCCGTGCAGACCGCAGCTGAACAAACAGCTTTTTAATGGTGAGATCGAGCGAAATCAAGCGTTGGAATGAGGTAAAGTGATTGGGTCGACAGCGCATAGTATTGTTTGAGGACAAACGCCTTTCTCCTGCAGAAAACGTGTGAAAGTTGCCGCAAATTTTAACTTATTTAGCAATTAAAGTTACATACTACCGAAATCGAGCCATGCATGTTACAACGATGGCATCAGTTGGGTTAGCATTTTACGGTTTCACCTCAAATGTTGATAGAATATTTGTTACAGTTGATGTGTTACTGTAATTTCCCAGGGATGTAATCTCCCAATCCCAAATAATAGTTTTACTGTGGTATTGGTAGGGGTATCCGAAAAAGCATAGAATTAGATTTGCAGGCAATATTTTCAGTGTTAAATTTAGGTCAGATAGAGATAGTTTAGTTGCATAGTTATTCTGTAGCTGAGTTGCAGCTGTAGGCAAAATTTTTACTTTTTTTGCAAGAAATTGATAAAATAATAAGTCAAGTCTTTTGATAACGCATGTAAAATGCGTTTGAAATATTAATATGACTAAGCACTAATTAGAATCATCTTATAAAAATGGATGTTAGATCTGAAATTAAATAATAGAACTGTAAACAGGTAAATATACAGAATAAAAATACCGCTATAAATTACAGTTGTAGCTGGTAGCTGATATTAAATGGCAGCATTATTTTACTGAGGTGGAGTTCTCGAGGACGCCCTTGGCCTCGAGGACACATTTTCAAGTCCTTGGCCTTGGCCTCAAGTCCTCGAAAATTGCCTTGTCCTCGGCTCGAGGACAGCACTATTTTTTGAATGGTTAAAATTTTGTAGATCGGCTGAAAAATGTTTTTCTAGACCGTTTTTTTTGGAGATCGACCGAAAAAAATTTTTGAGATCTTGTTTCTTAGGAAAACACTTGCATTTGTGTCCTTGGTCCTTGGCCTCGAGCATTCCTGTCCTTGGCCTTGGCCTCGGATTTTTTTTGTGTCCTTGGCCATGGTCTCGAGCCTCGTGTCCTCGACTCCACCTCTGTTATTTTATGCTCTCATTACTTAGGCACCTCCTTTGAAATGCAGCATTATTTCGAGAACATTTACTACTACGTCATTTGCAGTTTAGTGTTACAAGTTTTAGATAGCGTTTTATTAAATGCATAGGAGAGCACAAGTCCATTAATCGCTAATTGGTTACTTACGAAGCTAACTTTTTCATTAAATCGTTGATCCGTTAAAAAGTTTTTTCATGTTAAAGGACTAAATTAACTTCCGTTAAAGGCGGTGAATCATCCAGCCAATTCCAGTGGTTTACAATTGCTGAAATTGAACTATATTTTTTGTTTTAATTTTGGGACTGCGGTTGCAAAGATATTCAACAAATACAAAAAGATGTCCCCCCGAAAAAAGTTTTGGAAACTCTGAGTTTTGATCTTCCCGCCAAAACCACTGTAGGCCTAATGGTTTAGAGAACTGTGGTAGGCCTAATAGTTTAGAGATAGTTTATTTCTAAATAGTTTAGGCCTAATTAGGCCTAACTATCTCTAAACTATTAGGCCTAATAGTTTAGAGATAGTTAGGCCTAATAGTTTAATAAGATTACAGTAGGCCTAATAGTATAGAGAACTGTGGTTTTAGCGGGAAGATCAAAACTCAGAGTTTCCAAAAACTTTTTTCGGGGGGACATCTTTTTGTATTTGTTGAATATCTTTGCAAACGCAGCCCCAAAATCAAAACAAAATATATCAAAAATTTTAGTTCAATTTTAGCTATTGCAAACCACCGGAATTGGCTGGATGATTCACCGCCTTTAAGTTCTGTTAACTTCCGTTAAAGTTTTTATCGTTAATATCTTGCACCATTCATTCATTATAATGGTACAAACCAGTTGGCCCTGGTAACACATGTTGCGTATTAGCACGAGCTTTGTAGAAGAAAGCGAAGGAGCTCTTTTTTTGTGGCAAATAATAAGCTGCAGCCTCATAGGTCTATTAATTATCGCTGTTCGCAATTTTCAAAGATTTTCCAATCGCAACTTTATTAGTGCATATGAACTTATTTTTGTCTTGAAATTAGATTAGACTGTAAAATGTAACTTCCAAAACACAAAAAGACCACCATAGCAATAAATATTTCCTTACAATCAGCTCAACAACGTCAATACGTGCTCTAAAAGCGAGTGAACATAAAAAAATGTATATTACACGCAAAATATTAACGAATTAACGGACTTTATTGACTTCCGTTAATTAAAGCTGAAAATAATGGATTAACGTTGACGGAAGTGTGAAGTTTGTTGACGGACTAGTGGTTAACGAAGCTAATGTTTTGCATTAACTTGCCCACCTATGATTAAATGTCAATGGAATATAACATTAAATCGCAAAAGCTCTCAAAAAGTTGTAGTTGGTAATCATGTTTGGAGTAGAAGACTTTGAAAGCTTATTTGTGATTGAAAAAAGCATACGGTATACGAGGTGTCGCTTTTAAATAATAAAACTGGTGACATAAAGCAATTTTATTGAAGGAAAAAAGGTCGTTTTATTTTGTTTCCCCTTTGATGTATTCTCCCTTAGCATCAACACAGCGTTTCATTCGGATTTTCACAAAAAAAAAGAACACGACAATACTCTTAACATAAAAAAAAAAAACAATTAACATTGCCTTGAATTTTGATTTTGCTTTATTTTGCTTTTTTAATTCGTGGTGAGTTTGCAGTTTTCCAATGCATGGACTGTCTCTTTGTCTCTGGGTCGTACTGGAAAATTCATCTCTCATCGCAGGTACAGTAAGCACACTGTCTAAAAATTTAGGGTTTTCTTCAATTTGTTTTGAAATTTCAGCGCTAACCTCTTGGCGTTTTTCTCTTTGGTCGCTAGTTAAAAGCTTTGAAACAACTTGTGCACAGATCTTTGTCATATGCAGATTTTCGTGCAGTACTTGCCACATTGTTTCTTTGTCAATGGACATCCCCTCTGCTATCAGTCGAATACTAAGCCGACGATCTTCTCGGACAATTTTTTCAATTTCTCGGTTATTGTTAGTGGTTTTTGATATGGTTGGGCTTCGTGAACGTTCATCATCTTCAACTGCAGTCCGGCCTTCATGAAATCTTTTGTGTCATTCAAAAACGCGGGTTCTTGACATGCATTCTTTGCCATAAACTTCCACCAAAGCTTGAATTTTACCAAAAATTTCAAAGTTAATTCTTTGCTCAGTTTTAGAGTTAAACATTTTTCTGCGGCTGTAACAGAACTTCTTGCAATTATTTGCTGCTTCTGCAAGCCAAGGTTTTTTCCGACGCGCAAAAAAACGTGCACTTGCTTTCAACGTCAAGGTATGTTTTTTCCGACGCGCAAAAAAACGTGGACTTGCTTTCGACGTCAAGGTACCTAATTTGTTTAAAATATAACAGTAATTTTGCGTGTAACTTGTCAGAAAATTGTCGCCTGCAGTTGTGCGCCTTCTTAACATCCCACTCACAGAAAAAAACGTATTCGTTTATATTTTTGCGACAAATTTTGAGCTGTTACAACTTAAAAATTTCTTTTTCTAAACTTGTAAAAGTACTCGTACTCGTACTCCTACACGAACTTTTTTACGGTACTCGTACTTGAGTACATTTTTCAATATCAGTACTCGTACTCGTACTCGAAGTTTTTTGCAGTACTCGTACTCGTCCTCGGAAGTTGAGTACTCACTCCACACTGATGATCAGACTGGAATTCGCAAAATTTATTTTTAAATTTAAAAATAACATGCTTCATCTATCGTTTAACAATTACTTCATCGATCTCAATAACATACACAGGCACAATACTAGACAAAAATCAATTGGTGGATTCTATCATCATTCATTTAACAGTGAGTTCGGGAGAAAAAGATTACAGCACATATGTTTAAAAGAATGGAAATCTATTCCTCTTTCTCAAATAGAGTGCTCTTTTGCCAAATTCAAATATAACTATAAAACAGTTATATTGGAGCATTACTCCAAAAACGTTGTTTAAATTCAATCATTTATCTCAACTTACTTTTACCTTAGAAATGTGTTAGTTGAATTATGGAAGTGAATTATATGTTATACTGTCCATTTGATAAGAAACTATAGTTCCCATAAAATTCACAAGATTGCAAGGGAACCGACTAAAGTGTTATCGGAATAAGTTTGTAAATACTTTTGTAAATATTGCCGGCTTAGAGACAGTGCTGCCCTTTTACTATAAATTTGGAGTACAGTGCAATATATGAATGTTGTATAGGTGCCTCGTGTCTGATCAAATACAATAATAATTTTTCTTAATAACGAACGAGTAAATATATATAAAATTTTTTTTTATATATATGTATATATATATATATATATATATATTTTTTATGGCTAATTGGAGACGTATAGAAGCACATGCTTTACTTAATTATTATCATTACTTTTTCTATCCCAGATTTGGGCAGTTCTGTCTTGTAGTGTTGTGTCTTTCTTTTTTCGCTTTTTCATTTTAGTGCGCTTTTTTCTTTTCTCCTTTTAGCAGGGATTTTAAGAAGTAAATTAAAATCGTGAAACGCTTTTGAAAAATAACATTCTAAGACTTAATAAAATTAATAGCCGTGTTGTTCTTTTGAAAGTGATTATTACTTGGTTTTTATTGTTGTCAATCCAAAACAAACTCACTTTCCTTAACACTAAGCAAGTTGGGCTTTCAACCGTATCCAATGCCTATAAAATTCAAAAAAAAATTATTTTTTTTTGATCAAGCACAAATCAGTTTCTTTTTTCCCAATATTTAGCTGGCAACACTGTTCGTGGTATTTTGTAAATGTTATTTAGAGTTCTTTCTTGTTATTCAATGACGAGCTTAATTTAATGCCTGCAACTGTTAAGTATTGCTGAAAGGTGCAGTTTGACCTAAATGACCGCATGGTCTTTTCGCTGTTTCCTGCCTGCGTACTTTTAAGCGTATGGTGAAATAAACTTGACTTGACTATTTTGACTCAGAAAGCAGAAGAAATGAAGAACCACAACAATAAATAAAAAAACTACACTTTTCATATTTACATTTTAGTAATGTCGTAACATTAAGTTGTGATATCACGCTGATGTTTATGTATTTTACGCAAAACTTACTCGAAAATTGGATTTTGGGGGGTAATTTAGTAGTTGACAAAACTTTACGTCAATTACGCTGAGTCACAACTTCCAGAGACAACCATATTTGTTATAATTGCTACCTATTGTTAGTTGAGCAAGGCTAAGGCTGTACAATACAGTCAGTGTCAGCAGATCAGCGCGGGCAAAGACAGAGCAAAGATTCGCACAATAAAGAAACAAAGAGGAAAAAGAGTGTGAAAAAAAGTTGCGTATCATCTAGTTTTATGTCATTGCTTACACGCTAGAAACTACGGTAAGTAAAACAGGCCTATAAGTTATATGATAATAATAATTTTAATTATATCCCCCTTGAGATAACACCAATATTAATTATAATAATTGGAATTTATATCTTCCTTGAGATAATTGGAATTATATCCCCCTTAAGATAATTGCCCTAACCCTACGCTACCCGCAAATCCTAACCAGTAACATACGGTAATATGCCAATTGCGTATTTTTAGAAAACCCGAAAACTACTGAGCTGTGAGTATTAAGGTGGATTTACACAGTATCCGTTTTTTTACGTTTTTGCTTCTCCATGAAAAAGTATGCGATTTTTCATCCACATTTTTATAGGTTCTTATCTGCTCTAACCAAATAGTCACAGACTGGACAAAAGTTTTCCGAAAAAATTTTTTGTAAAGGGGTACAGCTCTATTTTGAATATTGCTCTTATCGTTCATTCAAAAAATTTTTGAACAAAATTTTTATCTTTACACAACTGTCTACTTAGTAGAAGCTAGTCATACAAAAGTCACGAAGGCAGCCGCATTTAAGCATAACCCTCTATTGTCTTTTTCTCATACATTTGGTTAAAAAAGGCACTCAGGACATTTTTGTTTAAAATTTTTTTCTGCGAAACCATAGTGAAACAACTTTGGCAATTTTTTAGAATTTTTTCGCACCAATTTTGATTCTTTTCGGCCAAGGAATCGTAAGATATTTGCAATTATTTTTCCTCTTAGACTAAGGAGAAACGCTTTCTGAACATAACCAAACTGAAAGGACGTAGGTCAAAATCGTTCCAAATGACTGACTACATTGGCAGCTGTGGAGGAAGTGGCGTCATAGGTAACTGCTGATAACCGTAACCAGAGGTGGAGTCGAGGCCAAGGCCGAGGACAAGGCCAAGAACTTCAAAATCTGTCCTCGAGGACGTCCTCGAGGCCAAGGACGTCCTCGAGGACTCCACCTCTGACCGTAACAAACCTATGCGAAAAATGCTAACTAAAACGCTTTGCACTGAAGTTTGCAATTTCCTATTTACGTGAAAAACTAGCTGGCTTTGTCTGATCTTTAGGCCTAAACCAATTGCGCAATAATACATAAAACTTGATGGCTCACAAAAAACTAAAATCTTAGTCTAATATCTTGTCAGCTACGATACCTTTGCCTTCAATAGGCAATAATTTTTTCGGATAGGCTATCTATACGAAGCAATAGTCACAATCTGCAATAGGCTATAGGCTACTACGCTAAAGCCTTATCTTATTCCGACTACTTAGCGAGCACTTGGCAGACAAAACAGACTAGGAAAGCATCTAACCTCTCTGAATTCAAACAGAAGCTGTTCCACTAATTTATTCACCTAAACCTTCAGTACTCACCTAGTTCCAATTAAGAAGCCCGGTACTTAGCAAGACTCGGAAATAGAAGTTACAAACTGATTTATAGCGCAATCTATTTGAAACAAGATGGCCGAAATTTGGATTCTAAGGGGAAAACACAAAAGTTTTTTTCTTAGACTTCCTTAACCGGATGAGTTGCAAGAATCGCAATGGGGTCTTGTTGGCAAACATATTTTTTAAGATTTTTTCGCAATTTTTCAAAATTCGGGTTGAAAGCCGTTTTAAATACGACATTTTGCTACTGCATTGCTGCTAGCTGTGTAGTGTAGTGGTTAACGCACTTGCCTTCCAACCGTCGTACGTGGGTTCGATTCACGTTTGGGTTACGAACGCTTGTGATAGAAGAACACGGAGTATAGACGCAGTACGCAGGAACGGGAAAGGAAATGCACAGAGCAATCTTTTTTTTGCTTGAAAATCTTGCATTACAGTTAGGGTTGGGGCAGCAATGCCAGCCTAAGAGATAGCAATTACGTAGCAGCAGTTTTTTCACTTACGAAAGCGACGTATGGTTATGCTTCATTGCAGCTGCATGCGTGATTTCTGCATGACTAGCTTCTCGCGTCTACTTAGTGCAAATATGAACTTATAAAAATGCGGTTGAAAAAGTACATACTTTTTCAAGAAGCAAAAACGTAAAAAAAACGGACGAAAACCGTATACTGTGTAAATTCACCTTAAGAGTAGATCTTAAGGTGCGTTTAGACTGGACGCGAAGCGAAGGTTGGCGACCTTCGCCAACCTTCGCGAGTGGTCGATTACCTCACTCGCGAAGGTTGCCAACCTTCGCGAGTCTTTGCGAGTGGTTGCTAATCTTCGCGACTGGTCGCTTCATAGGCTAATTTTAATAACTTACTTTTAAAATGTATTCAATGAGCAGAAAGCTTTGTTTTACTTTATTATTGAAGCGCTATTATAGTAATCACAGGTTCTGTTTCGTCATAGAGCGCTGGAATTACCGGTAAAACGAAGATTGAGTTTATGTAATGTTATTACGCAATAACCGTGAAGAAGAGTCCAGACTAATAGCTCAGGTAGCAAAACAATCTTGAGAAAAAAATTTGTAAAGTATCAGTGAAAAACGAAGTACAGTAGATCGAATTTGGTATGAAAAGACTAGTCTTTTCTTCAAAAACGTAGTAGTAGTTAGCCTATTTACTAGCTATCAATAATTTGTTTAGATCCTTCCACTGAAAACTTGGCATAATCTGTTTTGACGATGACAGTTCTGGGTTTTAATGCAGAAACGCAAAAAGCTGAAAGCAGATGTCAAAAGTTCTCTTTAGGTGTTTACTCAGTTAACAAATCCTTAAACGCTTTCACCATCCATGTCTCAATATGGTAGTGGTAGATCAACCGGTATCTTGTAAAGTGTAGACCAATCGGCTAGTCTACAGGTACATTTAAAGCATAAACTATGTTGTTTTTTTGCTGTGATGTTTCTTTTTCAGGCAAGCATGTTATGATACCTGTAGTAAGCTTAAACAGTTGTTTGTATTTGTTATTTAGTGCTGTTTATGAAGACTCCCAATGTTAACGCTATGAGTGAAACTGAAAGCTGGATTTGTCATTAGTTATGTAGTGGATTTTTTGCTTATTGTGCACTGGATTGCTGTGTTGATTTGCTGGAGAAAGCAAAAAAAACATTGCAGTTTTTGCATGATTTGACACTATGATCGAAGGACAAGAAAAGGACAAGAATTTAACACAGTAATACCAGCAGTTGCTTTGAGGAAAAGTCAGCCTCTAAAACTAAGTTTGGTGTTTTATTCGCTGGCGAAGCGCGTATCGATGTTTAGTGCGAAGTTAAATGCTTTTGAGAGCATTTTATTAGTTTGCATTTTCTTGCGGTACCAGTAGGCTACGTTGCGACGGTCGCGTTTACCTCAAAGGGCTTCGCTCCAAACCACCGTTTGTAAGATACAGACAAACTTATAGCTGTAAGGTCAAGCCCTCTCTTCTTAGCAAGTTTTTGGTTATGTCCCTGATAAAAAAAAAACATTTAGATTTTTTTATGTGAAAATTGTTACTCAAGCATCGGAATAAAAGTGTTGTTAGTTCTCACATTTTCATGTAACTGACGCTTCCTTCCCCAGTCCAATTATTGTTATTATAAATGCTGTATCAAGTTTTTTGTTAAGTGGTGACTAATGAGAATGGAACAATATTAATGAACTTGCTGGGCGGGTACTTCTCTACCAATAATAGTAACCTCAGCAAAAAAACAGAACTCACTTTTTACTGGTTAGATATGTATTGGCTTTCTAGTTCATCTAAATACACTGACTGTAATTGTAATGATTGAACTTCAGACCAAAAATAGTTTACTTTGTCACTTTATTCACCATGTAAAGCAGTTAAAATTTTAAAAGGCAGTAAAAATATTTCAAATTCCCAAACAACTAAATTCAGATATTACACAAAGACACAGTAAATGAATATTTAACACACTTGACACTTCTATTTTCATCACATAGGACTGGAGTGAAAAATCACTACCAGACTACAATATTCATGATTATAAAACTTGGGGTAGCCAAAAACCATTGCTTCCAGTTCAACTTGATCACGGTCACAAACCTTCAGAAACAAGAGGACTTTAAGAGGACATTCAGAAGAAAAAATTCCATGTTTGTAGCTATTCAAAGACATGACTACTAATTAGGCCAATCCAAAAGTTCAACTTGATCACGGTCACAAACCTTCAGAAACAAGAGGACTTTAAGAGGACATTCAGAAGAAAAAATTCCATGTTTGTAGCTATTCAAAGACATGACTACTAATTAGGCCAATCCAAAAGTTCATAGGAATTTTTCGATTTTTTGTATCTAGCTCTTGTATGTAGCAGTGTAGCTTGAAACCAATTCTAAATACAGTTTTATTCACCAAGTTGGCTTGGTCAAGTAAGTTAGACAGTGAAAAAACTTTTGCTAGTTTTCCAGTATTCAAGGAATTGTTCAAGTGTGGTTACTTTTAAAACAACAAGCTAACAAACAATGGGTAAAAACACTATCAACACACTCAAAACTAGCCTGTTGGTGGGTTATTTTATATTCTGGAAAAAAAGCATCATGTTACTTTAAGTTTACTTTAAGACAAAAAAGCAAAAGCTGCTCAGCCAAAAGAACTACTGTACTGGTCTTCTGCTATGCTGCACAGAATACTGCTTTGGTGCATTCATTATAATGAAGCTTTGATCTCCAGCATAGCTATGACCCAGTCAGCAAGTGCTTGTGGGACCCAGCTGGGCTTCATGTGGGCATCTTTCTGGGCCCCAGGAGTGGCTGCCCATGTGGGACCCGCAAAAATATGACCGTGGGATTTCGATGGGTCCCATGTGTGGCAGCCCATCTACAATATGGGCAGCCCATGTGGGACCCACAAATATATAATCGTGGGATTTCGATGGGTCCGATGTGTGGCATCCCACCTTCTATATGGGCAGCCTATGTGGGACCAAGCTTTGTGTGAATCTCCGAAATAGATAGGACCCAACCAGCTTCCACCTTAACCCAATGATTAATTGGGCTGCCCATTAACAATCTATGAGCACTGCTTTGCATTTCTGGGCTCCATCCTGATACACCTACGCACGTTGCGCAAGTGTATGCAGTAATGAGCAGTCCAGAAAAACAAAGTAGCGCTCATAGCATGTCAATAGGCCATTCGATAGCACAGAATTTAGCTGATAGATTTGCCCATAGCGTTTTTAATGCAATTTCACTCTTTTTTCTTACAGCAGTTTATTGCTAACAAAAATCAAACACAAATAACACTGAACCATCAAAAATTTCAAAAATGCAAATCGGTATTACGTTCCTTTTTAGCATGAAAGTCCTGCAACTAGTTAAATTACGAGTAACAATCAACCCCTCTTTCATAGGCAATTTCATTTCTTTTCTTGCTTCTTTTCTGCAACACCTGCAACATATTTGAATAAAACAATTTAGTTACGTTAGATTACACTCTAGTCATCTTGCAATGCTAAACTTTTGAATTCGACAAGCAAAATAACACAATTCTGGTGATAACCTTGAGAACGTAATGTTGGCAATACCCTACTTCTTTCCAGAAACGGGGGCGTTGAGAAACTTCAAGAAGAATAGACCAGCCACACCCCATAATTTTGAACAGGAAAAAACGAAAAACGCTCCATAAGAGATGCGAGTATTTAAACATTTAAAAAGAAGTAGCCAGCTCATCATGAGGATAGTGATTCAGCCCCCCCCCCCCCTTCAAAAAAAGGGCCAAGGTTGCACTGGAAGGACAGCTTCTGCTACAAACTCTTTTCGCATCTAATGCATCCAGAAAACTTGAAGCCCAAATAATGAAATATTTTTTTCAGTTAACTGTCAGTGAGTAATAAACATAATCCAGTCACTAAAAGTCCTTTTCTTCAGTACTGGCAGTTATCTCCTTTTAATCACTGTATTGCTTATCCAACGCTGTCTAATTATTATTAATTGTCAGCTCTATGCATAGTCCCGTTTAGGCAGTTAAAGCATGTCTGTTTTCCAACGCTCACGTATCCCTCAGAAATAGATGCCACCAACCTTGTGTTCCCCACCTCCCAAAAGATACACCTATCAGTTACGATAGATTCCTAAAGTAACAATGCAACGCTGGGTCCTCCGGAAAGACACTTATTTATCATTGCACCCAACACGGTAACACAGTTTTATGCACATGAATAAATTGATATTGAAAAAAGCGGATAAGCATCAAGTCTGACAACTGCGATAAGCAACTTTTTCCATTTCGTGAAAGGCGTTAAGTTATATTCCGCATTTTCTCTCATTCAGTAGAAAACAAGACTAACCTGACCTTATACAAAAAATATTTGAACTATAATCGCAATCATACTTAGTTGCTTACCATAAATAGGATCACAGAAACATTTCTTGCTCATTTGTTGCATGTACTATAGCCTGCCTGCTGTCATAAAGTGGTTTTTGTGGCATACGAACTCATCAGAACAAGAATCTGTAATTGTAAAAACGTTGTTCATTAATATCAAAAATTGGACCAAACCCTCAATTTACAGCAAATACCGTAGGTTTATTTTTGGTCAATCACAGAAATTTTTAGTAAATAACCAAATAAAAAATTTTTTTTTTTATCACAATGACTGAAAAGCTCAGTAGTAGGACCAATCTTAGAACTGACATCACAGCTAACTGAATGATAAACAGACAAAGTTATGCATTTACAATTGCAAAAATGACGTCAAGTTTTCAAAAATATTTTCAAATATGTGCATTTGATAGAAAATTTTAAGCAAAAAATAAACCCAGACATAAATCAGTTTACAAAAGAATATTATGTGCCATTATATGTATATCACATAAATGGACCATTAAAGTTTAATTTAAGTGGTAAAGGTATTACTTGGAAAATAGTTCTATGCATCTAATTTACAGTAAGTTTGTATCCAATACATGCCTTACAAAACAAAGTTATCGTAGAATGCCGAATAGCAAAAAGTATTAGAAGCAGGTAAACTTGATACCGTAATTAAAATGACTCATAAAAAAAAAAGAGTGAATATTATGCTGCGAATAATGTCCTAATCATAATGTGTGTGTACACTGCACATGATATTTTTGTCAGCTATAATTTTGTTCAGTTATCCCAACAAACCCTTTATCCAAGCCACCACTAGTCTCAATTAGTTCAGATGATCAGCAATCTAATCATTTCAGTAAGCAAAATTTTTCTTTCATGAAATGTGATTTTGAGGTAAACCAAAAGTCATTCAAAAATTAATGTTTATCTAACAATGCCTAGTTGCTGCCTCAGCATGTTTAGAAAATTATTCCAATGTTTAGAAAAACAACAATGAATAAATGGCAGACTTAAAGCTTAACCATCTAAAGATAAACAATTAAACATAGATTACATGTGTAATAGTAAAATGCTTAGTGCAGGATGCCCATCATGCATTTAGCGTTTTGCAGCGTTTACATGTTACATATTGTGGTATCATATAGCAAAACTTTCTGTTGCACACAACATCAATGGTTATTTTTGACATTTTTGTTTTTGTCATGCAGAAATCAATTCTAAAAATAACATTAACCAACAAAATAAGATAGCAATTATCTACAGATACTGTATTATGAAAAATTAGGATGCTTCATTCAAAATTCTAATCATTCGATAATGCAGTAAATCGAATGATTGATGATTGAGATTGATCACAATAAACTTTCACAAATCTCAAAAAAATCACCGTTTTTTTCAAGGAAGAGGCTGCTGTTACGTAACATGAAAATAAGAATATCGCTATCCTATCCTAACCCCAGGGTTGCCACAGAAACTGCACAATCAAATTCCAGGACTTTTTAAGGTCATTTTGCAAGACTGTTTAAAATTTTTTTTACAAGACTTAAAATTTAATTTGGGCTATTACTCTTTTATGCACCTACTTTTTTGTACTTGTCATTGACCAAAAATTTTGATGTAACGCATTTGCATTCCCAGTACTGACTACAAGCCAGGAACAAAGCCAGAAATTTGCAATGGGAGGGATGTGCTTTCGGGTATGGGGGCAGAGTCCAACTGCCGGAAGCCACTGGGAGTCTGTTGCCCCAGCGCTCAAAATTTTTGCAATTTTTTGCAATAATGACTTATTTTCAGGCCTAGTTTGGTAAAGATTATTGCTTTTAAAAAGCAGCTAAGAAATTAGCATTGCAAAAACGTGGTTAAACTGGTTGCATAAAAGGGTTAACAGTATGTGGGTGATGGCGAGAGCTCGACCAGTACAACTTTTTCAGGCTGATAGCGACTTATTAATTACCACATTTCGTCACTATTTTTCACTTATCTTGACACTAAAAGCTTCAATAATCCTCCTCCAAAGAAATACTATTTCAAACACAAGTCATACTAAGCAAATAGAATGCAAGAGTGCTCGTGCTTGCTCTAAAAATGAACTGTTTAAGATAATTGTGCTAAGTCAATATTTTGTCGGTGTAGAGAGCCAGTACGATATACCGGCTTGGCCCTGAGATCGCCTAGTATATATCGGTAGACCAAATGTATCGGTCGAGCTCTAGTGATTGGTAATGGCAAAACTTCAGTCCTAGCTCTATTTTCAGCCAGTAAATCATAAAATCCAATCATTTGAAAAGAAAGAGTTTATTTGATCGCCAGTGCACAAAAAACGCTATCCTAGCCCTAACCCCAACCTTAAAACTTAACCCAAACTGTAACCTTAGCTCTAACCCTAATGTTAATCCCAACCCAAACTAAAAATCTAAACCCCACCTAACCACTTACGATAATAATTGAAAAAATAAAAGAGTAAATGAGCAAATGAGCACCCATTCTTGTTCTCTTATTCTCTATAAGCAGAGCTCATTTGCTTGCTAAAGAGTAAATAGGCACTTTCTTTGAAAAAACTCACAAGTATATTAAGCCAATTGTCAGTATTTTATAACGCAACAAAAAAATATCATTTGGGAGGAGGGGTTAACGAAACGAGATTTGAGAGAGTTGATTGGTAATTAACAGAATTAAATGTTGAATAAACCCTTTTTTCTACCAAGCCTATGTTAAGCATTGTGCATTATGCGATCAAATGAATTGTTTATTTTCAGCTAGTTGTTACTGGTTTATTTTTGACCAATATTAGCCCTTTCCCAAAATCATGTTCCAACAGGGGCTTTAAATTACTTTAGTGTCCTTATTACTGCAAAATAATGCCTCAGAAGTATAGCGAAAAAAATGTCATATTTTTCTTATTGTACATTTTGGTCAACCAGCCAAAGCGGGTCCACAACAACTGACCACGAACCAACAGATAACAAACAAACTGATCACGAACAAACTGACCGCAAACAACGCCGATTGACTGAAAAGGGCTGTCCTGAATTTATTTTTACTATCCCCAGAGCCATCTTGCCTAAACTCTCACTTTGTGATGAAATCACTGGAACGAAATCGTTGCTTCACAATCAGGGAGTCGCGGTCAGTTGACTTGGCTCAGCCAAAGCTACGCTACTGCTACTAGAGTATCGCATTGCAATAAAATTATTGTCCATGAATTCACTCTTTCTAATAATATTCAATCATTTATACATACTGTGCAGCAAAGTGCAAATTTTGGCATTTTAAAGAGAAGTGCTAATATGTACTCTAGGGTACTAGTAAGAACTGCTTAAAAAGAATAAGAGAGCAAAGAGCAGAGGAATGGGCACTTATACTAACTTTAGGGGAGGAGCTAGGGTTACAGTTTGGTTTAGATTTGTGGTTCCGATAGGGCTAGAATGGCGATTTTTTTTTTGTGAACCAGCATAAAAATAAGCTCTGTCTTTTAACAATAAAGCTTTTTGAACAAACTTTACAAAAGAAATTTTTTCAACAATGGCTTTGTATAATTGCAAGGTACCAGTTATTATAAAAAAAAACAACTTTACATTATGTCCAGGTAAATTGCGAGAAAACTTGATAAATATTTTTCCAAGAGTAACAAACAAAATTCAAGGACTTTCCAAAACAGCAAAAAAAATCAAGGACTTTCCAGGACTTTTCCAGGATGTGGCAACCCTGTAACCCCAACCCTAAACTTTACCCAAACTCTAACCCTAGTTCTACCCTAACGTTAATTTTAATTTAAAATCAAAATTTAATCCAAACTCTAATGATGCTCTTTTAATCTCTTTATAAGCATTACGTGATGTAACACCAGCGACGTTTTTTTTTTTTTGAAACAAGCAAGAAAAAAAAGCAAAAAGCAGTCGACTTGCATCCAATAAAAATGCTGATTTACTGATAAAAATTATCCGATGCAGGGTTCAAAATTAATGCCGGTCCACTTGCCCAAAGCAAGCTCAAATTTCCTTGGGCAAGTTATTTTTGAGCTTAACTTGCCAGACGGGCAAGCTAGCAAAATACAGCATCTTAACTAACATCAAGATTATTTTGGTACGTAAATTAGGTCTGCTTTTGTTGCAACAAAATAAAATGTAAGTAAAGAAATCTTTTGCTTTATTTTAGCAGTTGGTGATCATCACAACTAGCACTTTGTTTAATCATATGCACATCATTTATCGCAATTTACACAGCTGAATCACACACATATTCGTTCAATACTAAGATGCTCTTTGCAACTTTTTGACACAAAATGCTGCGTTCTTTTTTTGAGAAATATTTTTCGACACTTACCGCGTTAACCGTTCTTTCAAATATCACTAAGTACTACCCAGCGCTGCATATAAACGACATCAAGAATTATACATTTGTTTTTATGAGTATTTTAAGATCTTTTAGATCCTCTACTTTTTGCAAAAAAATCTTGCTTTTTAGCTGGTTTAGTTTCCAAGATATTTGCGATGAAAATGAGTTTGAGACAAAAGGGCAAAGTTAATTACTGTTATTTTAATGTAATAATTGAAATAATTGCAATCAAAAGATCAATTTTTGTCTAAAGCATGATTGAAAAGTTACTTATTATGTCACATTTACAAACCAGTCACGTGCAAAAACTTCATTCTCATAGATAAGCAAATTTTACAAATTAAGTGTTTTTTTGCCAAAAATAAGTACATTTTACAATTTTTTTTGAAGTGAAACAACTTCTAAACTTATTGTGTCTATTTGTTTTGGGCAAGCTGGGGCTTCCTCATGCGAGTAAACATTTAATATCACTTGCCAACGAGCAAGTTGATAAAAAAGTTAATTTCGAGCCTTGCTGATTGTTAATAAAAACCAACACACATATCTTCTTACTAATCATAATAAAAGCAATCCATTAGTTACAAACAGATTTACCTGCATTGGTTAATGAAAAAATTGTTTCTGTAGTGATTGTAATTTCAGCTCACATCTCAGGCATCTTTAAAAATTATATATACCAGTATATTTCTGGTAGGTAGAGCAACAAAAACCTACTGGTAGCAACTTTTGTTTTGCAAACTAGCTCCTAATTCTGAAAAATGTTTCATTAGCTTTATAAGTGGGATATGACTCAAAGGCGGAAAAGTAGAAAAAAGCAGTTGGGGTTCATCCAAACGTAACCCTAATCCTAACCAAATCTAACTCTTAACCAGCTTTTCTAGCACGATTTCTGCCTTTTCCTACTTTTCCGCTGTAGGAAAAGGCGGAAATCATGCTAAAAGGCTTTTAGGGTTAGCCTTAACTCTAACCCAAACCTCAAATGCCCTTTCCTTCTTTTCAGCCTTTTAGAATGATTTCCGCCTTTTCCGTCTTTTAGTCATGTCTCCATAAGTGTTTAACAACAACTTTAGAAAGACATTAAAATGTTCAAAAGTGTCAAGAGACTCTTGACTTCAATCAATACTACATCTCAGATCTTGCACAGTACAAAAAGTGCAGACTTAGTGTACACTAATTTGAAATAGAATAATATTTAAGTTTTAGCGAATGGTGTTGGTAACAAATACTAAGTTTTCAAGCTTCAGTTTTCATTTTTTTAAAGGCAGTGTCTGCTGCACCGGCCCGGTTTCCAACATCTAATCGCTGCTGCACTGGCGGCGGCGGTTGTTTTATTTAGCTGTTCAATTTACTATCTCTCAGCTGGCATCGCTGCCCTAACCCTAACTCTAAAAATAAGATTTTAGAGAAAAAAAAAGGAGTACGTAGCGAAATAGCTCTCTAGCGCTATATTTAAAAAGCGTGTCCAGCGGGAATCGATATCCCAACCCTTGCCATTGTAGCCAGACGCTCTAACCACTACGCCATCAGGGCTTGGCAGTTGATGTGTCAAAGTGCTGTATTTAAAGCGAATCAAGAAAAGCGCAATTTGATTGGCTGCCGGTGCAGCAGCGATTTGATGTCAGAAACCAGGACAGTGCACTAGACACTTTCTTTTTTAAATTAATTTAGCAAAAATTTTGATCAAAATTGTATTGGTAAAATTTTTAGTAGATTGGCATCAGAGTTCTTTGCAAGAGATTAGTGAACTCCACCTATCACCATTCACCAATGAAGACTACTGCACACCATCAACAACATCATAATTAAATCAAGGACTTAAGCACTTTTATTAATAAACTTGATCACAAGACTGCTTTTTTGTGCAAGAGCATTACTGAACATTTAAAAAAATAAAATAAAAGTTAGAGCTTAGGTTAGGAGCCAGTTTCGATAAATCGTACAAAAAAGTCTATTAATAAACTTACTAATCTTTGCTTAATTAAAAAAAAAACTAGAAACAAAGATCAAAATCTAATCATTTATTACATATAAAAAAACTTAAAAATCATTTTACTTGAAATTATTTATATTGTGTCAGTTTCAACCAGTTTGAGAAAAAAAGCTACGCTATCTTATTTTGTACTAAAAAACTAGCTATATGGCAACTGTTTTCGACTGTTTTTGTGTGTTTTATGATGCCATCAATTTTGCCAAACTGCATGAATACTCTGACAGTCTGATATTCCGTTGAATAAATAACTGCATACAACAAATTACAACACAAAAAAATTTACTAATTTGGTTTAAATTTTTGACAAAGGCTATTGTTATTTTCAGTGTTCATATACTACGCTGATTTTTGTTAGTGAATCAACAATTTTTTGGATCAAGAGCAAATAATTTTGGTAGTGTCTAGCGCACCAGCGCGGTTTTGCACGTGAAAATGCTGCTGCACCAGTCGTTTGTTTTTGCACTTAGATGTAGATGGCATTGCTGCCTGAACCCTAACTCTAATGTAAGATTCTGAAGGAAAAAATAAAATTAGAAGAAGCGCAAATCCACAATATCACAACATTTGACAAGAACACTCAGCGCAAATTAAACCCGATTGCGTGACTTGCAAGACACATGCCCTAACCACTACTACACTGAAGTGACGCCTAGTATTAATCAAAATGCTGTATTTAAATAAAAATAATGAGAAAAAAGCATTAATAGATCGTAACGTCGGTGCAGCAGCTTTTTCATATTGAAAACCAGACCAGTGCACTAGAAACTACCAATAGTTTTTTGCAGCTTGATACAGTTGCTTCAGAAAACTCAACAAATGAGACAAAATATGATTTCAAATTTTTCTTAACAGCTTAATAGGCTACCAGATTAGTACAAAATTTAGAGCACATATAAATGCATAGTACTGTACAGGTGTAAACTGTAAATTTATAGCTTTGGGCACAATTGTTTTAAGAAAACTTGGACACTTGCCGATTAGTCAAAAAGTTAAGAGTAAACACCGATTACTTTATGTTTGCTTCAAAAAACAACAATATCTTTACCCCAACCAAGGTTGGAAAGTTTACCCAGCCTACACTGCACTAGATTTTTGCACCAACTCAAAACCCACATTTCAGATCTGACATAAATTTTGTGTCAGTGTCCTTCAATACCAAACAAAGTGTGAAGAGCGTGCTGATACAGACCAGAGACATACCGGTATGATACTGTATAAGAATTTTCACAAACTCCTAGTTCTGCAACTTGATCTCTAAAGAGAAAAAAAAGGTCTTCATTTCACTAGTTTCACAAATTTCAAATGGGATTACCAGGCTGTAAAGTCCTTGAATTAAAAAAAAAGGAATAAATAATGACTGCTGAATATAAAATTATGACAAATAATGTCGATTGTCAAGGAGAAATAATGACAAATAATGACAATTTTATTTTTAAAGGATCATACAAGGTTTTTAAGGTGATCTCAAAAAAAGGTCTTCAAGTAGTTTTTGCAAGATTTTTTGGTGATCTCAAAAAAAAAAGGGTCTTCGCGTAGTATTTGCAACATTTTTCAGGTGATTTCCGAAAAAAAGTCTTCATTTCAATAACACACGATTTATTGTAATTCATCCAGTGATCTCAAAAAATATCAGTAGATTAGGGTGAAGTCGGGTAATTTCGGCAACCAGAAATTTTGGCAGAAAACCAGGAAGCTATAGCAAATAGGCCTACCGATTTCAATGTTAGTATGTGGTCAGGTAGTACCAGTAAGCTCCCTAATGTGATAGGACAGTAAAAACTAGCCAATTGTAGTGCATAGTTTTAGTTAATCTGTTAATGGCTAATCTAAATCTTATTGCCAAACTGCTAGGTCAAGTGTCACTGTCAGATTGTACGCTTTTTTAAAATATGCTGGTATTACATTAGGACCGTATCCTATCCATATTGCTTCTTTAAGCACAATCAAAATAAATACACAACACATTTCTTAGCCAGAGTTTGAAGAAATTTCTCACTTACCGCCTACTCGTGATTCGCGTAACTTAGTACCAGTAACCTACGGTACTTAAGGAAGTGGCTATTTTGCCTCTACTCTACAGGCAAAATACCGTAGTGTTTTTCCTCTGTTCGGGTTAGGGTTGGGATTAGGGTTAGCATTGGGCTTAGGGCTATTTTGGCACTTGCGGCAAAATAGCTGTTAGGACTATTTTGCCTCCAAATGGCAAAATAACATGGGGCTATTCTGCCTCTAGAGGGAAAATAGCTAAGCTACTGCTTTTCCTTAACTTTGGCACTTCTGATCAATTTTGCTTTTGATTTTACCAGCAGTCACGTGACCATTTAAATTTTTTTTTCATTTTTGCAAGGTTTTGTAATTTTAGCATAATCGACTTTCATTATATACTGCAATTTTTCGACAAATAACTCACTCTTTGAAGATGGAAACGTTTTCCAAGTTTAGTTTTATTATTAATAGTAGGCCTACTTACGCTAATTAGGTTTATCTGTAACACTGTACCTATTTCATCTGCTAAGTAAAATTTGTGCTTCCGAAAACATTGTAAGTAGGCAATTCTATCAGTTTTGTTCGAAGTAAGACAATCAAAATGCTTTCAAACAACAACAACAAAAAAACTCCAACTTTGAAAATCTTAGATACAGCATACTTAAATATAAAAAGTGCTTTAAAATAACCAATATAAATGCTTAATGGGCTGCCCAATAAATAATGCATGGGTAGCAAGTACAAATTTTAAGTGAGCAAAGCCACAATCCAATCACAAAATTTACTAAAATTAGAAATAAAATGTACTCTAAGCACTTTTTTAAGAAAAGTTACATCATACCTATTAAAATAAACGCACAATAACAAAACTAATCGATAAAAATTTCATGCGAGCATACCCAGTTGGGGCCTATATAAACTCATGGCAATATTACTTATGGCACCAGAAAGTAAAAATGCGGGTATTGGTGCATACAAATTATGATTCTCAAGGTTGCTAAAACTTTTTTTAGGACCAATAAATCCCCCTAACGGATAATTTGTTAAAAATGTGATGTTGTTCATATAAATGGGCTACCCACATGAATTGCATCTGGGCTTCGCAGCTCGTAAGTTTTTAATGGGCTGCCCAAGTAGGATATAACTGGGTTGCCCATATGAATAAGTTTACGTGGGCAACCCACATACAAAACAGATTCTTGATGGGTTGCCCATGTGGTATTGACATAAATGCCAGTGCGGTAGCCCATTTGCACAGTTTGCCCACCTGCCCACCTTACACCACACATGGGGCCTATGTGGGAATGCTGACTGGGGAAAAATTACTCTAGGATTTACAGCCTTAGCTGTCTAGATCCAAATGAACTTGGCTAGCCTCGGGCTATCGCGAATCTAACTTTGCCAACAACCTAGCCTACTCTTTGGACTGATAAATAGGCGCTAAACCATACAAACGAACTATTTATATTATTTTCTAGCAAACTGCGATCGTAAAAATCCGATCAGTGATTTAGTAGGTTATCTTACAACAGCCTGCAAGCAAGCGACATTGCGCAACTGCTCGCGAAGGTTGCAACCGGTTGCAACCTTTCGCGAGCTGTCGATGACGTCAAATTTTGGTTGCTTCGCGTTGCTTCGCGTCCAGTCTAAACGCATCTTTAATCAAAGTAATGGTCTATAGATCGAAGTTTGTTCCAGGTTTACCAAATTAAAGCACTTGAGGTAGGGTGATAATGCAGTATGGTTTGCAAACTACTGATTACAATTGTTTTTTAGGCAGTGTTCATCCTAGAAATTGCAGGTTGTGATCTGCACTCAATGATAAAAAAACAACTTCCTACTGTAAACTTTTCAGTTCCTTAGATATACCCAGTAACGGTACTTAAATTGTTGGGGGGGTGCGTCCCCCCATCGAGAGTTAGCGTCCCCCCATCGAGAATTAGCATCCCCATCGAGATTTAGCATCCCCCCATTGAGATTGGAGCGTTGGTTGACCAGACGAATAAGGGCCTGTCAGCACGAATAAATCCCATAAAATCCGGCCAAATATAGTCCCAAATTGAGGTGAAAAACTTTTTTTTTTTTGGTCTTCGCTTAAATTCGGGGAGAAAAACTCTTCAATTTCCTGTGAAAACCTTTTTTTGTTTGGTCGTCACTCAATTTCGGGGACGGAATTACTTAATTTCCACTAAAGTACTTTCGCATTCCGAATGCGTTTGGTCAAGGCTGCAAAAGCGTTCCCCCGTGCAAAATTTTACAGTTTAAGTTAGAGATGGCGCGAATAACAAAAAATGCATTCGCATGCTGCGCTGCATCTGCAAACCTTGTCCGCATGCTGCACCGCACCGCATCAAACACAACTAAGTTCACGCTGCACCACGCCGCACCGCAAGTTATATATCCTTTAAATTTCCACTAACATCAGAAAAAAATTAGCTCTCTAGCTTACGACATATAAAAAAATTGATTTTAGGCGTATCATTTTGGAGAGTTTTCAAAAGATTCGCTCTCTCAAACCATGTCAACATATTTGTTTTTTAAACATCTGCTGATATAAAAAAAGTAATGCCCTAGCTTGAGCCGTTCAAAAAACTAATTTCTGGGGAGTCCATTTGGGTGCCCCTGGGGGGAGTACTACCTCCATACTATTTCAAACTATTTGTTGCTTAAATATCGACCAATATAAACAAAAAACTATCACCCTAGCTTGAGCAATTAAAAAAATTAGTTTTTTAGGGTCTTATTTTGGGGGGTTCTGGGGAGAAGCCTCAAAAAATTTCAGGAGACAAAATTGCACTTGCAGCTCAACAAATTTACACAAAAATTAGATATTGATGTTGTGTGGTTTAGAAGAAGAGAGCACAAAATTTAGAAAGCAAAAAATGAAACAAGAAAAAAAACTCAATGCGGCTAAAAGTGTAGGTAGGGATGATAGGAAGGGTGTCGAACCAAACCTGAACATGAACCATAAACCCGAATGAACCGTTTCATTTTGGTGAACCCGAACCAAACCTGAACCAGCAAAATTTTACTTCAGTGAACCTGAACCAAACCTGAACCCTCAAAATTGTGCTCAAGTGAACCCGAACCGAACCTGAACCCCTGACAAAAGTAAGAATATATTTTTCCATATCCGGATGCCGCTGGCGCTGGTACACGCGCAATAAGAGCAGTGGTGATCATCAACAGGATCAGCAATTTCTCCGTTTTTTTTCTGGACGAAACGAGTAATGACAGTTAAATTTTAAGTCAATGAACCCGAACCCAACCTGAACCAGTAATATTTTTCTTGAGTGAACCTGAACCAAACCTGAACCTCAAAAATGGTGCTCAAGTGAACCCAAACCAAACCTGAACTGCTAAAATATTTTGAGCTGGAGCTAAACTTGAACCCAAACCGTTGTTTGAAACGATTCGACACCCTGGATGAAAGAGTATCTTACGACATATATAACCATGTAAAATATTTTTGCTGTACTTGAGCCGTTTTTGAATAAGATCGCTTTTTACACCAAACTTTTAAAGGAGTTTTCGGGTCCTAAACTTGAAGTTATGGGACTCATTGCCTTGAAATTTGGCACACACAAATAACTTATGAATCTCAAACTGCTGTCAAAATTTTATGTAGCTAGACCAAACCATTATCGAGTTAAAAGTAAAAGTCAGAAACTTCGCACTCGTTAACTTTGAAAATGGCCGAGTAAAAACTAAAAAACATGCGACGTGAGATCAGTCGTTTCAATTATAGGCTTTCAGGTTTAATCTGCCTTGTGTGTGCTTTCTATCAGTTTTTCTGCACCATGTATTGGCAATCAAATACAATCTACCAGTCTACCTGATGATTCCAGGCAACTACTGTACTAATCCTGAACCAGTAGCTCAAATAATGAAATATAAGGTATCACGTGCTCTGCATGCTGTCACAAGCTACCGTACTACACTTGTATGAAACTACCCTACGTATTATACCTTTGCCATTTACATGTGTTTGATTGTGGAATAAATTTTGCTACTACGTAGGCTATTCTGTCATTGGAAATTTGTGTAGCCTAGTCTTCGTACTCTAGGCCTTCTACATACAGACTTATGTGTACCAGATTTGATATAGGCTACAGACATAGGACCGAAAGGCTAATTCTTGATGCCATGACCTGTTGACGAATAGGCAACACTGAACTAACTCTGTCACTCTGAAATGCAAGCGCATGTGTAGTAGAAACTGTTGTCTAGCCTTGGGCTTGTACAGATACCATAGGCTTACTGTGTGCAGAGCAGGGAGGGTGTGTTGCTAGGCTTTGTTTTGTGCCTCTACTCTGATGATTGTTTTGTTTCCCACAAACCTGTTTCTTCTACATTTGTCTGCCTTTGTTTCATCTTCTCACCGACAGGGGTGTCGAAACCCGAAGGGGGGATGGGGATATATATCCCCCAATAATTTGACTGTATCTCCCCCAATAATTTTAGTATTGTCTTGATCTGCATCCCCCCAATAATTTGATTTTGGAGTGCATTTGAGCGCAGGTCTCCACTACAATTTGGGGAACAAAGTTTTCCTTCTTTTTGTGAAGACCTTATTTTTTGGTCTTCGTTTAATTTGCTCACCTGAAAAAAATCGTGGTCAAGGTTCATCCCCTCCCACAGTTGAAACTAGCGCAAAATTGGGGTAAAATTGCAAGTTATCCCCCCAATGCTCAACAAAGATCGGCACCCCTGCTCACCCAACGTCCTAAACCTTTCCTAATCTAGCGTACCAATACCAAAATCTTTTTGTTGGTGTAAAAAAAAACACGTTCAGCTGATCAAAACTAAGTTTCTTGTAGCCAAAAAAGCCGATTTTAGGATGCTCCGATTTCTGAAAAAATAAACTTGAACCGAAGGCATCTTTTCCTGTTTTAGTAACATGCATTGTCTTCAATTTATATAATAGCTACATCCAGTCCATCTAGACTAACCATTGTTGTTCATAAAGTGAAAATCACCAACAATATTTGTAAAAAAAATGTAAAAAGATTTTTGTACGCGGCGCTGCGCTGATGCTGTGACGTAATGCAGATTTTAGTTGCCACGCTGCGCGGCGCGGTGCACCAACAACAGCGCGCGGCCGCGTACGCTGCGCTTTTGCCATCTCTATACTGGATATACCGCTTTCCGGTTTCGGATCCGGTTGTAGGATGTTAAATTTGCTACACTTCCGGAACCGGATTTTTCGGATATTGTATTTTTGTTTGGAAAAAAAAATTCGCAAATGAAAAATCCTTATCAACAATGAAAAAATGTAAGACTGCTTTTCAAAAATGTTACTAGCGTTAGTACCGTTTTTGGTAACACCACTTCGTGGGGCAGGGTAAGATTGGGTAATTCCAGACAAAAATCTGCTATTTTCGTTCTGCCTGTTTTCGTCTTCAATCAACTCGAAATCTATTGCCTTCATTTGTGCATTTCAATACTGGACTTTAGTATTTTCACACTGGTTCGAAAAAATATTTTGGGAATGGATGAAAAAATTGGTCTGAACGGACATGTCCGGAATTACCCTTGAAAGGGTAATTCCGGACATCTACGTATAAAGGCAAAAGTGCAAATTTGATACTCTTTGATACCATATTTATAACTAGTATAAACTGGAATAATATGCTAAGAAGCATAATTAGGTACTTTTTTGAAGATTTTAATGCACTCCGCAGGACATTTGCACCAGTCTAGCGCCAAATTAGTCATTGCGCCATGTCGATTAAAATGGATAAATCTAAGCCATGATGATCAAAATTTCCCTTTTAACACCTTCATTGTGGTTGAATTTCAAAAAAAGATCTTTATTCTGCAAAATGCGCTTGAATTAGCAGCTGTTTTCAGTTAAAAACCACTCCAAAATTATCATAGAGCCGGGGATTTGGTTTGTTTTGCGCCACGCCAACTCCAGATTTATGAATTTAATCAATTTATCTGTGATTTTTTGCCGCGAATTGCGGATTTATAGAGTGCAGCTTGTCACTTTTTAATGCATGGGCCTTTTTGTACCTGAAGCAATTTAGGATTTTTTATTTTTTACCTCAAAGCTATCTTTTAAATTGTTTTTTTTTCTTTTACAATTATTTTGACTAACAAATTCATAGTCTTACGGATTTTTCTAAGTTAGAATTGGATACGGAGTTGGAATGGATTTAACTTTTTCTGGAAAAATTCAAGTTCTGAATCAATAAACCTACCAGAAATCTGGTTTGCTTGGAAAACAGGGTGTGAGAGCATGTTTGGGTACAATATAGGACAAATTAATATCTAACCTAATCTGCAAATGAAAGCAGAGTGCATCTACGCAGAATAGTTTTATTGCACATAAAATGGACAGGCAATTATTTAATTACCGAAATGATAATCTACAGTGATATAGGTAATACAAAAATGCAGTAATTGCAATTTTACTTTCATGTCCGGAATTACCCTTATGTGTCCGGAGTTTTCCCTGTCCGGAATTATTCGATCTTACCCTAAGCTTAATTGAATGATACTGAAAGAGTACGAACCCCATCAGTTGGCTTCGGAAATCTAGTTACTCGGAAACAAAGCGTTCTGTTAGTGTTAACAGACTAACTTGAGATAAGTCGGTATCAGCTGTTACTGTTGGTGTTAGCTTTCAGGTATTAGCGGTTAGACTAGCCTACTGCA
Organism: Trididemnum nubilum; assembly: GCA_963965965.1. NCBI lineage: Eukaryota > Metazoa > Chordata > Ascidiacea > Aplousobranchia > Didemnidae > Trididemnum > Trididemnum nubilum. Next base: position 23,300,977 of record OZ014470.1, read on the forward strand.
GTACTGAGTAGTATTAGTTACCTACCTACGGTATTGTGCACTTGGGGGGGGTTACATCTGTGCAGTGCGATTAACATTATGGGAGTGACTACGGTATTTCACCGAAAACTTTCAAGTTCAAGAGAGTAAAACAAAAATGAAAAATATTCATCCGTGCTTTTTCCATTTGTCTTTTTAGGGGTTAAGATTAGGGTTTGATTTGGGAATAGTTTTAGAGTAAGCATTTGAGTTTGGGTTAGATTTGAGTCAGAATTAATAAAAAAGTAGGCTAGATAAAAATTTCCGGTGAGATAAAGCCTTCCTAACATTATTGACACAATTGTTTCATTATCAAATGATTGCATGTGGGCCTATCCTAATGACTACGGTATTGTGACATGTCTTGCTGAAAAGATAAAGTCTGAAGTTACCTTTTAAATGGGATATAGCACAGTTTCGGTCAACTTTATTGGTTAAACCCCTCATTAAAACTGTTGGCTTTTATGTTCTTTGTTATACTTTCATTGTAACTTGAAGCCCTAACCTGCTAAGTCAAGTCCAAACCTTGCAGCCGTGGGAGTCGCATTGATAGGCAAATTTGAGTAGTTGGGGTTAGTTTGGAATTAAAATTTGGGTTACTACTGCTCCGGTAGGCCTAGGCTAGTTCTTGGGGATTAATTGCCTGCACAAGTGCACTTGATGTTAGTGCTTGGTCATTAGAGTTACTTATGATTGTTGACAGCTGGTAATAGATGTTGGTTACCCACCAACTTGCCAGCATGAAGAGCCAGCAGCAAAAAAGCATATCTTATTCTCTGATCTGGTTTGTCTAGCTCAGAGAAATACTCAGTAGTACAACTAAAAAGAAATGAATTTGTCAGCTTTGTTTTGAATCTCTTTTGCAGTTTGGTTGTATGATTGGTTTGAATTCCCAATAACATCTGAACATGCTGAATGACTGGATAAATCAAGTTTGAATTGTATCTCTGATCTGTAGCTTAAATTTATCGATAATGTTTTTCAGAGGTGGAGTCCTCAAGGATGTCCTTGGTCTTGAGGACAGATTTTGAAGTCCTTGGCCTTGGCCTCAAGTCCTCTAGAATTGGCCTGTCCTCGGCTCGAGGACAGCAGTATTTTTTGAATTGTTAAAATTTTGTGGAGCGGTTGAAAAATTTTTTGGAAAACGTTTTTTCATGAAGATCGCTTGAAAAATTTTTGTGAAGACCTTTTTTTTTGGAGAACACTTGCGCTTGTGTCCTTGGCCTCGGCCACGAGCATTCCTATCTTTGGCCTCAAGAATGTCTGTCCTCGGAAAGGCTGTCCTTGGCCTCGGATTTTTTTTGTGTCCTTGGCCTTGGCCTCGAGCCTTGTGTCCTTGACTCCACCTCTGATGTTTTTACCAGTACTATGTGTGATTATAATCTTGAATAATATCTAATATGGTTACAAGCTCACATGTTATGTATATACCGGTAATTCTTACAACCAGATTAGCATGGTAACAATGTAATGAATTGCTGTATATAAGTGTTAGAAAAATTAGTGTTCAGTGTTTGTTTGCTTGTTTAACAGGTTTAGTGTGGGAAGTAATTCAATAGTTTAGGTAAATAGTGAACTACTGTACCAGTGCAGTGAAGCCTTAAAAATTTTAGCTTACAAACTGCTATACAGTAGAAGTTTTCAAAATACTCACTATAATTTATACAGCTTTTTTGTTTATTTTGCATTTTTATGAATAATTGTTGTAACACTCATGCATCTGCTGCATTGTCAATGTCCCAGAGCTACCAGATTTTTTATACTATAATTTTTTTTGAAGAATTGTCTCTTATTTTTTTGCAACATTGCATTTGACTATTTTCTTAAAAATGGATTCTTCAAAGTGTATCTAATATTTATGTCAGAAGTGGATAAGCTATAGTTATGGCTTGTTTAAGTTTATTGATATGATTTCCAGTGATGGGCACAGCGGCCCTGTTCACCAGCGGCAGCGCTGCTGCTTTTTTTTGTCACCAGCGACAAGTGGCAGCGTCGCTGCTTTTTTTTGGTCACCAGCGACAAGTGGCAGCGCCACTGTTTTTTTAGCCGAAAAAGCAGCAGCGCTTCTTTTAAGCAAATTTTATGCCGCTGCTGCTACTGCTAATAAACTTCTTCCAAGATTTTTTCAATTCACATTTTCACACGTTATCATTTGGAGTCTTTACTCTCCGCTTGTTTTCACTCTGCTCTTGTTACCTCGTTTTTAAGTTTAGTAGAACATACAAGACCTTTGTGACGTTTTGTCGTTGCTCTTATACTGTATGTATAGGCGCGTTTTATCGCACATGGTCCGATTTTTTCTCAATCGAAGTAGAACAAATAATATGGTCTAGTAGCGGGCTAATTTAAACAGATAAAACCGATTTCAATAAAGCCGATTTCGAGCAGTATCTCTTTAACGAAAATGCAATAATTAGAGTTCGATAAATTGCTAAAAACTTGCAGATTGCAAAGATGGTTTTCCGCGATATTTCCTCAAAATGCTAGCATTTAGTACAACAAATGAAGATGATTTGTTGGCTATCTCGTCACAGACCACAGTATAGATCGTGCACTGTGAATGGAACAGTACAGTACCTGGGACGGAGCCAGAGTAATGTGTTTGGGGTAGGGGGGCACAAAAACTTGGGTGGGGGGATGCTTACGCAGCCAAGACCAGATGAATTCAGAATGCAGCAGCGATTTGGTGAATATTTTGCTCCAAATCCTATGTTATCCTTCTTTGGTATGGATTTTGCCCTCACTTTTGGAGGTGAAGACTAAAAAACAAAAAAAAGGTCTTGATCGCAAAATCTAAGGCTACTTGATCTGTCTTGCTGTTTCATAGAAAAAAGCGTTTCTGGTTACCTGTTTTTGGGCAAAAGTTTGCTGGTTGTGCTACTACAAAAATTTACTCCTTGCTTGCGGAGCTCAAGCAGTGATTTGGGAAGACATGGCTCGAAATGCCATCCCCTGTGCATAGGCATACACCAATATCTTAAACGCTCAATCTACTTTTGTGTCAAAGTTGGACGAAATCATCGCAGGGACGTGAATCACCTACCATTTCTACAAAACTCCAAGAAATGTTTTGGAACTTGGTCGATTGATAAATTTTCCTTTCCGATCTCTACGCAAAGAATTATTTTAGTGTTTGAGGGTCGAGAGTGTGATAAACAGATCGACTACTTTAGAGCTATAAGAGTCGGGACAGAATTGTATAGAAGCTGAATACTGTATGTCATTGTGCTTTAATGGCAAAACCTTGACTTATTTGAGTCGATATTTGTTATTGCCTTTTGTTTGTGTAGAAAATGCGATAAGGAATTTAACTTCCTAGTGTAACTTCGAAGGGTAACTTTCTAAGTAATTTCTAAAGCGCTGATTTAACCAATCAGCATTTTGAAATGCTTGTTTTTTTGAAAGGAGCATGCCAACACTTAAGTGAATGGTGATTTGCTTACTTGTCTACCATTTAGGCCTGCTAATGCTGATTGTAACCTGAAGCAATATCTAAAAAGCTTGAATAATTAACTTTCGTATATGAAGTTGAAATTTCACTATTAGATATCGTATTTGAAGGCCATCGTTCTTTGTACTATTTATTTTTTTAAAGTAGCAGCAGCGGGCGCTGTTTTGCATGCAAGTAGCGGCAGCGGCGCTACTTTTTTTATTTGAGTAGCGATAAGCGGCAGCGCCGCTACTTTTCAAGTAGCAGGTGCCCAGCTCTGATGATTTCTTGGGGGTTAGTAAGGCTTTTTCGTAGAATTTTACCTTTGTTGGTCCTATATTGCTAGGTTAGTATTGGTACCAACCACTGGCAGACTGGCGCATCAAATGTGTAGCTATGATGTGAAAAAGTGGGTATGCTAAATAAACAATGAACTAACAGTATATAGATAGTACTTATTGAATACAGGAATATACACAATATAATTACAGCATTTACAAGATGGTAAAATGTGTATTCATATGTTTTTATTTTTCCAAGAACAATTTAATTTACTAGAATTACATGTCTTGTATACTGGTATATGGAGTGTTTGAGTATCACTTTCTTTATACTAAATCCAAGTATACAAAGAAAAAAATTTATGTTTAGTGTTATGGTATAGCATAACCAATATTTCTCAAGATTGGGGGATCGTTATGTTTTGATGAGTTTGGATTTCTTAATTTTTCAGATTTGGATAGCTGAAATAAATTTCAGATAAAGTTTTGGATTTGGATATTGATGAAAGTTTCGGATTAGGATTTAGAGTCACAAAGAGTGACTCCGTACATCTCTACTGCACTTGTGCTCTTTTTGTGCTTGAAATGTAGTTCTACTTCTGTAGCTCTGGAGAAAAAATAGCCTCATACAATTTTGGCAATGGAGGCAAAATAGCAGGGCTGCAACTAAGGGGGGTGGCACCCCTCCAAACAAAAATTTTGCCCCCCAAACGAACAATAGAAGAAAATATTGGTAAGTGGCCTATTGTAAAGCTCAGTGGCATCGCTAGGGGGTCAGCCCGCCCGAAGTGTCACCATTTTGGGGTGACACCATATTATGATGTGAAACCTTTTTTCACTTTGTTTTCATTTGGACTAAAAACTTACTGATTTTTAGGATTTTTAGGCGAAGATCTTTTTTTATTTTTTTGGTCTTCACATAGTTTTGGACCAAAAACCCACTCGTTTTGCAGCGAAAACGTTTTGTTTTTGGTCTTCTCCTAGTTTTGGTATGAAAAAGGGTGCCTCCACAAATTCCCACCCCGGGTGCCACCATCCTTAGCAACGCCTCTGGTAAGGCTGCTGATTAATGATTTAAACTGATGCAAAATATTGCGTTTCACAAAACTTATACTGTACTTGGCTTATTGATTGTGATGGCACCTGATATGCATATTGCATTAATCGCAATCCTTGCTTGATTTAACTGATAAGCTACTAATTGTTTAATTAGTAAAATCTGTGAAGAATATAGCGAAATTTTATTGTGATGCAATAGCAACTGTTTTACAATCAAAAATTCAACATTAGGTGTGGTTGCGATAGCATGCTAGCATAGCAATGAGGTGCGTGGTCACTTTCACCGTGGCAAAAAAGTTGTTTAGTAACTGTTGCACACTGCATTTGCTGAGTCTTATTTGGCAGTAATGGTTAGGCTTGTCATGAGAAGTAGTAGAAACCCCCATCTCGGTTCAGATGCTGCTTCTTCTAAAGCAACCAATACTGCTTTCACTTCCTTATCTGCAAATGCTTCTGGTGCCCCTGGTTATCGTAACCTTCTGGCTTCTTCACGTTCACACTTAAATTTATTCCCGAAAGGCAAAAACAATCGCTGCTTTTGTCTTGGATGGTTTTGACCCCATACCTGCACCAATCGATAAATTGAACTGAGCTTCAGCGGTTGCCAAAAGGTTTCTCATTTCTAAAACAAACTGCCCAGCACATAGGCGTAGACAAAGGGAAACGCCCCCCCCCCCCCCCTAATTGAAATGTCACTAATGATAAAAATGTCACAAAAAAGCCTATTGTTTCTTCAGTTTCTTCTAGCATTTTTCGCTTACGTTAAGCATCATCTAGCCTTTTTATGAACAAAATGCAGTAGCTAGGGTCAGATTTACCATTATAATATAAAATTGTACCAGCTAGGAGCCCCACGCTCAGATGGTGAGACTTTTTTTATCTTTACCTATATTTGGCAGGAAGATGTAACGAAAATCTTTTAAGTGCCAAGGGCCCCACGCATTGTAAATCTGCCTGGGGCAATAACATGGTTAGTACGTATAACTATCTGTCGTACCATTTTTCAATAACAATCCACCTCCACCTCGCCAGTTTTTACGCAAAAAATACGTTGAAAGAAAATTAGCTAGGGGTAATACTAAGTGAACAAATTATTAAATCTGAATTGAGGGGACTTGGGCCCCCTGGTCGTATATGTACTCCTGCAACTGGTTATTTTTATGACAAAACAAAAATCTCCAAGAAAAATTTTAGTGTGGATTATTATTTACAGCTAAAATATTGCAGGAGGCAATGTACGTTGCTTTCCCCCATCTGGGCCAAATCACTTACAAAATTTAATTTCAAAATGCAAGATTTTCAACGTGTTTTGGATTTAGCTTGTAAGTTAAAGTAGAATTGAACAATTTAATTTTTTCAATTGGCTCTGAAAATAGTTATGGTTGTACCAAAAAATTACAAAAAATATGCCCAGCTGTGATACATTTGACCTCTGTCTGTGATACATTTGAGTTCCACTAGTTTGCTCAACACATCTCCCATTTTCACTTTTGGTGGGATTTAAGCTCTCGCTCTTCAGCAAAATCCTGATTATGTGTCAACACACAGGCCACAGCTTCTAATCTTCCAATCTACAATATCTTTGTCTCGCAAAAAATTCTTCTTTCGAAAATTTCTGATGACATCATTTCATGTGGTTTGACCCCCGCCCTCCTAGTCAAAAATCCTGGCTACGCTTATGGCCCAGCATGCTTGTATGGTAGAAAAAGGCAGCAATTTTTTGTTCCCCCCCTGGAAGAAATTTTGCCCTCTCCCCCCCTAGAACAACGCTCTAGTTGCAGCACTGCAAAATAGCCATGGCTATTTTGCCTCCAGTGCCAAAATAGCCCTAACCCAAACCCTAACAGAGAAAACCTAATTAACAAAAAAACAGAGCCAAGATACAATGAAACACTCTATTTACAAGACGTTTCAACTTAAACTTAAGTCATTACCAGTATCAATCTTATTCAAATAGAAATTTATTATATTTAAGAAATTCATTAAACCTTCTTTGTTTCTTTCTCAAGATTCATATTTTTTTTCTTCTCTAGTGTGTATTAACACTGACAAAAATAGCAGATGCTTGCAAATGAGTAGCACAAACCTTGCTACGGCAGCCCTGCCTTTGGGCAATTTGTGTAATTTTGGCAAGCATGCACCGGCGCAGCCAGGGGGGGGATTAGGGGGACCAGTCCCTCCCTTTTGAAAGTGCACAATTTCACAAAAAAATATTTAAAAAAGAAAAAATGTCAAGAAAACTAATTTAAAAACGCTCAGCTCGAGTGTAATTCTACCCTCAGTAGCAAATACGCAACGTCAAAACTTTCGCATTTTTTGAAAAATTTTTTCAAGGTCATTAGCTTTTTTTTCTTAAAAAAATTTCAACCGTCTATCTTGTATTGTTTCTGAGATATTCGGGTTGAAAAAACGTTTGCAGCAAAAAGGCAAAGCGAATCATTGTTTACGCAACAGTGGAAATGAGTTACAATCAAAAAATCAATTTTGGTAAATATGATTGAAAAAGTTATCTATTACGTCACATTAATATAACAATCGCGCATACAAACTTGATTTTATTGAAACAAGAACTTAGCCACGCTGTCTTCTTGGTAGAAACAAAACCCGAAGAATCGGAATGCTTGTATAGTCAGGGTTGATATTTATTGAAAATATTCGATCATTGCGTAGCCCGTATCGCGCTGTCTTGAATGATGATGCCTCGTCAGCATACCGCATTGCTTTTGCTAGAGAACGCGAACGAGGCAGAAAGCAGCGCACGATTTTGCACCAAAAAACGCAATCCATTTTGGTTCAAAACTCATCATTTTCCAAAAAGTAGAATCGCATATGAGTGAAAATTTTGGGCGGCCGAGATCTGATGTGTATCAGTCCATGAATTAAATGTCACTATAGTGAAATCGTATTTCGACCCCAATAAATTTCGAGAATATTTTATTTGAAAAGATTCGGAAAAAAAACACTATATCCTGAAGTTTGATATATAACTTCCTGAAGGAAATCAAATCTCTTCTAAGTGTATGACTCTTGATATGTCTTTAACATCTTAATTGAATTTTTACTATACTGTGTTGGGTCCGTTATACAGATCACGCGTATTTATGCGTATAAATATATGCATGTGACTTCATTCCATGCATTTTGCCCGTTTTTCATTTTTTCACGTTTTCAAACCGCTTTTGTAGGTCTACATTTAGACCAAAGCTTAGAGAACCCGTTTGCCTGATAAACGGCAGAATCAATGTACTGCTCAAAAAGTTTTTGTAGTTTACTAAAAGCGTAGCTACGATGTTAGTTTGATCCTTTAATTTTATTTTCAACTGGAGTTGGGGAACGACTGGTTTAAATTAATGTTATAACTTCAAACTCCACAATGTCAATTGTTTATTACAGCAAATAGTACGTCAATTGTTTTTAGGAAATCTTTTTCGATCAATTTCTATGTCCGCATATTACACCGTATAGCTGTGTTGATTTGTAACAGTGTTCTTGTGGTCTATCAGAGCAGCGAGTCCGACGACGTTGTTCAAATTGTGTCGAAGTCTAAGTGAATACGCTGGTTGCGAGCAAAGTCGCGCAGACGCCGTCCGCTTATTCCCGATCTACACTGTGCTTGAAATCGCGAGCGCAAAAGTTCGTCTTTAGTTTACTTTAAATCAAAATTTGGTACGCCCAGCGTATCGCCTTACCAGCATACAAGCAGTTAGTTGTTTTAAACAAACTAACGACACGCCCGTACATTCGCGATTTTACACACAGTGTAGGCCGGCCCTAAAAATTCTCTTTGAAAGCATTTTACTCAGTTTTCGGCGCGAACCAAATTTCGTTCGCGGGCGTGCTGTATATTTCGTTATGACCATTTTTCCGCGAATGCCGCGTTCAGATTAGCATTATTTGATTGAGACATTTCACCGCACGTAACGAATGGTTGATCACTATCGCATTATCCTTGCTTAATGCTTAGATCTCTTTTTCATACCTACGATAATAATAACAGCACAGTAATCAATCAACAAAACTTTGCATAATTTTTTACCATATATTCTATTTGAAAGTTGAAATATTATTATGCCAGCTTGCCTGGATAATAACGGCAATCTGCGACTTTCTCGTGTAGCCTACGTTAAAAAAACGCGTCTTTTTGCGTGCACTGTTGCATCATCAAATAAAATAAAATTGTACAATCAGGTGAAACCACTTTTATTCTCTTTTTTTTATCTTTTTTTTTATTCGTCTGTTGCATAAACGACGGCAGGACTCCTGCCAGTTATCGCAAAACCTTTGTAATTTGTTACAATTTGCCTAAATGAAAAGTTTTTGATTTGCATGTGCTTTAAACATAGCAAAAAAAAATTTAGTCTCCCCCCTTTTTTTATTTCTGGCTGCGCTAATGCAAGCATGCTAAACTCTTCATTGTTTATGGGTCTTGTTTACTGGTATACTTTGATTGCTTATTGGCTGCACCTCTTATGAGTCTCTGACGACCATCTGACTCAAGATATTGCAGTGACATTTTTTTTTGTATTTGGAGAACCAGAATATGAAGAATAGATTCCACTCTAATAGCATGCATTGACTGTTCTGAAACTCAAATTTTATGTCACTAGGCAACGGTAAAAAGATTTCAGTCTTCATTGCTTAATAATTCTTATACACCCATACCAGTAATTTTCTATCAGAGTTAGGTGAACCAACCGTAATATAATACAGTACAGTTGTGTATCCAGGGGGGGGGCTATAGCTCCCTCCATTGGCCTGAAAAGTATGCAAAATACCACGTTTTTTGTGCTTTTGAAGCCGATTTTTGCTCCAAAAATGAAAACAGCCCCCCCCAATGGGATTGGGGAGCAGAAGTTGTGGAGGACTTGCTATTGTTTGGATTTCAGAAATAGGATTTTGTTTTTCTGGATCTCAACCAAAGTTGGTCAGGAAAACTGACTGAATTCCAGTGAAGACCTTTTTTCTTTTTTGGAGATGAAGACCTTTTACTTTAGTTTCGGCCGAAAAAACCGTTTCAATTTTGGTGAAGACCTTTGGAGATCACCTGATTTTGACAGAAAAACCGCCTCAATCCGATTCAAGACTAATAAAAATTTGCGTTAAGTTCATTTACTGTTGTTTCCAGCTTCCAACCCCTCTTTGCGAATTTCTGGCTACACGCCTGGTATAGCAACTCGTTGAGCAGTGAAAACCAAACAATAAGTTTTACGCAAGTCATCATTAATAATTTAATATACCAGAATAAAGTAATTTCTTTTTACAACTTCTTGATCTTGAATACTGTAGATATCATTGTCATAACCTTATCATTTAGTTTAACCATGGTTTAATCTAGTGTGATGGGCAGTAGAAAAATGATACCTGGCCTTGCAAGGGCAATTACTGGAGAATTGAAAGAGATTGCTCTTGAGAAACCAAATATTGCCCAAGTGTCAAACATTTTAATTCAATTTTCCCCATGGAATTCAAATTCACATTCAACAAAAGAAGTTTGGAGGAAATTATATGATGAAGATTGCCGAATTACCAATCGATTTTGTATTTTTAAAACAATGGTACTGCATAATAAAGAAGATCCTGTGGTTGAAATTACTTTTAATGATGGCGAAAAGCTTAGACTGATTGGTACCTATCTTAAACCAATTGAAATGATGTATTATATTAATAGTTTTTGCAAAAAGAAAGAAGATACTGTTGTTGATCAACCTCAAGTACTTTTTTGATCTTAAACTACTAAAACATATTTTATGCATATTTAAGATGTTTTTTCTAATTGGTTGGCTCTAGAAAGATTGTGGCATAGCAAAATTGTTTTGCATGGTTGTGAAATGCTTTTTTAGTAGTTTATTTTTTGCAACATCATATGTTATTTGTGGTGTTGACCCACTTGCTAAACATTTACTTACATCAATTAAATGTTTATGCGATACAAAAAACATTTCGATTCAAGTCGATTTTTATTTGTCATCAAATTCAAAACATTTACAACAATCGCAAACATTTCAATCTGGATCATTATCTTTCCAATCTTTTCGAAGATTGTAATTTGAATGAATTTTAAGGTTACCGGTATATGCTAGTTAACAGAGGTGAAGTCGAGGACGCAAGGCTCAAGACCCTCTCGAGGCCAAGGATAGGAATGCTCGAGGCCAAGGAGTCAAGGACATAGGCAGCAAGTGTTCTCCAACAAAAAGGTCTTTAAAAAGAATTTAGTTTTTTAAAAATTTTTCAGGTGATCTAAAAAAAGGTGTTAAAAATTTTGTTAGGCGATCTCCAAAAAAAAGGTCTTCAAAAATTTTTTTCATGCTATCGTCAAAATTTTAACATTCAAAATGTGTCCTCGAGGCCTAGGACGTCCTCGAGTAGTCCACCTCTGCTAATTACATTATTTTCATACTTAGTACCAGGCAAGTAGAAAACTTTGCAGTTGGAAAAGCACCATGCAGTAGCACTTGCAATGCTCTGATGAATGAGACTTCATGCTATTAATTAATTGGTTATTTTTATGAGTGCTCTACAGCAGATGACATTAGCAGTTAGCACAGCATTTTGCAATGAGTAACTTGCTTGCAAGTTCAAACACGCATAGTCAGCCTTGTAAATTATGAGCTAACTCATTCAAAATTATTACTTGGTTGCACAAATTGTAAAATACAATTTTCATTCAATTTGCCAAGTCAACGTTGTGTAGTGCAAATTTTACTAACTTTGTGACTTGGATGTTTACAGTTGTCAATGCTCATTGGCATAGGTGCGCACAAGTCCGTTAATCCGTTAATAACGAAGCTAACTTTTTCATTAACTCGTTAATCCGTTAAAAAGTTTTTTCATGTTAACGGACTAAATTAACTTCCGTTAAGTTCTGTTAACAGACTAAATTAACTTCCGTTAAGGTTTTTATCGTCAATATCTTGCACCATTTATTTATTGTACCGGTACAAACCAGTTTGCACTGGTAACACTTGTTGCATATTAGCACGGGTTTAGAAGAAAGGAGCTCTTTTGTGGAAATAATAACCTGCAGCCTCATAAGTCTAATCGCTGTTCTTAATTTCCAAAGGTTTTCCGATCGCAGCTTCGTTAGAGCATTTGAACTTATTTTGATGTTGAAATTAGATTAGACTGTAAAATGTAACTTCCAAAACACAAAAAGACCACCACAGCAATAAATATTTCCTTACAATCAGCTCAACTGTGTCAATACGTGTTATAGAAGCGAGTGAATAAAAAGAAATGTAAATTACGCGCAAAATATTAACGAATTAACGGACTTTATTAATTAATTTAATTACTTCCGTTAATTAAAGCTGAAAATAACGGATTAACGTTAACGGAGGTGTGAAGTTTGTTAACGAACTAGTGGTTAACGAAGCTAACGTTTTGTATTAACTTGCCCATCTATGCTCATTGGCCATTGCTCAGTTGATTGATTATGGTTATGATGTGACAATATGTTTATGAGACTGTTTGATAGATTTGATTGCGAGAAGAGAGAATTGAACAATGGTACACACCAGAGGTAGAGTCCTCGAGGACGCATTTTGAAGTCCTTGGCCTCGAAGCCTCCAAGTCCTCGAAAATGTCTTGTCCTCGGCCGCGGACGGCACAATTTTTTGATTTGTTAAAAATTGTCCAAAGTTATTACCTTTTTTTCTTCGTCTGAAATTTCACGAAAAATTTGCGATTTTCTGCGCGAAGCCCTTTTTTTTATTTTTTGAGAAACACTTATGGTCTCGAGCATTCCTGTCCTTGGCGTCGTGAGGGTCCGTCCTCGGATTTTTTTTTGCCCTTGGCCTCGAGCCTTGTGTCCTCGACTCTACCTCTGGTACACACGAAAATTAGCAATGCAGCATGGTCGCTTAAATGCAGAATTTGAAACAAACTTGGCGAGCCATTAATGATCTGTTCGGTAAAGCTAAACCCAAATCTTGTTCTTCGTTAAAAATTAACAACCAAATTGTGAATGATGCTAAACAAATGACTAATCATTTTAATCAGTACTTTTCAAATGTCGGTAATGCGCTGAGGGAAAAGCTGCCTCAGTCTTGCGGTGACTTCAAAACATATTTACCAAAGTCTTCCAAATCTCTTTATTTTAATCCTGTAACTCCAACGGAAGTAAAAAGAGTCATAACAGAACTAAAATCTTAACATAGCTGCGGTTTAGATGGCATATCAACAAGAATATTGAAGTTATGCCCAGGCAACATTGCTTTGATTTTAGCACATATTTTCAATCTATCCTTATGTGAGGGCGTATTCTTAAAAGCATTTAAACAGGCTAAAGTCATCCCGGTATTCAAAAAGGGGTCAACTTATGACGTCAATAATTACCGACCAATAAGCTTACTTCCAGTTATGTCCAAAATATTTAAAAAATAAGTGTACACACGCCTTGTCAGTTTCTTAAATAGGAACGGCTTTTTTCATGAAACACAGTTTGGATTTTGTCCAAACCATTCTACAAGCCGTGCCACTACATTACTAATTGAAAATATAACTGAAGCATTTGAAGCAAAACAAGCCCTGGTTGGTGTGTTAGATTTGTCGAAAGCATTTGACACAATTGATTATGGTATTTTACTAGCAAAACTCTTCCATTATGGATTAAGAGGCGTACCTTATGACTGATTCAAAAGTTATTTAACAAACAGGCAACAACAAGTCATGAGCCAAAATGTACTCTCCAATGTAAAATACATCAATATTGGTGTTCCTCAAGGTTCAATTCTGGGACCACTTCTCTTCTTGATTTATGTTAATGACTTTCCTCAATGTATTACAAAAGGGAAAACTATAATGTTTGCAGATGATACAAACTTATTTTTCACCGAAAAGTGCTACAATAGTGTCTTTAAAAAAGCAAATCAAGAACTAATACTTGTTGACAATTGGCTTCTTTCTAGCAAACTATCACTAAATATTAACAAAACTAGCTATATCGTATTTCGCACTCCTAACACCCCACTACCAGTGAGCCATAACTTGTATCTGCGTAACAAAGCATTAAATAGGGTGGAATGTCTACGTTTTCTGGGAATCACAGTTCATGAGCATCTGTCTTGGAAGCTACATATGGAATTGTTATTGCAAAAGATTAGAATCAATACTGCAGTAGTCAGAAGAATACAACACTATCGTAATCAAGAAATTTTGTTACTATATAACGACATGGTTAAGAGCCACTTGCAGTACTGTATTCTGACCTGGTGCAATGGTGATAAGACTTTGTTACAAACTCTTCAACGAGCAGCAAACAAGTTTATTAGACTCATTTTTTAATTAAATTATCGCGAAAGTGTAAAAAATACGATGCAACAAAATCACATATTAACAATCAACCAGCTTTTTGAAATTGAATCAGCTTGCTTCATGCATCGATATGATCATGGCAAACTGCCATTGGCTTGCCAGGTCTTATTAAAAAATAATTTCAAATCCTCCAAAACTAAATTTCGTCAAACCAGAAGCAACTCTAAATACTTTCCTGCATATTGTCAAATCAATTTAACAATGCAATCAATTAAGTATAAACGGCCAGTGCTATGGTATAAAATACCTTCATCAATTAGAGAAGTAAAATCTTTAACCACATTCAAATTGCTACTGCAAGATTTCTTAGTAAAAAATGATTAGTTATATAACATTAAGCATGCCTCATGTCCTCACCCTATACTATTTACTCACTCCATCACTATCAGTCCACCTCTATACCCTACCCCAACATCCTTACCCTCTTCATTTCCTTGAACATGTTTTATACTGTACATAGCTTATTGCAAATTTGCTTGTTTTGCATTATTTTTAACTATTGTGTGATTGCTACGTAAGGTTCAGCGACCATGCATTGTCATTGCTTTTTGCGTGTGATTAATGAAGTTTGAAATTGTGCATGTTTCAACGTATATCGTTTTGTCGCTGTTTTCCTTTTTCTGGTTTGGTAGTGTGCTTTTTTTGTCTTAAACGTTGCTCTGGTGAGCTAGAAATAAAAATTCACTATCACAGAAAAGGTTACTTATTTAAAGATGAAAATTTAGGTTAGGAAAATTGGAGATACATTCTGTACGACAGTACTTAAATTGTAGGGGGGACGCGTCCCCCTGTCGAGAGTTAGCGTCCCCCCATCGAGATTTAGCGTTTCCCATCGAGAGTTAGCGTCCCACCATCAAGATTTAGGCGTCTTCCCATCGAGAGTAGAGCGCTGAATGAGCAGCGAAAAAACAGCCAGCCAGTACTAAAAGATCCTGCATATTTCCTGCCGAAAATGGTCGCGAATTGCGGCGAAGACTTTTTTTTTGGTCTTTACCTGATTTCGCGGAAAAATGACATCAATTTCAGGCGAAGACCTTTTTTATGTCTTCACCTGATTTCGGGGAAAAATGACGTCAATTTCCGGTGAACATCTTTTTCTTGTTTTCGATCTTCATTCAATTTCGGCGACGAAAATACATCATTTCCTCTAAACGTTTTGTGAAGTTGGTCAAGACTGCAAAAGCGTCCCTCCATGCAAAATTTTACAATTTAAGTACTGCTGTACGATAATGTTTTTGTACGCTGTAGCAGTGCAGCTTTGTAAGATTGATTCTAATCGCCTTATAGGTCCCGCTACCAAATCACTAGATCAGCTAATAACAACAATGTATTTCCTGTAGTACTTGCACAATGAGCTATGCTTGAACTATGATCATTAACTGGACAAATTTTCAAGTTAACTCACCGTTTTTATTTTAAATACTTTATCAACGTCCTACGGATTATTTAAATCATTTACATTTTACGCCACACTATACGCTTTTACTATCAGCACACCTTACCTTTTCTGAAGTTAATTTAATTAAAACATAAGATAATAAAAGATGGCAAAAACATTTAATCAATGCTAATGAAAAATCCGCACACATACAGTACTGATCTAGAGATGCTCCGATTAACGAAGAAGTTTGTCAAGGAATAATAGAGCATCAGAAACGACCTACTCAACGGCTCAATAAAACTGAAACAAGGAGTTAAAGATAGTCGAGAATGTATCAACAACATTGTCGTTAGTTGTTTTGACTGAAGCTAGGGAGTTTTCCGATTTTGCATCCAAAATACGAACTATTATTTAAAACCCTAGCAGGCTAAGTGAAGCTAGGCTCTATTGTATTCACCACGCTAAACAAAGGTCGCAAATTTGACGTCGTTACTAAGTCAGAACCCGCAATATGACCAGATTTCAACAACCTACGCCATTTGCAGAGCATCCAGTTCAAACCTTGGTTTTTAATGGTTACACTATTATATAGCTAGTTAATATGTATACCGTAATTGTATGTCTTATTTTCAAGCAAAAGATATTGGGAAAACTAGTATGAGCAAAACGTTGAAGTTTTGTAGTTTTTTCCATTCATACTTAACACAAAGAATTTGTTACTTTCCGTATCTAGGTCAGTTTGGGGCAGTTTGTCAACTACGATCAAGGATTCAAGGAATATAACTTATATTACACTGGGGCACTGGTAAGCCTATTGGCTATTGCAATAACCTAAATTGCGAAACAAAAAGATATATATCATACAATATCGATAATATATACAATAATCACGATCATTTCGGCCTTGATTGCTCGGTTTTACAACGCTACCAGGAGCGCCATGACGTTGCATTCACAACATCGCATTAATGGGCTTGTGACGTAAGGTATGTTACGAAATCACGCAAAAAAGTTCACATCTATTCGATCGATGACGACAGTTTGAAATTTGAATAAATATTTCTTGAGAAATCCATTCTGGACAGTGTGGAGAAAGATAATGATCGGTTACGGAAACCTTTTGGTGGACTCCTCAATACTCCTTCCACCTTGCTGGCGCGGCACTCCTCCTTTACGCCATAAGATGATTTCCTAAAAAAATTTCGTTTGAAGGAGGTCCACTGTCAAGCGCTAGCAGAAACGCACAACAATTTTTAACACGGGCATTTGCACGCATATGCAGAATTTTTAACTGCATGAAGAATCGAACCTTCGCCGTAACGAACTCGTGGAGTCAATTTTTTGACGGCTACCCATTCCGCAAGTGCATTATCCGAACATGTACCAGTATCGAATACTATTGGTATTTAAACAGTAAACACAGGTCGAGGAATATAGTTTAGCTACGTGTAAACGAACGAGTGGAAAAGTAGGCTATTAAATCTTGCGGGGAGCGAATCTCGAATATAGTACTAAAAATGAATTAAATGTTAGAGCATTGGTACCAACAACGAGTAGTATTGAATCTCGGCACATAAATGAATAAACGACACGTAGAGAAATGTCTGACAATTTTTCAAAATTTAGTAATTTTTTTGTATCATACTACCTTATCCAAAACTATTTGCAGACACAATTTGGCGCTGATTACGTCAAAATATTGAAAGGCAATAGTTGTACTGGGATCCTATCAATTACAATTTCGCAGAGGATTCAGCAGACAAACTTAATATCACTAAATTTCACACAGTGTCGTTGCTAGGGGGGGGGCGGTCCGCCCCGGGTGTCATTATTTTGGGGTGACACCATTTTATGACTCAAATAAAAAAAAAGTTTAATATCATTGGAAATGTTTAGCACACTGGAATGGATTAAAAAACGGGGGGCGCTAATTTGTCAAAAATATAACTCACAAATCAGTAAAAAGTTTGAAATATCGCCCAATCAAATTTGATCCTTTGTTGAAACGTGATGAAAAGAAGTTACATATAAAAGTATGTATAAGGTCAGGAATACGCGGGTGGCAATTCAGTATTAGTTAATTACCAACCACTTCGACTCAAATATAGTTCCATTAGCATCCCTCCACCAATTATTTTTCTATATTAAATATAGACGAGGTAGATTACTCGTTGTGAGTTTCATTAAACCATTCGACTTTAACATTTACGGAACCAGCTTGTAAATAAGAAAACTAAAATTTTACCATTAGCCACCTCTCACGTAGTCATTGTCCAGTTTATTTATGTTTTTGCACGGCTAATTTCTAGGCCACATTTTAAACGCATTAATTTTTATCAAAATAGGTTAAAAACTATATTTTTTTTGAGAATACAAAATTTTCGAGCTTTGGGGCTCCGCCTCCAGACCTCCACTGTAGATATCTGTCTAGGTGCCTAAGTTTAATCATGTTTTTGCACTGCTCATTTCTATGCCACCTGAGTTCTATTTGATGCCACGTTTTAAAAGCAAAATTTTTATCAAAATAAGCCTAATATTAAATTATTTTTGCAAAATAAATTTTTTCGAGTGTTGAGGGCTCCGCCCCCAAACCCCCGAAACAGCTCCTCCTTCATTGCAGATTTCTGGTTACGCGCCTGATACTAAATGCGTGCTGCTCATACTTTCAAGTTTTAGAATCTTACAATGAGGAGTTGTTGAGCTAGCGAAATGGCAACCGCTATCTATAAAATAAAACTTTTTGCAGCCTATTATATGTTATAAAGAGTGACCCTACGAAATTCCGCCCCGGGTTTCACCATCCTTAGCGACGCTACTGCACACGAAAAACAAACCATAACAAATAAACTGAAATCAATCTAGCTGCTGTTTTCTGAAATATATTTTGAATTAATACACACAGCTTCGTAAATTTCGAATTGTGATAAATTAGTGGCGCTTAAAGCTATCACTAAAGTGTTCTTACATGCTGTTTAAAATATCTCCTATCTTCTTCATCCGTCAAGACAAGATTTAGGAAATAACGGACTGAAAACTTTTTGTTTACATCTCGCATACTCGGAGTAACATCATAACCAGCAAGAAATAACCGAATAGGAATTGACTCCCCTGCAAAAATAAAGATGGATCTGCAGAATGATCGAAATGCTAGAAGCGTAGTTTTTCCGACAACTTGCACATAGGTCAGGTATTGGGCTATCCGCTACACGGCGTGCTTGGTAACATTTAACAAGCAGCAAGTTAAGCGGGGACAAAAAGTTTAATTAAACTGGAAAACGACCCGGTAAGTACGGTAAGAGAAAAAAAAAATGCAATACTCCACACCAAATGCATAGTGAAGTGAAAAACTAAAATAATGATTCAACAAGGTATTGACCATGGGATCACATAGTGAAGAAAATCATCAAATGTCTTAAAGTTACAAAACTGAAGACAACCAGATGTGGAGAATAACATACAGCTAGCCGGATTCATCGGACAGTACCAGTACTTCGTTATGTTGCATTTCTAAAAGGAGGAGCAGACTCCTCGACCGTTTTGCTTGATTAAGCGACTTTTTTGGTCCTTTAACAAAATATTACTACTACTAGAAATTCAAACTTTTATCCCAACCTTTCACGGGTGCTCCGTCCATAATTTCAAATTTAGCAATCGTATCATCTTCGTGGTAGACGTTAGGACCTGAACCCGTAGTTTCACGTTTGATGATGTGCACCTCCATTTGTTTGATTTTAACTCGGACAAGCAGAAAATAAATCTTCCCGATTATCGCGTCTTTCAGATGATATCTGAAAACAAATTCTCTTTCCACACATAACCAAGGTAAGTGCACTCAGTGATAATTGAGAGTAACTGGACCCGGCATATATGCCGATCGGTGGTCAAGTGAATAGAGAGCCTGCTAATGAAACAGCAGACTCGAGTACCATTTCCTGTCGAGTTTAACCAAACACTACAAAAATTTGTATTTACAGCTTTCCTACTTGACGATTAGCATCAAAGCGATAATGTGAAACTGAGGCTTCCACCGTGTGATGTGTGTGGTAGACAAGTGGTAGCTCGACTCTTTACTGCCTCCTAGCCACGGCAACTTGGTGAATAAAGAAGCAGTTACTGTACAACAATCTAGTGCATTCACCCAGATTAGTGTTTTTTTTCTAAGGCGATTTGAGGAACCGAAACGGTCTCTCAAAATTTTCCAGCGGTCTCTCAAAATCTGCTTCTACAATACTGTAAACAAAGTTAAGTACGCTCTGGAACAATAGGAAAAAATATTTATAAACGAACTGTCTAAGTTGTGCTTTACATTATAAAATCCCAGCGTGCCAGTGCCCAGTAGTCTATTAGGTTACGGCAAAATGAAAGGAAATCATCACAATTCGACTTTTGAAAGCGTCACAAACGAGTTTTGTAAAAGTTGATTGTTACTATTTTACTTTAGTCATTTTTCTAAATCACTGTCTACTCTAAACTAATAGTCCGGTAGAAATAGCTTTAACCCGAAAAAATTTATAATGAGCTGAAGTTAGGCACGATGACTCAGGATCATGTCCTTAGCCATTAAAAAAAATCCAATTGTTTTGGACATGGGACTTCCCCCTTTTTCGGCCTTTAAAGTCTGCCATCTAGTGTCAAAGAGCGTTTACCATCAAACAGCCAATCCAACAGCTGTAAAAGTGCCAAGTTTTAACTAAAAGTTGGTTTTCAAGTTTAGGTTTAAAATTTTTTTCTTTGAAGTTGATGACGTCATTTTTGGTGACGTCATTGCCTTTTTTTTTGAAAAAATGACGTATTGATGACTCAAATTGGAAATGAGAGTTAGGTCTTTGGATGCAAATCAAAAATTGCCTAAATCAAAGTGATGACGTCACAAACGTTTTTGATGACGTCATGTGTCACAAGTTTTGATTGTAAATTTAAAAGAGTATTTGACCAAACGGAACATTGTATAACTTTTTTTTTTATTAGCTTTAAACTTGGGAGAATTATATTGTGAATTTAGTCGATTGAAAGTAAAAAACTGTGTTGTCAGTAAAAGTCTGGTGTAGTAGACATCAGCGAAGCCAGGGGAGGATTAGGGGGGACCAGTCTCCTCCCTTTTTTAAAGTGCACAATTTCACAAAATTATTTAAAAGACAAAATGTGAAAAAAAACTACGGTAATTGAAAAACGCTCAACTCAAGTGTAATTCTACCCAAAGTTGCAAATGAACAACGTCAAAACTTTGGCATTTTTTTGAAAATTTTTTCTAAGATCATTATAGCTTCTCTATCTTTTACAACAAATTTCAGCGCTCTAGCTTGTATTGTTTGCGAGATAGTCGGATTTAAAAAACGTTTGCACCAAAAACGGCAAAGTGAATCATTTTTAACGTAGCAATGGAAATGAAGTTACTATCGAAAAATCAATTTTGGTAAAATAAGATCATTGCGTAGCCCGTATCGCGCTGTGGTGGAATGATAATGTCTCGTCAGCATACCGCGTTACATTTGCGGCAGAATGCGAATGAGGCAGAAAGCAGCGCGATTTCGCACCAAAAAACGCAATCGATTTGTTTCAAAACTCATCATTTTCCAAAATGAAACAAGTAGAATCAAACACCGGCAAGAATTTTCGGAGCGGCCGAGATCTGACGCGTATCAGTACACGAATTAAATGTCACCATAAACGAATCTTATTTCGACCCAAATAAATTTCGAGAATATTTTATTTGAAAGCATTTGGAAAAAACGCTAATTGCAGAAGGAAAGCAAATCTTTTCCAAGAGAATGATTTTCCGTTTATTGTGAACGTCTAATTGATTTTTTTGTTACACTGTATTGGGTCCGTTTTACCGATCACGCGTATTTATGCGTATAAATATACGCATGTAATCTAATTGCATGCATTTTACCTATTTTTTTTTGCGTTTACATAGAATAAGATAGCAGACGTAATTGGTCTAAACCGCTTTATGTAGGCCTACATTTAGACCAACAGCCTACTGAACCCGTTTATCTGAAAAATGACGGAATCAAAATGTTATTGCTCAAAAAGTTTTTATTAATTACCCAAAACGAAACCACAAAGTCAGCTTGATCCTTTAGTTTTGTTTTCAGTTGAAGTTGGGGAACGCGATCGGCTGGCTTAAAATAATCTAACAGCTACAATCTGCGCTTTGTCAAATGTTTAATGCAGTAAATAGTTCGCAAATTTATTTTCAGGAAATCTGTGTCAATTAATTTCTATGTCTGCAAATTACAAGGTATAGCTGTGTTGATTATGAACTTGATTATGAGCTTGATTATGAATTCTTGTTGTCTATTAGAGCACCGAGTCCGGCGACGTAGCCCAAATTGTGTCGAGGTCTAAATTGAACGCGCTGATTGGTTGAGAGCAAAAAGTCGCACAGACACCGTCCGCCTTATCCCGCTCTACACTGTGCGTAAAATCGTGAGCGCAAAAAGCTCGTCTTTAGTTTATTTTAAACCGAAATTCGGTAAGCTCGGCGTATCGCCTAACTGGCGTTCAAGCAGCCAGTTGTTTTAAACAAACTAACAATATGCCCGTACGTTCACGATTTCGCGGCGGGGCCTAAAAATTTGTTCTGGAAGCATTTTATACGCAATTTTTGGCGCGAACCAAATTTTGTTTGCGGGCGTGCCATATACATAAAAATAAACCCATTGTATTTCGTTATGACCGTTTTTTCGCGAACGCCGCTTTCAGATTCGCATTATTTGATTAAGATAACCGTACAAGGAATTGGTCGGTCACTATCGCGTTATTCTTGCTTAATGCTTAGATCCTATTTCGTACCAACGATAATAATAACGGTGAGTACAGTAATCAATTAAACAAAACTTTATATTGGCAAGCCACAATACAGCGCATTTTTTTTTTTGTTAGTTGAAGATAGCAAGCAGTCTGTTGTGAATGGTGTCAACTGTCAATTAACATAAATTATAATAGGGAGCACTTGTTTTTTCAAAAACCAATCATTTTCGGGTGTAGGTGGGAGTTGTTCGTATGCTTTTGCGAATTGTGCATTTCATTTGTTCTTAATTTGTCACAATATACTGTGGTAGACAGGTGGCAGCTTGACTCGAAGACCAAAAGGTCCCTTCGCTGGCTTCTGGCCAAGGCAACTTGATGAATGAAATGTAATTATGATAATTCGAAAATTGAAATATTATTACGCAAGCTTGCTTGAATAATAACGGCAATCTGCGATTTTCTCGTATGGCCTAAGTGAAAAAACGCGCTTTTTTGTATCCGCTGTTGCGTCGTTAAATAAAGTAAAATCGTAAAACTACTTTAATTCTTATTTTTTTCGCTTAGTTATTTTTTGATGCGTCTGCTGTATGAACGACGGCAGTACTTCATACTGTTATCGCTTAACCTTTGTACAGTAGTTTGATACAATTTGCGTAAATATAAACTTTTCGGTTTGCATATGCTTTAATCACAACAAAAAATTTTGTCCTTCCCCTTTTTTTTATTTCTGGCTGCGCCGGTGGTAGTAGTCAAGCAGATAAAACTTAAACCACCCAATATGGGGTTAAAATAAAATAACGCATTTTGCAGTTACAGCAAGAAAGCCTATAAATGTTTATCCAAAAGTTCCCTTCCCCAGTTAAAGTTAATCTGCAATTTTATTTTAAAATGCAAGCATAAGCAAAGACAAAAAAAATTATTAAGGCAGCAAATTGTCAAATATTAGCGTTTTCATTATAAATTAATTAAATAAATTTTGTTCAGATGTTAATTCAAGAATCTTGGTCGATGAGATAAGTTTTTTGTCAGGTGTTGTTTTAGATTAAGCCGATAAGTTTGTTCAAATGTTATTCTAATTGATTAGATAAGTTTAGTTCTGATGCCAGGCATAATCTACTGTATAATAGATTTAGTACCACAGATTGCAGAAGTATGCTAACAAAGCATTTTGCGTGAGATAATAATATTGTCAGACATTGCAAAACGGTAGAAATTCTGTTCCTGCAGGATATATTATCGTGCTCGGGACATATTCGTATTAACAGGGCCGCAACTACGGGGGAGCAAAAGGGGGCGGCGCCCCCTAAACAAAAATTCCGCCCCCCTAAAATGCCCACCATGCCCACCCAAACTCCTCTTTCCCTGGCGGCAGTTTCAAGAGGGTGGCTTTTTTTTGGAAACCGACAGAAAATTAGGAGATAAATAGAACAATTTGGCGAGATAACCTTTTTTTTTTAGATCAACAGAGAACTCGGAGAAAAGTAGACCAACCCAAAAATTTTGGCCCCCCCCCCAGAAACAAATTTTGCCCCCTGAGAACAACGTTCTAGTTGCGGCACTGCATATTAATTGACATATAATTTCGCTAGTTATTTTTTTTAGAACCATTGCATATAGGAGGACGATGACAGTCCTCGGCCAAGGATTCGAAAATGCCTTAGAACCTCAAAATGATGATGATGATGCTGATATTCTCAAAGTGGTGCAATGTTTCGTTTGATCAAACCATCCTTGGGTCAAATACTCTTTTTCTTATTTACGATCAAAACTCTAGACATCAAAAAGCGTTTGTGACGTCATCAGTTTGATTTAAGCAATTTTTGGCTTGGAGCCAAACAGCTAACTCTCATTCACAATTTGAGTCATCAATGCAGAATATGCCATTTTTCCAAAACTAAAACTTTGGCAATGACGTCACCAAAAATGACCTCATCAATTTCAAAATAAATTTGTTTATACCTGCTCTTGAAAATCGATCACGATTCAAAATTTGACTTTTCCATAACTTTTGGATTGGCTGTTTGACAGTAAAGACTCTTTGACACTAGATGGCAGACTTTAAAGGCCGAAAAAGGGGGAAGTCCCATGTCCAAAACATGTGGATTTTTTTTGGTGGCTCAGGACATGGTCCTGAGTCATCGTGCCAAACTTCAGCTTATTATAAATTTTTTCCGGGTTTGCATGTATTTTGTCGTATTGCTACCGGACTATAATGTGGAACTTGGTATGACTTTCCATCAAGCCGAGTAGGACATTCGTTTCTTAGCTTGACTAAAAGTAATGATGTTACCTAGTCGCTAGACTACTTCGCTTTAGTTCAATTAATCAATAAACTCTTTTAGGAAGCTGATCACTGGTATTTTAGTCATTTACCGCATTATTTTAGTGTTTGGAGAATGTAGTTACTTTTCACTTAGAGGGTTTAGTAGATTTAGTACATTTGTACAAATTGGGTTAAGTAAACTTTTTTAAAGAGTTATTGAAGAAGAGGCCGTGGAGTTTCGTGGTTAGTCTACAGAAGTGGCAAAATACAAAAAAAAGAAGGCAAGTGACAGAACGAGCGCTAAAGATATTGGAATTCGAACATTTGGCAGATGGTAATAAAATTGATGATAGCCCAATGGAATTGGTTACATTAAATGAGTTCGAAACTGAAAAGTTTTTATTATGAACTTTAATTTGCTAACAATAAATGTTTATTGAAGCAGCTGTTGACCGCAATTTCAGTTATAAACTTTCAAGGTAAAAATTTGCAGTCTTTCAAAATTATTAAGCGGATGAGAGCCGATCTTGGAAAGACTAAGTTGATGGTGAGTGGGATGGAGGAAGATACGTTCAACAGTAAGATTGATCCTTGTGGCGTGTGTGGAACAAGAGTTATGTCTAACTCGGTGTTATGTACAGCATGTGGAAAGTGGGTCCACGCAAAGATGCACGGATAAAAAGAAAGTTGCAGTTTATTTGAATAAAAAATTTGTAAGAAATGTAGAAGTGTGGTAAAGAACTTCAAGGGACCAGATGAAAAATTGTGTGATGGTGTGGAAACTGTACGCAAGTTCACTTATCTAGGAGACAGACTGATTGCAACTAGTAAGTGCGAAACAGCGGTAACAGCTTGATCAAGAATTGGTTGGATAAAGTTCAGGAAATTCAGCAAAATACTTAAATGTAGAAGGTTTTTATTGAAGATGAAAGGAAAGGTTTACAAAAGTTGTGCAAGATCAGCTACGTTATATGGAAGTGAAGCATGGTGCTTGAGAGAAAAAGAGACGGTAATTTTGAGAAGAACAGAAAGAACTATGATTCGAGCGATGTGTGGTGTAAAGCTATTAGATCGAAGAAACAGCGAGGAGTTGATGGGACATGTTGGGCATAAAGGAGTCTTTAGATAGGATGGCTAAAGCAAGTAGCATGTGGTGGTACGGTCATGTTTTGAGGAAAGAAGATGAAAATGTGATAGTGATGGCTTTGAAATTTGAAGTGAGCGGTAGTAGAGGAAGACCGAAACAAACGTGGAAAAAGCAAGTAGAGAATGAGATGAAGAAAAATGGACTGGTGAAAGAGGATGCACGTAATCGAACAAAATGGCGAGGCGTGGTAAAGACAATGACCATACGAAATCCGGCCAACTCCGTCGACAAGACCGGATCCAACATGTGATGATGATGATTCCTCAAGCCTAACCTTCAAAAAACATTGACGCAGATACTGCTTTGATGAGGCACTATCTCGGCACTACCACTTGAATCTCGACAAAAAAAAGTTACGAAAGAATCTTTCGGCATTGGTTTTAATATCGTTGTAGCGCGACATACTTTTGTTTGTTGTATTCAAATTCGATATGAAGGCAATCTTCGATTCCAACTTCCATCTTAATACTGTTGTGGTTCTCTGGATACATGCTTAGCGTGTGAACAACAAACTCTACTTCTCTGGTCAAATCCGTGAGCCGTCTGCTGATAGTGAGTCGAAGAAAATACCTGGAATAATGCAATAAAGCGCTTAAGAACATTTAGTCTCCACGATCCAAATGCAAATGTAGTGGCAAACTTGGTTTAAACACTGCCAGCAGAAATACAGCATATTCGAAGAAACAGCGAGTATTTCGAACACTAAATGCAAATGTACACATTTGGTACCAATATACCGTCCAATGTCAAACTGTTGCGGTACGTAAAAAACCTCCGCTTAGTCAAACATCGTATTTCAGAAAAAAACACAAAAACGACGAGCTACTAACTAGCAACAACAAACATACTGGTTTATCGTGCCCATTCTTTTAGGGTTGATCAAACAATTGAACGTCTATCCCAAAGTTTCAGCAAATGAAATGCTTAGGTTTTACAAATTTTGAAAATACTTCTAGGTCTGGCAAGTGATAACTTGGTAACTATATTGAGCTATAAACAAACTACAAATTTGGCAAAAATTATAATATAACGTTACCTTAACTCACCATAATCTGACATTTATTCCAAAGTAAGATTCATAGGGCTTTTCAACGTGAGGAAACTCAAATGAGTAAATTTTGCTTTGATTCAAGGTCCCTGGACTAGCAAGCTGCTTGGTGAG
Source organism: Trididemnum nubilum (assembly GCA_963965965.1). Classification (NCBI taxonomy): domain Eukaryota; kingdom Metazoa; phylum Chordata; class Ascidiacea; order Aplousobranchia; family Didemnidae; genus Trididemnum; species Trididemnum nubilum. Next base: position 23,327,786 of record OZ014470.1, read on the forward strand.
TGTTGTAAATTCATGTTGATTTGTGCGATCATATAAGATTTCTGCAAAACATAAATGATGTAGTGACTCTGTGTTGTATTGAACCCGGGTCCCTTGTGTTAGCTCAAAATCCCTTTCAGCATGCGCAATGCGCAACCACAGCATCATTTTTTTTAACATGCGCTTATTTAAAACTTGCAAATCATACGATTTTTAATCACGTGATTTTGTTGCAAATGTAAAACTAAAATTATAATAGCGTGCTTTCTTTTGGAATTGGTCGTTGTCCTGTGAAAACGAACCATGATTGTTTTATTTGGATACACAAAAAGCGTTTTTAAGCTGAGTTACGGTAATACCGAGAATCGACAAACTTGAAAAACAATATTCAAGTCAGGATTGGGGCTCATCCAACTTAGAATCCTACAGTACCTTGGACTAAATCTTTAATTTTGCTTCGATCACTCAGACAACAAAGTTAAACAAATTCAACAAAGAGTTATTAAGTAATTGCAATGAATGGCACTAATAGTTTTTATGAAGTTGAAACTGAAGTTTCATGCTAAGTTCGATACTTTACATCAAAAAACTGTTTCATGTAATGCATTGGCAACATGTTTATGTACCCACCTTGAGAAAGATACAAATTTACTAACTTTTCCTTCACACAAAAAGATAAAATTTACCTATTTTTCCAATCAGTTCCATCTTTATTCCTTTGTGCTCTAACTTTGCTCCAGGCTTAAGTTTCACACTGACTGCACCTGAAACTGTTTCACCATCATAGTAAACACAAAGCTCTGAGGTTTTTGTCTCTGACACTCGGTGTTCAATCTTTTTCCTGAAACATAAGAGTAGTTGCTTTTGTTTTAAACTATTACAACAAAACAAAGATTGATCGAAAACAAAATTTTATGACCATAGTTTTCATCTCAACTTAGATTCCAACTTTCATAATTCAACAAACTATCAATCACATTGAACAACTAGCCTATTGGAACTCTGCACAAATACCATTCAAAATTATTGTAAATTTGTTACGTAAATTAATCTTTAAACCAATTAACATGTGGGCTTCAATTACTACTCTAAATTATTTCAAATAAAAACTTTACAAACTCCAGTAACAATAGAGTTTATAACAAACAGCAGAGTGCAATCAAATAATGCTCATTGATTGTCCATCATGAATTTTTATATTATCCCAACATTGACCATCAAAAAACTAAAGCAAAACAATAATTTCATCAAAAATCAAGCATTATTCCAATAGTAACTGCATTATATGCAGGTCAGAAAAGCTTGGTATATTTTTTAGTCTTTGATTCAAATTTTTTTTGAATGTTTAAAAAACCAGCCCTTGAGGTTGAAAATGACTAAAAAACTCAATTGTCAGCATATTAGCTTGAATATACTATAGATTTCTATTTCTATACTACATGCTTGTAATGCAGTAAACAGCAATTTAAAAGGCGACTACGAATCTAAAATTGCAATAAACAGGTGTCCAATTTTGACCATTTGACCAAAAGTAAACTTAAGTTAAAAAAGCACACTATATCTGCATATATATAAACTTAGTGAACTTTTTATATATACCTTTACACTTCGATGAGACTACTGCTGTTAGCAAGAGTAAATGTCCAAACAATTCAGCACAATTTAAAACATTATTTCAAAAGAATTGCTATCCCGGTTATTATTTTTAACATGAAACCAATCATCGTAATTAGGCTATTGTTATATTGTTTCACCAAGACACTAGCTGTGCTTTGGCATTGAACACTATTTGTAAGATATTGCAAAACCACTTACATTTGTATACAGTCACCGGCACAGCCAGAAATAGAAAAAAAGGGGGATACCAAAAATTTTTTCTTAAATTTGTAGCATATGCAAATCAGGATAGGTGGGCAAGTTAATGCAAAATGTTAGCTTCGTTAACCACTAGTCTGTTTACAAACTTCACACCTCCATTAACGTTAATCCGTTATTTTCAGCTTTAATTAACGAAAGTAAATAAAGTCCGTTAACTCGTTAATCTTTTGCGTATAATTTACATTTCTTTTTATTCACTTGCTTCTAGAACACGTATTGAAGCTGTTGAGCTGATTGCAAGGAAATATTTATTGCTATGGTCATCGTTTTGTGTTTTGGAAATTACATTTTACAGTCTAATCTAATTTCTATAATTAAAAATAATTTTAAATGCACCAACAAATCTGCGATAGGAAAATCTTTGGAAATTGCAATTAGCGATAATTGATAGACCTATAAAGCTGCAGGTTATTACTTGCCACAAAAAAAGCTCCTTTCTTCGCTTTCTTCTATAAAACTCAAGCTAATACGCAACAAGTGTTACCAGTGCAAACTGGTTTGTACTGGTACGATAAATGAATGGGGCAAGATATTAACGATAAAATGTTAACGAAAGTTAACAGAACTTAACGGAAGTTAATTTAGTCCGTTAACATGAAAAAACTTTTTAACGGATTAACGAGTTAATGAAAAAGTTAGCTTTGTTATTAACGGATTAGTGCCCACCTTTGCAAATCGGAAAGTATTAATTCAAGCAAATTGGAGAACAATTAATAACAACTCCTAGTGATAACTGGCAGCAGTCCTACCCTCGTTTATGCAGCAGACACAACCAAACAAAAAATAACTAGAGAATATATTACCAAAGTGGTTTGAAGAAGCAGATGCAAAAACAAGCATGTTTTTCAAGCAAAAAAAGATACAAAAATTGCATATTGCAGTTACTGCATAGCAAGCTGGCATAATATGACTAGCAACAAATTACGAGCAAATGAGGCAGGGAATTCCCAAAAACATATGAACAAGTAAACAAATAGTAACCTCTCCCTTTACATCATTTACTACATCAACCAAATGCAACCATTACTACATGGCAGACTATTCATTATTATCATTCTACAATTTAAGCTACCAATAGTTAATCTTGTTTTTTACCTTTTGTCAGCTCCATCCAAAATGATTTCTACATCTTGTACTGATCCATATCCAAAGAAATTCATTCTTTAGTTAATACCAAAGTAAAAACTTAAGCAAATTTATTAGCCCAGGCCCTACTGAAAACAAAGTGACTTGGCGAATGGAACATTCGCGGTACTTTTTTTTCCTCACGAATGGAGACATTGCCTTTTTCTTACATTTGGTTTAAATACGACAGTTTATCGCTTATTTGGTGCAAGCTGCGTAGTGTAATGGTTATACCACCTAGCGGCTAACCTTCGCACCCTTCGACTCCCGCCGGAAGTACAACTGCGTAGAATGAAAGATTACGAAGAATAGACTGATAAGGGAAGACTTTATGTGATTCTTTTTTTTTTTTGCTTCAAAACGTTGCATTACAGTTAGGGTTAGAGCAGAGATGCCAGTCTGAGGGATGGCAATTCCCTGCAGCAGCTATTCATAGTGCCTGATCCATTCGCAAGGGAAAAAAATACCACGAGTGTTCCATTCGCCAAGTCACTTCCTACTGAAAAAGCTAAAGCAGTTACTGGTAGCTCATCTGTACACTGTGCGTTTAATAAAATTATTCACTATTTATTGACGGTAATTCAGAACAAATCATTATTTTAAATTCAACAACTCAATAAATTTTAAAGTTACTGTCAACTGCTTTCTAATTTGCTGAAGAGGGCCAATTTGAAAATGAGCCGAAAATGTTACAGATAAAATAAAAATGCTATCAGGAATCAAGTTTCTGCTTATATGCGCTTTGTGGTTTAAAATCATTATTTACACTATAGTAAGCTAGTACCGTACCGATGTATTTTTAAAAACCATCGCAGATTAGCTTACTTACACTACAGACTACAGTATAGACCTTTTTTTTTATACTAGGCTATGGCAAGAATAGTGTTTTTACTCTGTTTGGGTTAGGGCTAGGGTTGGGATTTGGGTTAGAGTTTGGGTAACGATTAGGCTTAGGGCTATTTTGGCCCTAGCGGCAAAATAGCCAATAGGACTACTTTGCCTTCAAATGGCAAAATAACATGGGGCTATTTTGCCTCTAGAGGCAAAATAGCCACTGCAAAAACTTTAAGCAGCTGTAATGTGATCGCCAGAAAAAAAATAAATAAATGTTTTTGTTGCTAATGTAACGTTTTTGTCAAAAGGATGCGTCCCAATGCGGTTGACCGGCTCGGTTGAACAACCTATCGAGCTACTCACCGCGCTAACTTATTAATCCATACATCCAATTAATCTTTCACTTGTGGCTACGTATCGTCAACCGGGGCAACTTTGAACGCCGGGGTGACTTTGAACACTTCACTAAAACAAACTTTGTTTTCAGTTAAATACTTTTCAAGACCAAGAGCGGTCTCTTACTAGGTCAGTGTTTGAACTTTGATAGATTTTTTTTCTTTTTTGCCTGACTAGCACAAGGTCACGTGACAATGACATCATTATTTCAACAAAATATTTCTCAAAAATAGGGCAATTTATTACACCATTACTATTGACATATAGATGCTCAAGTCAAGTCAATTAGCAATAGACGATTGCAGGCTCGAAGCCATGAGGATGTGATCGGCAGTTTACCGCCCTCACCACTCTGCCACGCGTTTTTTCGTATTTTTAAGGCGGAGTGCCAATTTTAAAAAAATTGGGAACGGAGTGTGACTTTAATTAGGCTTCTAAGCCATAGTGAGAGTTGGTAGTAGAATGAGCAACTATTTTTGCTCTCTGGGAATATCAAATAATGTGATTAGGCTACGCTGATTCAGGTTATTGAGCAATATGACAATTGGTTCGAATTTTTTGTCGAAGTGTGTTTTTGTATCGGAGTATTTCAGAGCTGAGTGTTGTTGTAAAATTTCGGAGCCGGAATCAGTTAAAAAATTTCGGAGAGGATCCGGAGTGGAAAAATTAGCCACTCCGCAACGTTCCAATTCAAAGACATTTCAGGCGAAGGCAACTTTTCCCTTGTAAGTGAAGGTTTAAGTGCATGTTGGTAGGTGTTCAAAGTCGCCCCAGGGACCGGGGCGACTTTGAACGCTTTTTGAGATTGAATATATGGCTTATGAGAGCGAAATATTTTTTCAGTTACGACAGTTCTACTTGCTGAGGCCATAAGTGTTACGTTCAGCCTATAAGCACTCTTCTTGCTTAAACCTGGCGGAAGTGACAAGTAAAAATAATTCAAAACCGTTCAAAGTCGTCCCAGTTGACGGTAGGAGCTGACGCTACATCATCCCCTCCCTTTACGCTGGCGACGGCTCATCCACATCTCCAACCAGCGCAAGGGAGTGCGTCCACCACTCCAACGTCCTGGCGTGCTCGCCATTGTAACGTTTGTGTCAAAAGGACGTGTCTCAATGCGGTCGACCGGCTCGGTTGAACAACCTATCGAGCAACTCTCCGGGTTGACTAATGACTTATTAATCCATACCTCCAGTTTTACTTCTACTTGTGGCTACGTTGGAGCTGACGCTACATCATCCCCTCCCTTTACGCTGGCGACGGCTCATCCACGTCTCCAACCAGCACAAGGGAGTGCAACCACCACTCCAACGTCCTGGCGTGCTCGCCATTGTAACGTTTGTGTCAAAAGGACGCGTCCCAATGCGGTCGACCGGCTCGGTTGAACAACCTATTGAGCAACTACCCGGGTTGACTTATTAATCCATACGTCCAGTTTCACTTCTACTGGTGGCTACGTTGGAGCTGACGCTACACTAACAAAGACCAGAAGACCAATACCGGTATCAGTAGTTGGCTATTTTACAAGACCTGAGACCGAAGACAATATGCAATGCAAACCCAGAAACTGACACTAACTGTAAGTCTAACCAGTGATGCTAGGCTATACAACTTTTGCAGGAACCAGTTCAATAACCTTGGCAATCAATTCTTTAGAGCCAAAAGCACAAAATGTCTACTCTGGTCTGAAATATGGCTGCAAACAACTTTCAACAACCAGTTCCAGATTCTCTAATCTCAAGTTTACAAACTGGTTTGCACAAGCTGACAAGTCAGCTAAATGTGAAATAGCACTACTGACTCTAACCCCAAAGGCCTAGCCTATCTAGTGCTGTAAATTAGCCTAAAGCTAATCCTGGTTACTTTTGCATGAAATAGAATTTTTTTTCTAACAATATCCACTTCGTAACAGCAAAATTAAATAATTTTTCTAAAAATATCCACTTTGTAACAACAAAATTAAAACCTTGTTTAATTTTTATTTTCAAGCAAACTTGATGTAAATAGCCATGATTGTATAACTAACAACAATTAAAACGTTTTTGGCTTTTGTGAGCCAGAGTTTTAATGTTCAATCATGGCTTCAGATTCTGGCTTCAGATTCAGAAAAGAATCACAAAATTATGCGCCTTCCGGCGCAAAAGTGCAAAAACAGCATTGGTGGCGCGGCGCAAAAACCAAAGTAAACTATGCAAAGCTATTTTTATAGGAACACAAAGCTCGTTTTTGCTCAAATTCTCTAAAATCTAAACTACTGTAGCTAAAGCTAAAAGGGCATTCAGGTCGCAAAAAATTTTGCTCGGTTTTCTTTCAAAAAATTTTGACAGATCTGAAAACTAACTTTACCAAATTTGAGCTATCTACGACCTTCGTTCAAAAGATACGACAATTTAGATTTCCCCTTAAAAGGAGTTTTTCTTTTAAGAAATTTTGCTAGGGTTGCCAACTATAAACAAAATTTCAAAAAATTAGTGGACGTTTTGTTTTTGATTCTCTATTGATGGATTGCACGTGACGTCATCGCGCAGCTAGCCAAACCGCTGGACGTTAAAGTCGCGGATCAGCGCTATGCAACTGCATGCAAAAACACTGTTAGCAAAGATACAGAGCGTATTTTCAGGCTTTAAATCAATTGATTCTTTGTAACATTAAAGTTAAATTCTGGATAAAAACCGGTAAAAACTAAAAAAGATTTAAACTAGTAAGAATTCGGTTTTTGTTTCTTATTTTTTGTAACGTAAATCCGGCTTATTGTTAAGCAACCCATTAGAATCGTGTAACATAGATGGTGGTAGCTAGTTTCTGTTATCAAATTCGAGGTTTACTATTGACGGCGGTATAATGGAACGGTTGTATCTGCTGTATTTGTAAAAAAATTAGCGCATTTTAAAACTTTTTTGATTTCATTAGTCTATTTTGCAGAATCTCGGTGAATTTTTGCATTTCGTGTTTTCATTAGCGGCTTACCGGTACCGCTATGACTATTAATTGCTATAGGAGTTAAAACGCATAAGCAGTTGTTTTAACTGAATTATTTCGTAGAGATGTCTGTCATTTAAATTTTAAACTAATGATTTAATTGGCCTCTGTGTTACTTTGATCGAGTCTTAATTTGCATTTATTTCGACTTGAGTTAGTTATGTTAAATATTATTCTTAAACTAAACATTAATCTGCCATGTGTTACTGCTGTGACGTAGAATTTTAAGTACCGGTATTTTAGGATATGGCTGAATTTACCATGTGAACCAAAGCTAAAAACCGGTCAAAGTTGGCAATTGCAGGTAATAGACGATGAGAATTCACAAAAGGCGTAACTTTCTTGACCCGCTGAGTTTTGTAAGCTGCTTAAATTGCTCCTGATAACTTTCAATTGAGGCCAGGGTATCTACAAAAGTATTGTTTTACTGTACAATCAAAATGTTTCAATATGCCCACTTAAGGAATTAATTAAAGGCTACATTGATTTACGGTAACGTCCAATGCTTTGTAATTTCGTTTTGACCTCCAATCTTTTGGCGGGAAAAACCTATGACGTAGCTGCAATCCATCAATACGTATTTTCGCAGTGCTGTTGTCAAAACAAAGAAACAGGTCAGAATTGTAAATTACGTGTTTTTTGAGTAAATTCAAGCCAATTTTCCAGAAGTTAATCTTTTGTCACAATACTGGCAAAATGGCAGCTCTAAAGTAAAAGAAGAATTGTTAACTTGGAATTGCAGTAAGTTGAAAACGACAAGACGTAGAAAGTCAAATTTGGTGACAACGCATTTTAGGCTTATCCCAAGATTTTCACCAATAGTAAAAAACTTGATCCAAATTATAAAAGAACACAAAACTCGTTTTTACTCAAATTTTAAGAACAACTTACGAATTAAGTTTAATTCCATTAATGGTTCACACCAGACTAAAAATTATTTAATTTGCTGAAACGATGCAGTTCTTAATACTGCACACGATACTGTAAATGAGCAGCGTTCGCAATTGAAAAATTCCAAACGTTGTATGACCAATTCTGCAGCCCGTTAAAGCTAAAGAAAAGGGTGATGAGCTAGTTCCTCAAAAACTTTGGAAACCCCTGGCCTAACAGTTTAGCTTTAGCCTATGTTTCGCAAGCAAAATTATAGCCTACCGGTATGCTCTTCTATTTCACGTCTGAAATTTTATCATCCCAGTATTCAAGAAGGGGTCAACTTATGACGTCAATAAGCTTCCTTTCAGTTATGTCCAAAATATCAGAAAAATTATTGTAAAAACGTCTTGTCAGTTTCTTAATTAGGAACAGCTTTTTTCATGAAACATAATTTGGATTTCGTCTGAACCAATTGGGTCTGAACCATTTTGTCGGCAGCGTGGCCGAAGTTTTTACGACGACCCTGATCGAATGGTCTGGGTTCAACCCGCACCCTAATCACGTTGCTGCGTCCTTGGATAAGACGCTTTGCGATGATTATCTCTGCTAGGTAGCTTCGAACAAGCAGCAAATTCAGCGGACAAGAATTCCAAGAAATCCACAGGAACATTGGATCACTGAATACTCCTAAGCAGGTGTGGATTCCTCCAACCACGAAGTAGACAATGCAGTGAAAAGTGCGCGGAACGTCCGATATTTGGCGTCTGACGCTGTCCGGTGACAGGAGGAAAAATATGCGCAACAACAACAACATTCTGCCAGCCTTGCCCCTAAACTACTAAGTGAAAATATAACTGAAGCATTTGAAGCAAAACAAGCCGTAGTTTTAGATTAGTCGAAGGCGTTTGACACAATTGATCATGATATTTTACAACTAAAACTATTCTATTATGAAATAAGAGGTGTACCTTATGACTGGTTCCAAAGCTATTTTACAAATAGGCAACAGCAAGACTAGTCATGGGCCAAACAAAAACCCAAACAGTACTCTCCAACGTAAAAAACTTAAATTTTAATGTTTCTCAAGGTTCCATACATAGGCGTAGCAAGGGGGGGGCACAGAGGGCCTGCCCCCCCATTAAAATACCACCAATGATAAAAAATTATGAAAACATAGGCTAGCGATGTTTAGTTGCAGTTTTTTCAGTAATTACGCACTAACAGTAATTAAAAATAATAGTAATGACGACGTGGTAGCCCCTAACTAACAACCAGAGGCCCCCGGACCCTTAACCGACAACCAGGGGGCCCCAGGGCTCGTGACCGACAACCAGGAGGCCAAGGGACCCCCAACTAACAACCAGAAGGCCCCGGGGCCGCTAACTAACGACTAGGGGGCCTCAGGGCTCCTAACCGACAACCAGGGAGCCCCGGGGACCCTAATTTACAACCAAGAGGCCACGGGGCCCCTAACCGACAACCAGGGAGTCATAGGGCCACTAACAGACAATCAGGGGGCCCCAGGGCCCCTAACCGACAACCAGGGGGCTCCGGAGCTCCTGGTTGACCAGGGGCCCCCAGGGCCTTACCTAACAACCAGGGGGCCGCGGAGCCCCTAACCGACAACCAGGAGGCCCCAGGGCCCCTAACTAACAACCAGGAACCCCTAACTAATAACCAGGGGGCCCCAGAGCCCCTAAGTTACGACCAGGGGGCCCCTAACCGACAACCAGGAAACCCCAGGCTCCTAACTGACAACCAGGGCCACCCGGGGCTCCTGACTGACGACCAAGGGTCCCGGAATAGGGGCCACTTAATTCAAATTTTTTACAATTTATCTGCAAAACCTGTGAGAAATCTAAGAGTTTTGTCCTAAAAGTTGAAACCCCAGTCCCTCGTTTGGCGTGATTATGAACTTAATGCTATAACACAGGCGTTAATGCAAACCCCCCAATTGAAATACTACCAATGATATATGTTGTGCTTGTCTGGAATTGCAGTTTCTTTAATTTAGGATTTACGCGTACTAAAGTAGGTAATAAAAATTACGATCACGTGTTCTTGTCATAACAATATCATGCAATTTCTTGGAGGTTTCAAAAAAACTGTCAAGTGACTTAACTCGAGTCCTCCACGTTTCAGAAAAAAGTTATTTTAATTGTAATTGTAATTACTTTTTATTTACCAAGTTGCCTTGGCCAGGAGACAGCAAAGGGACCTTTCGGTCTTCGAGTCAAGCTGCCACCTGTCCACCTGTCTACCACACACGGTGGAGGCTTCACACTGTCCCTTTAAATGCTGAACGTCAAGCAGGGAAGCTGTGAATACCAATTTTTATGGTCGTTGGTTTGACCCGACTGGGAATCGAACCCAAGTCTACCGTTTCAGTAGCAGACGCTCTATCCACTCGACCACTGATCGTTTTTGTTGTTTTTTTACTTTAAAAAAATTTTTTTTTTCACTGATTTTACTTTAAATATTTTTTTTAAAGAAAGAACTTTAGGGCGCGATCTTGTCTCAAAATCATAGGCGTAGCCAGGGGTTTGGCCCAGGGGGCCAGGGCCCCCTCAATCAAAACGCCACCAATGACAAAAATTTGACAAAAAAGCCTGGTTTCTTCATTTCAGTTTCTTTTAGCATCTTTGCGTACAACAGTAGTTAACAATATATAATATTGACGACCAGGGGGCCTGGCGCATCCCCTTAATTCAATTTTTCCAACCAATTTAAACGTAAAACCAGGGTGAAATCAAGGGTTTTTGTCCTAAAAGTTGCTACCTCAGACCCTCATCTAAACTTGTTATGAACGTAATGCAATAACTAGAGCCGTATTTGGCATGCGCCACAGTGCCAGAGCCCCGCGCTCAGATAGTGGGATTTTTTTGGTCTTCACTTATATTTGGCAGAAAGACGTTGCAAAAATCCCCAAAGTGCCAGGGGTCCCGCGCAATGTAAATCCAGCCCGGAAATAACATGTTTAATAAGCGTAACCATCTACAGTATTATACCATTTTTTAATAACGATTCACCTTCACCTTGCCAGTTTTTAATCACCAACTGCTTAAAAAAAATTGCTAGAAAAAATGCTCATTAAAGAAATTATTGAATTTTAGTTGAGGGGGCTTGGGCCCCCTGGCCACACATGTACTCCTACAACTGGTTAACTTCATGACAAAACTAAAGTCTCTTAGGAAAATCTTCGAGTGATTTATTATTTACTACTAAAATATTGCAGGAGGCAATTTGCCTAACTTCCCCTACATGGACCAAATCACTTACAATTAAAAGTTTACTCCATAATGCAAGATTTTAAACGTACTTGGGACTTTAATTGCAAGTAAAAGGAGGATTGAACAATTAAATTTTTTCGATTGGCTTTCAAATGTTAAAAATCTAGTTCTTTCAAATGGCTGTGAATATGTGCGAAGTGTGATCCAATGGCATTAAAATACCTTTTTTTCTCAAAAACTTACAAAAATCGCCCAGCGGCGGGGGCTTTGCCCCCAGACTCCCATAGGCACCGGCGGTAGGGGGCTCCGCCCCCAGATCCCCGTTTTTGATACGTTTGAGTGCGTCTCCTAAGTCAGACATTTGCACTTTCTAACTATTAATTTTCGCTCGCTACTTTTACCGAAGTTCTGGTTAAGTGCCAACAGGCTACGGCTTCAGATCTTCCATTCTACGATAACTTTGCCCCATAAAAACTTCCTCTTTTGAAAATTTCTGATGACGTCATTGCAGGTGAGTTGTGGTTTGGGCCCCCCCCCCAATCAAAAATCCTGGATACGCCTATGGTTCCATACTGGGACCACTCTTCTTCTTTATTTACGTTAATGACTTTCCTCAATGCTTTACTAAAGAAAAAAACTATAATGTTTGCAAATGATTCAAACTTTTTTTTCTCTGAAAAGTGCCACAATAGTGTTTTTAAAGTAGCTAATCAAGAATTAAAACTTGTCGACAATTGGCTTCTCTCTTACAAGCTATCACTTAATATTAAAAAAAAATAGCTTTATTGTATTTCGCACTCCTAACACCCCACTACCAGTGAGCAAAAACTTGTATCTACGTGGTAAAGCATTGAATAGGGCGGTCTACGACTTTTATGCGCGGACGTTTAGGCGCGGGACGTTTAGAGGCCGCCGATTATGCGTCGGGACTTTCAGGCGCCAGAGGTAAAAAAAATTTTTTTTGTCAAAAAAAAGTTTTTTTTTCAAGAAATAAAGCCGATTATGCATCGGGACTTTTAGGCGCCAGAGGTAAAAAAAAATTTTTTTGTCAAAAAAAAGTTTTTTTTTTCAAGAAATAAATTATTTTTCAAAGAAACAAGTTTTTTTCCAAACAAACGTTTTTTTCAAAAAAAAAGTTTTCTTTCCAAAAAAATTTTTTTCTTTCCAAAAAGTTTTCTTTCCAAAAAACATTTTTTTCTACAAAAAAACGTTTTTTTCTACAAAAAATGTTTTTTTCTTTCAAATAACAGTCTTTTTTCAAATAGAAATTTTTTGAAAAAAAAACTTTTTCCAACAAAAAGTTTTACTTTGATTAAAATGTTAATATTTTCGAAGCTTTTCATCTGATGTTTGTCAAGAAGAATCGTCAGAATAGAGAGCGCAGGAAAAGAAGTGGTTATAGGAAAAAGCCGAGCAGTGATTGGCTGGAAAAGGATTGCTGAGAGAGCGTCATTTGTGTACAACCTTAAAGCTGTACAAGAATTCTTTTTGTCAGCAGAGGGCGGGGTTAGAAGTTTTGATAAAACTGACTTCAAAAGCAGATAGATGGAAGCAGAGCGGAAAAAGTTTTACAAAAAATTGATTTCTTATTGCATTTTTTTTCAATAACTAAAAATGTTTTCCACTACTTATTTGCAAAGTTTTTTTTTACCTAATCCAGACGCATGCGATCTCCAGCCAGCAGTCTCAAATTTTGCGGCGCACGGACACGAGCTGCGTGTGCAATATTGGCACACGCAGCAAGCCGTGCGACGTTTCATGGTTATTTTGAGTCTACCTCTACCAAACAATACAGTACAAACTTTTTAGGAGCTAAGGATTCATCTCTCGGCTGATTCCTATTTATGGTCTTTACGTCTTGTTGAAAATATAGTTAAAGCAAAGTTTAAAGCGATATTTTTAAGCTTAATCTTTACACCTTGTTGTAAATACAGTTATAGTAAAAACAATGTTAAATTCTTGAAGTCAACTTCTTCAGAAATGCGTCAAGAACTTTTCAAGTTTAACAGGGTTGCTGCTGCTTCAACTTGTTGTTTTACTTTCGAACTATTTTTGCAGTGTAAGTTGAATTTCAAGTGGCTGCAAACTCGACAACCATTTTCGACAATTTTTCATGTAAAATTTTTCATACAAGTGCTGTGTAGTTTAAATTTATTACGCTCACTGCATTTTGTGCAATTAAAATTTGTCATCGTTTTACTCGTGCCAATTGTTCAGCACACCAGAATCCAATTTGTAACCTGTTAAAGACAACCTTATCCAACACATGCAAGTGAAACGAACGATTAAGTTATATGTGGGTTCGGTTTTCCCCTAATAAACTCTGGATACGCGAAAGAAATCAGCCTGAAAGCGAAGTTTGTGTTTGACTAAAACTCATTTTATTTGTGCTTCAAAATTGATTGCTTTTGCTACTTTACGAGCAGGACAGATCAGCTCAAATTTTGTCCCGGGATACAGCACGATGACGAGTGTAATTCATTCACACTCACGCAGAGACTTTCCAAGTTTTAACTTATGTATATTTTTCTCGCGAATGTACGGTAAAGACCAAAAACAATCAAAGAAAAAGGTTTAGTTGTTTTAATTGACTTGGTGTTTCACCAGAGCTCCGCTCTTCAGCACTTTTAAGTACTTGCTTAAGATCAATGTAAAACCGTTCAAATTATCAATTTTCAAGAACCCTCGAGTTGCTGAAATTTTACCCCCTCGCAATGACTGTTTTTGGCTATGCAGGCAAAGTGTAAAAAAAAACTAATCAAAGAAATTTTATTTGCAAAAACTAAAAGGAGTAAGCGTCTGCTTCAAAAGAGCAAAACACCAAAAAACTCACAAGAACAAGACGGGAATCAAGAAATCTGTCACTAGTAAAAGCTCAAAAATAACGTCATAGTTCATTGAGGATAGATTTTAAAACTGCCTACCACTTTATTCAAGCGAAGTGAACTAATTGATGAAACATGGTAATGACAGGAGTGATGGCTCAAATGTGAATATGTACTCTCGCATGGATGCAATTATCAGCATGAAAAAAAGCGGAAAACAACGATAAAAGGTAACAATCAAGCTAGACGAAAGACGTATAGTAACTACGAGAGAGAAGAGCTCGATTGATTGATCATACTTATTTATTTAATGACACTAACATACAATTTTAATCAAATGAGCTGTAACTACGTCAGAAGAAGCATTGCAGTCGTAGCCAATTCAATAGAAAAACAATATCTTGGCACAAACAAGGGAAGCAGCACTACGAATAACGTTATATCATGCATCAAGTCAAGGTAGTATGGCTGGAGTTATCAATACGATGCATTGCTGCAATACACCTTTAAGAAAACAAAAAACAAAGCACTTCGATTTGCAGAAATGGGCAAAGCGCAACCTCCGCAATTGCGGAAGTAGCGTTGCGCATTAATTTTTTTATTTTGAAACATTGCGGAAGTTGCGTTGCGGACAAAAGTCTTTAAAATTTGTTGCGCTTTAATTGCGCTGCGCTTTCAAATTTTTTTTCGGTTAATAGCGCAATTCTGTACATTGAACTTAATTTTGTTTCATTTCGATCGTAATAGTGATAAATATCTGCCTTCTTTAGCAAATTATTTACTCTTTTACTGTCTAAAATCGAAAAAATGCTGCATTTGCATTGTGTTGTGAAATTTCAATTGCGGAAGTTAGATTGCGCTTTAACTTGGTACAAAAACGCGGTTCCGCATTTGCGGAATTGCGTTGCGCTTCAATTGCATAAAAAAGTTCATTGCGAAAGTTGCGTTGCGCTTTTACTGGT
Source organism: Trididemnum nubilum (assembly GCA_963965965.1). Classification (NCBI taxonomy): domain Eukaryota; kingdom Metazoa; phylum Chordata; class Ascidiacea; order Aplousobranchia; family Didemnidae; genus Trididemnum; species Trididemnum nubilum. The sequence continues at coordinate 23,342,867 of OZ014470.1, forward strand.
TGAAAAGATCGTTGCGCTTTGTTGCGCTGCGCTTTTGGTATTATTTGTGCCCACCTCTGTCGATTTGCAATTTTTACGGAGCAAAAATTCGAGCTATGTACAATATGCACAAAACTATTCAAGGTATCTCCAATTTATCTACACTGCACGGTAGGCGTAGTTAAAATTAACTGCATCAGACAAAAAAACTATAATGAACTCTATAAGCATTCTCTATTTTTACTTTGTTTTTAATTACTACGAATTTCAAGTTCAGATAAATTTGTAAGTACGTAATATACAGTACAGTATCGACAAGTATACCTGTCAGCTTTCCCGATTTCGTCGGAGACTCCCGATTTCGAGGACTTCTCCCAATCTCCAGGCTCGGCGCTAGGATGCGTGACTGGGCGGCCGAAATAAATTTTGGGGGAGCACGAGAAGTTTATTTATGTGAATTCGAAAGGGGCACGGGGGCACGAGAAATTTATTCCAGTTTGGATCAAACGAACAAGGTGAAGACCAAACAATAGTTCTTCTGATCAAAAATTTCCACAAAAAAAGGTCTTCAGTCCGAAAATTTCCACAAACTCTGGTTGTCATCTCAAAGTTCTTGCAATTTTTCACTAATTCTTGAGTGAAGACCAAAAAAGAAAAAAAGGTCTTTGTCTAAAAGTTGTATAAAATCCGGTGTGGGTTCACAAAAATTGCGAAAATACGGGCGGAAAACACCAATTTAGGAGTCTTATGCCTCGATTTGCACTTCAATAGACCTGAGCCTGTTAATTTGTTTGGGGCACAGTCCTCGCTTGGGGGGGGCACAGTGTTTGTTTGGGGGGTACAAGCAGTCATTTGGGGGGCACGGCTACGGAATGCCCTTCGTGGCACCGGGCCGCTGATCTCAACAAAAAATCTCCCAATATCACGATTTAGCTCAAGATTTTTTGAATTTAAAAATTAATCAGTTCTATAAAAACTGAACCAATTTTATTCCCGAATCTTTTCTTTTTCTGAAAGAGAAAGAATACACTTCGACCCTAACTTGTTTCGACAGATTTTATATTTTTCAAGAGTTTTGATTTGATTTGATTCGGCATGCTGCGTGTGCCGATATTGCACATGCAGCTCGTGTCCGTGCGCCGCAAAATTTGAGACTGCTGGCTGGAGATCGCATGCGTCTGGATTAGGTAAAAAAAAACTTTGCAAATAAGTAGTGGAAAACATTTTTAGTTATTGAAAAAAAATGCAATAAGAAATCAATTTTTTGTAAAACTTTTTCCGCTCTGCTTCCATCTATCTGCTTTTGAAGTCAGTTTTATCAAAACTTCTAACCCCGCCCTCTGCTGACAAAAAGAATTCTTGTACAGCTTTAAGGTTGTACACAAATGACGCTCTCTCAGCAATCCTTTTCCAGCCAATCACTGCTCGGCTTTTTCCTATAACCACTTCTTTTCCTGCGCTCTCTATTCTGACGATTCTTCTTGACAAACATCAGATGAAAAGCTTCGAAAATATTAACATTTTAATCAAAATAAAACTTTTTGTTGGAAAAAGTTTTTTTTTCAAAAAAGTTCTATTTGAAAAAAGATCGTCATTTGAAAGAAAAAAACCGAGTAATAATGTGAAGAAACAATGTTGGCAACACTATATATATAGTAAAGAAACAAAATTCTCCACGCTATTTGCCCGACTAACAAATGGATAATCAAACCAGAAGCAACGCAAAATTCTTTCCTGCATATTGTCGAATCAATTTAACAAAGCAATCAATTAAGTATAAAGGACCAGTGCTATGAAATAAAATACCTTCATCAATTAGAGAAGTAAAATCGTAAACCACGTTTAAATCGTTACTACAAGATTTCTTGATAAAAAAAAAAAAGATTAGTTATATAACGTTAAGCATGCCTCATGTCCTCACCTATACTATTTACTCACTCCATCAGTCCACCCCTATACCCTACTTTAATGACCTTACCCTTTTCATTTCCTCGAACATGCTTTATATTGTACATAGCTTATTGTAAATTTGCTTGCTTTTTATTTAATTATTTTTAACTATTTGGTGATTGCTACGTTCGGTTTGGCGACCACACTTTGTCATTGTTTTTTGAGAGTGACTAATGAAACTTGAAATTGTGCTTGCTTCAACGTATATAGTTTGTCGCTGCTTCCTTTTTCCGGTTTGGTTTCGTGCTTTTTTGTTTTAAACGTTGCTCTGGTGAGCCAGAAACAAAAAATTCACTATCACTATCATTATCATTATCCCTTTGTCAAAAGTTGGAGAAATTGCAATAATGTTAATAGGTTTATGTTTAACGAATGTTTCCAGAAAAATCTTCGATCAGTATGGGAAAGATTGCTAATAATGCAACGTGGTAAAATATAATATTTATCTGCATTCACAAGTCACAACTGCTATCATTTATTTATTAGGTTAGTAACAGTAACTATTATAGTGATGTAAATAAAAAAAGTTTTTTTACTTTCTTTAGGTTTAAGAAAACATTGCTTTTTTGTTTTTAATGGTTATTTTTAAATAATATCGGATTGTTGTTTTGTAACACTCTTTAGCATAGGCGTAGCCAGGATTTTTCATTGGGGGGGCGTTCAAACCACAAATCACATGCAATGACGTCATCAGAAACTTCAAAAAAGGAATTTTTTGTAGGGGCAAAGATATCGTAGAATGGAAGATCAGAAGTCGTGGCCTGGTATTGGCACGTAACTAGGAACTCGTTCTAGGAGGGAGGGCTTAAACCAATAGTTAAAATGCGAAAATGTCTAAATTGGGAGACGTGTTGAGTAAAGAAGTGTACAGTAATTCAAAGGTATCATAGACGGGGGTCTGGGGGCGAAGCCCCCAGCCGCCGGAGGCTATGGGGGTCTTAGGGCGAAGCCCCCAGCCGCTGGGCGATTTTTCGTAATTTTTTGAACAAAAAAGCTGTTTTAACACCATTGGATCACGTTTCGCACGTATTCAGAGCCATTTGAAAGCCAATTGAAAAAATTAAGTTGTTTAGTCCTTTTTTGCTTGCGATTTAAGTCCAAAACACGTTTAAAATCTTGCATTTTGGGGTTAAATTTTGTAACTGATTCGGCCCGGGTAGGAGAAAGTAAAGTACATTGCCTCCTGCAATATTTTAGCAGTAAATAACAATCCACTTGAAAACTTTTCTTGGAGTTTATTGTTTTGTCATGAAAACAACCAGCTATTGGAGTACATATACGGCCAGGGGGCCATCAAAATTTTGTTCAATGAGCATTCCCCTTACTGTAGTTAATTTTTTTCAAAAGTATTTTGTTGCATGAAAACTGGCGAGGTGGAGGTGAATTGTTGTTGAAAAATGTATAATAGATAGTCACGCCTACTAACCATATTATTGCCCCGGCCGGATTTACATTCTGTTGGGCCCCTGGCAGTTCGGGATTTTCGCAATATTTTTCTGCCCGATACAGATAAAGACCAAAAAAAGTCTTATATGAGTGCGTAGCCACTGGCACTAAGCCATATGTTAAATCCGTCCCTGGTTATTGCATCGGGTTTATAAAAAGATTACATGAGGGCCTAAGATAACAACTTTTAGGATAAAAACCCTTAATTTCTCTCGGGTTATACGTTTAAATTATTTGGCAAACATTAAATTGAGGGTCCCAGGCCCCTGGATCAATATTACTGTTGGGGACCGACTTAAATATTGTTGTAGGGGGCCCATTTAAATTCGTTGGCAAAAATTAGATTGAAGTGGCCCGGGCCTGAAACAATATTATTGTTGGGGGCCCATTTAAATTGGGGGCCATTTAAATATTATTGTAGGGGGCCATTTGAATTGGTTGGAAAAAAATTGAATTGAAGGGACCAGGGCCCCCTGGATCAGTATTTTTGTTGGGGGCCCCCTACAACAATATTTGATTATTGTTGTAGGGGGCCCATTTAAATTGGTGGGCAAAAATTAAATTGAAGGAGCCGGGGCCCCTGGATAAATATTATTTTGGGGGGCCCATTTGAATTGGTTGGTAAAAATTAAATTGCGTGGGCCAGGGCCCCCTGAATCAATACTATTGTTAATTACTGTTGTACGCGAAGATGCTAAAAGAAACTCAAACTGAAAAACAAAATCTTTTTTGTGACATTTTTATCATTGGTAGCATTTCAATTGGGAGTCCAGGCCCCCTGGGCCCTCCTGGCTATGCGTATGTGAAGGGGACCAGGCCCCCTGGAACAATATTATTGTTGGGGGCCCATTTAAATTAGGGGCCATTTAAATATTATTGTAGGGGGCATTTTTTAATTGGTTGGCAAAAATTAAATTAAGGGGCCGGGGCCCCCTGGATCAGTATTATTGTTGTGGGTCCATTTAAATTGGTTGGCAAAATTAAATCGCGGGGGCCCGAACCCACTGGATCAATATTATTGTTGGGGGCCCATTTGAATATTATTGTAGGAGGCCCATTTAAATTGGCTCGTAAAAACTAAATTGAGGAGGCCCGGACACCCTGGATCAATGTTACTGTTAATTACTGCTGTACTTAATACGCGCGTAGTCGTGTACTGTTGTACGTGAAGATGCTAAAAAAAAACTGAAACTGAAGAAACAATAATATTTTTTGTGACATTTTTATTATTGGTAGCATTTCAATTGCGGAGGGCCCGGGCCCCCTGCCCTCCCTCTGGCTACGCCAACGCCCTTTAGCTAGCCTATTCTGAAAACCGTGAAAATCTTTAACAGGTTCACGTTCAAAGCTTGAAAAAAGACATCAAGTTTTTCGTTATACTCGCTGTATTACGCCAAAGGATAATACATCGAGTATAAGCAAAAATTTGATTTGATGTCTTTTCAATTTATCCTTCTGCGCTACCCAACAAAAAAATAACATAAATCAAAAGTCACAATAATTGTTAAGTAGTACAGTATATTTGGGCCTATCTAAACTCTTATTAGCTAGACCACAAGCTATGGGCTACTCGTCTATCAATGCAACTAACGGTTTGTTACGCTCATACGATCGCAAAAATATATTTGGTCGACAATTAGCTTACAGTAAGTTATTTGTATTATTGGCAATCTAAACTGGCGAGTTAATCCCAAGCCAAGGGCGTCGGCAGAAAAATGTTCAGGTATGGGGATGGCAATTGCAACTAGTATTAACTACAGTACTAAAAATGAAAGATTTTTTGAAATTAGAGAAGTGTAGTACAGCCCATCCAAATACCTGAGCCATTTTATCCGTTTACAATCAGCACGACAAATTGTCTGTCACCAGCAAATTCATCAAAGTAGACTTTTTCTATATTTGCCATTTTACAAAAAAAAAAAAATTGTAATGCCGTACCATAATCAAAATTTTGCATCAGCAGTTATGTAATAAACTTTTGGTTATATGCATAAATTTTTAGATAAATGTCTCTGCTTATAGACAAAAGTGTCTTGCATTATCTTATTCAAAGCCTGCCTTGCGAATAACGATTATTTGCGAGTGCAGGGCAATTGGGCAAACCTTATGATGTAGACTGGACAAGGGTGTGGACAAAGTTGTTAAGAAAAAAGATATTGCAGCAGAGGCAACCGTGCTCTCTTTTGACATTTTCTGGCTACGGTTATAGACTGTAATCAACCGCAAAGGGGCCATTTTGATAAAATCTTCAGGTTTAATCGTTAAAAAGCTTTTTTCAACTTCAAGTGCACTTAACGCACTGCCTGTGTCTATTATTTTCGTTTCTTACAAAATTGTTCCTTATGTTTTATCGAGTCTAAAAGTGTCTTTTGCCATGTTTGCTGCAACATATTAAATTTATAAGTTATATCGGCATTAAACTACGCAAAGCAACAAGTTTTCAAGATACCGGTACTAATAATACAAAATAACGGTGTGTTCTCCCTTTAGAAATGCGATTACTTATGTTAACTCTTTGTTTTTATACTTTTTGCACTCCATGCTTAATATAAAACAAGACCCTCAAGAGAAGTTATTTCAAAAGTTAGCCTTGCCCCGTCTGCCCCGAAACTTTTGTGGTTATCAAACATTTGGCTGAACAGAAAAGTTATAAAACAAATAATTATATCTCCTAGCAGAAACCAAAAGTCGTGCTTCTGAAATCAGTCCAATTTTTTCACAGAAAAGTGATTAGGTCTGTAGTCTATATGCAATTATGCATGCGCCAAGCTACCGACGCTTCTAGAGCCCTGTACGCAGGGGTGTATTTAGGGGGGGGCATGGTGCCATGCCCCCCCTTTGGGTCGTCAGGATAGTATAATTCGCATAGAATTGTATGCAAAAGTGCGGCATGGCTCCCCCTTTTGTAACTTGGGCAGAAAGTTTGATCACACAAACGGACAGAATCTCGGTGAAGACTTTTTTTGGAGGCCAAAAACCGGACTAAATTTGAGTGAAGACAATTTTTTTGGTCTTTACCTAATTTTGGGCAGGAATTCTGAGTGGAGAAATTTTTTTGGTCTTCATTATTCTCAAATTTCCTGCCCCCCCGCCCCCCCCTTTCGAAAATCCTGCGTACGCCACTGCCAGTACAATGTACCTCTTCGACCACTTTCGTTTAGGCCGAGGCAAAAATACCACCTGTTAAAAAGCAGCTCTTAAACGTCAAAGAGTAAGTAATAATTGAAGTCTTAAACGCAGCTCATAAACGTCAAAGAGTAAGTAATAATTGAAGTCCGTCTAAGTTAAGAAACGAAACCGTTTATGATTGTGTTGGTGATTTCTTGCATGTTTTTTTTTACTTTGTTTCTATGAACGCTAATCATACACAGTCCACTAGGAAACTGGTGCAATCTTTCCCAGGGGTTGTTCGGAGCCAAGTTTTCACACGCCTCAAGGTGTTGAAAAAGCGCTCCACAGTACAAGTAGTGCATGTCAAAGTTAAAGCAATTAACAGTGCTTGTCGAACAGCAGGATAGAACTTATTGTATCGAATTGGTATTTCATTTTCAAGTTCGTTTGAATGCTTCCACATATTACACCTCGTGAGGGCTTCGGTACAAACGTTTTTAATCTTACAGATATTGTCAATTTGCTCTGCTTCGGCCCTAAAATCTTCTCTCGACAAAGTATAACTGCTTGTGAAGGATGCAATATCAGCAAGCGACTAGGCACAAAATTTGAATCATTTATTATTTTTTCGCGAAACACCAATTTAAACTATTCACAAAATGAACCGTTTTGTGGGTAGCACTATGACCCCTTTCTCAGTGAAGACCAGCGCACCAAAGAAAGAAACTTAGACAATCGGTGATAGTTAAGATAGTTCTGCAATACGAAAGCTTGTTCAAGGTCTCACAGCATCATGTGTGAAAATCCAGGTGTGAGCCTTGGGCACCCCCCCCGCACCCCCCCCCACCTCCCCCTTGCCGACGCCTATATCCAAATCTCCTTTAATATCAACCACTAAAGCATAGAATTACGTGGGATCAAAAACTAGCATGTATTACTTCTGTTGAAAGCTGACGAAAAGAACTAATGGTTAAAACTCAAGAAAAATCAGCGGAAAAAGATAATTACAGAGCTTCCAATTCAAAAAGATAATCCAAACTTTAAATTTGCAAAGGTAATACAGCATGCAGTCACTGATGCTCAATTTTAAACACTCAATTCAAAATCTTTAGTTAAATAGAGGTGGAAAGCTTTGGAAATGCAAATCTGAAAAAATCTCTGAATCCAAAATTCGGATTGCCGGTTGCACCGCTATGGAGGAGGGGCGTCTCGCCCCAGGTGTCATCATTTTGGGGTGCCACCATTTTATGATACCGATTGAACAAAAAAGAAAATAACAGTATGTTCAATATCATAGGAAATGTTCAGCACAATGGAATGGACTAAAAAATGATTTGAAGCATCTGTGGCGGTCCTCCTTCCAGCCTGTCTCGCGAGGGGCCACAATTGACTCCCAGTATGATAGATTAATTTACTTCAATAATTGCTTGTTTTCCATTTTATTGTTTGTTACCAAAATGAATTCACAGATATTACCACAATCGTCGATTAACTAAGCTGAATTTAAGTAGTTGCTTATCCTGCCACGTTGGCAGCCGAAAGAGAAAGACTGATTATTAAACGTTGCGTAATTGGAAAAAAAAGAGTTCCAAAAAAAATATAATTACAAAAGACGGAGTTAACCGTATTCCCACACATCTTTTGAAACGCAGTTATTTTGATTTTAGAGGAGGGGCGCTAATTTGTCAAAAATTTAACTCACAAATCAGTAAAAACTTTGAAAATCGCCAAAAATAAGCAAACAAATTTGATTGCTTGTTGAAACATGCTGAATAGAGGTTTCCTGAAAAAAATAAATAAGCTCAGGAATAAAGGAGGGGTGGCTATTCAGCAATAGTCAATTTACCAATCACTTCGAGTGAAACATCGTCCCATTAGTCTTCTCCGACCAATTATTTTTCTACATTAAATATAGACAAAATGGGTTATTCCTTCGGTTGTTGATAAGGTAACTGAAATTTACCATTAGCCACCTCCCACATAGCCATTGCCTATTTACACAATCAGTTTGATGATGTTTTGCACTGCTAATTTCTATGCCACTTTTCAAAAGAATTAATTTTTATCAAAATAAGCCTAAAATTGAGTTGTTTTTGCAAAAAATAACATTTTTTGAGTGCTGGGGGCTGAGCCCCCAGGCCCCCAATGGCCTCCAGCGGAGCTTCCAAACCCCCAAAACAGCCTCCCCCTCCATTGCAGATTTCTGGTTAAGCACTTGATACCAAACGTGTGCTGCCACGGTCCTGCTTATACTTCCAAGTGATAGAATCTTACAATGAGAAGTTATTGAGCTAGCCAAATAGCAACCGCTATCTACAATAATGAAGTAGTACGGTACCGTTATCTTTAAAATATAACCTTTTGAAGCCTGCTATACATCATAAAGGGTGATACCACACGGCCAGTTGGTCCAGTGGTAACGAGTTCGTCTTTGAAGTGGGAGGTCTGAGGTTCAAATCTCGGACCGGTCAAATCGGAAACAGTGTTGCCAACGGCTCACCACCGCTGTGACGTTACTTCCAAAGGAACTCTGTTGCCTGGGCGCAATGACGCGGAGATGGGACCGCCAACACGTTACACGCTTGGGCGTATTACAGCGAGTATAAGGAAAGATTTGATTTGATTGATGCCACAACATTCTGCCCTGGTTTCATGCTGTTAGCGACGCCACTGCAGATTGCTGTGAAATAAACCAGTCTGTGAGTAAAAAATAGCAGAATTACCACTTCAACCATAACTACCTAAACTTCCGCATTTCATTCTCTCAGCAAGCAATTGTTAGGTCTATGTTGCTCAAAAGAAGCAAAGTTCCTAACCAAATCATGAAAAAACATAAGCCTTCTCAATCATCAAAAAACCACATCTACACAGAAAAAAAACAAGTTAGTGAAAAAAACCTTCCAAAAAAACAACCGTTTTTTACAACGCTAATAGGAAGTAGTAACCAGTAGCGTAGGCGGGGGGGCTCGAGCCCCCCCATTGGCTTGTAAAGTATGCAAAATCGCACGTTTTTTGTGCTTTTGAGGGCGATTTTTGGTGAAAAATTGAAAACAGCCCCCCCCCCAAAGGAAATTGGGAGCCGAAGTTGTGAAGAACATGTCGTGATTTGGTCAGAAAAAGCGTTAGAATTTCGGATGTTGGCCGGAAAATCAGTCTCAATATCGGTGAAGATCTTTTTTTTTTTTGGAGACCACCTGTTTTTGGTCTGAAATAACGTTTGAATTTCCGAATTTGGCCGGAAAATCAGTCTCAATTTCGGTGAAGACCTGTTTTTTTTTTTGGAGACCACCTGTTTTTGGTCTGATAAAACGTTTGAATTTCCGAGCTTTCCGAGAAATTTCCGAGAACTTTCGGACAAACCGTGTGATTCTGATTCAAGGGCAATGAAAATTCAGGTCAAGGTTGTTTTCACTTTTCTTACTCTTTCAAAAAAGCCCCCCCCCCTTTTCCAAATCCTGGCTACGCGCCTGGTAGTAACCTGCTATTTAAGAGAAGTGTTATTTAATATTTAATTCGATCGTCTCAAGCAAATGATTGGCATATTTAAAAAAGATTTAAAGTTGTTAGTAAACCATCGGGGGAAGGGCGTTGAGCGTCTTTTTTATTAGATAAAAACGTTCTTCGTCCAAAGCAAACGGGGTTGAGCGATGCGTGTTTTCTATTGCTGCAGCTTGTATGTTTGAAACGAAATCAGTAAATCATTGGAACTACCGACGCTCGAGTTGCGTGTTTTTTTGTTTTTACTCGGCCATTTTCGAACTAATGAGTGTGAGATTTCAAACTTTTGCTTATAACTCGAGATCGGCTTGTTCTAGTTTCATGAAATTTTGACAGCAGTTTGAGATTATTGATTTGCATATTCGTACCAAATTTTGAGGTAATTGGTCACGTGGCTTCGGTTTTAGGACCCAAAAACCGCGCCGAAAGTTTGGCGTAAAAAGCGGTCTCATTCAAAAACGGCTTAAGTACGGACGGCAAAAAATATTTCACTCGGTTTTATTTTTATGTCTTATGATACCCTTTTTTCCCAACCAACACACTTTTGGCCGCGATGGGGTTTTTTTCTTTTTTTTTTCTTTTTTTTTCCTTTTTTTTTCTTCCTAATTCTTGTACGCTCTTCTCCTAAACCACAAAACATCGAAATCCAATTTTTATGTAAAGTTGTTGAGCTGCAAACGCAATTTTTGCTCCCGAAACTTTTTGGGATAACTCTCCCGGGAACCCCCCCAAATGGTCCCCAAAAATCCATTTTTGAACAGCTTAAGCTAGAGCGCTAGTTTTTTTTTGATATCAATAGATACTTAACAGAAAAATATTTTGACATAGTTTGGGGGTGCAACCCCCAGGGACCCCCCCAAATGGACCCCCAAAAATCAGTTTTTTGAACGGTTCAAACTAAGGTGCCAGTATTTCTTAATGTAAGCAGATATGCTTAACTTAGTGTGCCAGTGTTTTTTGATGGTAAGTAGACAAATATTTTGACATGGTTTGGGGTTACCATCCCCCCGGGGACCTCCCCCAAAAGACTCCCAAAAATCACCTTTTTTGAACGGCTTAACTTAGAGTGCAAGTGTTTTTTTGATGTCAGTAGATATTTAACGGACAAATATTTTGACATAGTTTGGGGGTGCCACGGCTCAAACTAGGGTACCAGTTTTTTATGATATCAGCAGATATTTAACAGAAAATAGTTTGACATAGTTTGGGGGTGCAACCCCCCCCCCTAGGACTACTCCACATAGACCCCCCAAAAATGAATTTTTTGAACGGCTCAAGCTACAGTGCCAGTGTTTTTTGATATTGGTAGATACTTAACAGACAAATATTTTGACATAGTTTGGGGTACCACCCCCCCCCCCCGGGTATCCTCCAAATGGACCCCCAAAAATTAATTTTTTTAATAGCTTAACTTAGGGTGCCAGTATTTTTTGATATCAGCAGGTATTTCCAGAAGATATTTGCCATGGGGAAACCGATTTTTTTTTCGAGAATCTCATTGTTGCGTCGGTCGTTCCTTGAGATTGCTTTTCAGCAAGCTCTCATCTAGTTTTGTTTACTGATTGGGAGAGAAATAATTTGTTTTGAATAGGCATATTAGTTTCGTACCACAGTGCAGTTTGAGCAATGAGTCAATTAGAATAATTATACTGTACAGTACTTTTCAAAACGTACCATTTGCGCTTGCGGCGCAATTATTTTTTTTGAGCTCGCGAAAATGCTTTCAGCGCAAGAATTTAAGAGTAGTTGTTGCGCGTGCCCTTGCGACGCCAGTTTAATGACTTGCGCTGCCCACCTCTGATGGTACATCAGCCATGCAAAATTCGAATTAAGTGCAAGTTGCTTACAATTTCTTTAATTGTTAGCTTGCCCCGGGCAACTATAATAAATAAACTTTCACAATGAAATAAACTTTTCTTGCGGTCTGATCACACAAGTTCCTACAAATAAGTATCTTTAGCAGCAGATGCATTTTACCAGCAAGCCAGAGTTGTAAGTCGGGCCGGGCTTTTCGGGTCGGGTTCGGGTTCGGGCCGGGTTTGGGCCTAAAATTGACAAAAATTTTGCGCTTAATTTGGGCCTGAGACGTGCATTTTGTTCTACGTTCACAAAAATACAATCAAAAACAATTTAGCAACTTTGCTAAATTTTTCAGACCTAACTTACCTTTCGTTTTTTTCGGGCATGATTTGGGCTTCAAATTAGTTTTCGGGTTCGGGCCGGGTTCGGGCTTATATTTTCGGGTTCGGGCCGGGTTCAGGCCTAAACTAGTCCGCCCGTTTACAACTCTGCAGCAAGCAAAGTTAGAAAATGTCAGTTAATCCAGATTTCAATGTGCAATAGGTAAATTCTGATCGAATTGCGCGTATGCTAGGTGAATTATTTTTTAGTTAATTCTCTATAAAGCCCCGTTTACACTGGGCGTAACATTGTGAGCTTAATGGCGTATTTTAGTTGATTTTAAACAGAAATTCGGTTCGCACAGCGTACTGCCTTATCAGCATAGAAGGTGCCAGTTGGTTAAAATAAACTAAGGATACGCTGATACGCCTACACTATGTAGCCTGGACTTAACGCTGATCAGTTGCTGCAATGACATGAACAAAATTAAAGTTGAAGAGAATTATAAAAGAATAAACTAACTTTAGATCTACAGCATTCAACTCGAGCAAAAACACCATATCCGTTTTTACGATGCACTACACTTATTTTTTTAAGAAGATTTTTATGAGAGCACGAGTCAGTACAATATTATAATGTAAGTAATCAGCAGGGTTTTTTTGCCTTTTTATGTTGCCATTGTTGATTTGTCTAAACATTATTTTCATAGGTGGGCACAAATTAGTTAATCCATTAATAACGAAGCTAACTTTTTCATTAAGTCGTTAATCCGTTAAAAAGTTTTTTTTATGTTAACGGACTAAATTAACTTCCGTTAAGTTTCCTTAACTTACGTTAAAGTTGTCATCGTTAATTTCTTGCAACATTCATTTATCGTACCGGTTCAAATCAATTTGTACTGGAAACATTTGTTGCGTATTATCACAAATCACAAGTTTTATAGAAGAAAAACCGACGAAAGGAGTTCTATTTTGTAGCAGCCTGCAGCCTTATAGACCTATTAATTATCGCTGTTTGCGATTTCCAAAGATTTTCCGATCGCAGCTTCGTTAGTGCATTTAAACCTATTTTTATCTTGAAATTAGATTAGATTGTAAAATGTAACTTCCAAAACATAAAAAGACTACCAGAGCAATAAATTCTTTTTGACAATCAGCTCAACAGTGTCATTACGTGTTCTCGAAGTGAGTGAATAAAAAAAAAAAAATGCAAATTACACTCAAAATATTAAAGCTAAAAATAACGAATTAACTTTAACGCAGGTATGAAGGTTGTCAACGGACAAGAGGTTAACGAAGCTGATGTTTTGCATTAACTTGCCCACCTATGTTAATTATTTCCAAGATTATAATCAAAACCTTAAAACAACTTTCACCCAAACAAAAATGTATTTGAGTCGCATGGCGTATTCGAACCAGTGCAAATTGTTATCTAATAATCCTTAAACCAAATTAAGAACAAATGAGGTTAAAAATCTGTAAAATTAAGAACAAACAGTCTCAATCTAAAATTACTGATTCGTATAAAATAAAGTGTAATCCACGGTAATAAACGCCTATCAAAAAATGTTTTGTGTGAATTAAATAGCATTGATGTACTTGTAGACTGTGAACTCATTATTCTTAGGTAAAGTAAGACAAAAGTTTTGCAATATACCAAGGATAAGATGGCAGTCACAATCCGCAAACTTATTTGCCTTACACTGGCTTGCACTTGCATTTCGTTATCAAGCATAGTTATTTCATATCATTTATATTACGTCCCACAATTTCTGAAAACACACGCGAGATTCGTCGTAGAAGTAGCGAAACATGCAACAACAACAACAACTACAATGGTCATGCGCTCAAATGCAAACGAACAAACGAACAAAGCAAAACATGCTATGCGCTTAATCATGAACGAAAAACGTAGAGAGGAAATTTTGCGAGATGAACTGGATCTAGCTATTAAACAATACCAAAAGAACGCCTTCCTGCAAGCTGAAGACTGGGTAATATTCGATATATTCGATTGACGAACTTTACTAAAGCTACCATTAATCACCAGGGACGTGCGGTCAGGGGAGGCAGGTGAGGCCGTGCCTCACCTGTAGAATTGTGCAAAGGAAAACGAAAATAAAGTATATAATTAAAATAAAATGGTTTCACACAAATCAAAATATTTATCAAAACTTTTATTAATTTTTGTCATATTTACTTTTTTTGTGTATTCACTGCTTTTATGTTGTGTCTTTCGCATTAGAACGCCCAAACTATTCGGTGTTATATTGCTATCACTACGGCGTGCCATCAAGTATCGCTTTAAATATGCGAAGTGAGGCATTGTCAATTGTGCCTCACTTCAGCTAAGCAAATTTTAATGAACGAACAAAAAGTATGCCTTTTTTTCCCAGACAAATCGCGGACAACGCATAATGCTTTTAAATCTGATTTTGCGGCGCGCCTCACCTGTGACGTCATCGAATGAGAAAAAGTTTAAGCAGTTTTTTTTGCATTCTTTCGTTCATTGCGAAATTGAACAAGTTATTTTTCTAGCGAAATAAAAACAATTTAATGCGAGAAAATGAACTAAAATGGAAGAAAATTTAGTCTCAAAGCTGAGAGACTTTCTAAACTAAGTTTTTAATCTAAACTTGAAGTTATTGCTAAAAGAAAACCGATTTAAAAGATTTGCTCGAGACATCATTACGAGAGAACCCCTCAATTCAGAAAGAGTAGAACCGTACTCAAGAAAAGAGTGGTTGCGCTATAAAAATCTTCATTTTTGCTTTCATGTTTTTAGCAAAATAATAATGTTGGGACTGAAACTGGGTTTTTGTGACTTGGAGAATTTGCCAAGAAGGCTTAGCAAGCAAGAAAACTTCAATAATGTCTACATTCAAAGCCAAATAATAGGCTAGGCTACCTTTATAAATTTTCGAAACTTCAAGAATTGATTTGGCTTTAAGTGAACAGCAATAATTAAACGAATAATTAATTATCGAAAAATTTGGTTTTCGTTTAATGCAGGGCTGCCCAACCTTTTTACTGGTATGGGCCACATTTACGGGAGGAAAGTTATTGGGGGCCACATGCATTTTTACCAAGATTAAACTCCAAATAATTGCAAGTTTGTGGTACAAAATCGGTGCTCACTTGGCCAGTATTTCGGGTATTTGTTCCAAAAACTAGGTGAAGACCAAAAAAAAAAGGTCTTCGCCGCAAATCGGTGCTGATTTCGGTCAGTATTACGGGAATCTGTCCCAAAAAGTAGGTGAAGACCAAAAAAAAAACAGAAAGGTCTTCGCCGCAAATCCGAACTGATTTGGGGAGAACCAAATTGAAAAAGGTTTTGGTTTGGACCTTTTTATTTCCCAGAAAATGCTAAGTAAGCCTTTCCATGAGGAAATCAACCGCGCAAAAAGACCTTGCGGGCCACATAAAACAGTTCGTGGGCCAAATGTGGCCCACGGGCCACGGGTTGGGCAGCCCTGGTTTAATGGCTATGAAAACAATTATTTGCTTGTCATTTATTGTCTTAAATAATTTTTTTGCACACATTTGTGTGAAAAAAAATTCTGCCTCACCAACCAAAAACCTCACCGCACGTCACTGTTAATCACTCTCAAAGAGATACAGCTCGAGATTGGTTTACTGAAGAAATGAGACTACAGTACTTGAGGTAGTAATGAAGATGCTGGTGTTTCAAACCTTCTTCCACTATTTCCCTTATTCGCAAAAATAGATTTAATAATCCGCTTGACTCCGTTTCATTGGCAACCTTGCGTTTCGAACTTTTTTGACCGCAGAACAGGATGACTTCGCAAAGCTTCTGGCAGAACATGGCGTTGTGTTATTCTGCAAGAAGTTTTGAAACTAGGCAATTTCTCGCAGAATAAGCAACGTAATGTTTGATTATTGAACATTGCGTTCCTTATTCTGTAAGAAATTTTGTAAAGTTATCCTTTTCTGATGTCACGCAATTTCGAAATGGAGGGTTGCCAATGGCACGGAGTCAACCGGATTAAGAGTATTTTCACGGATTAGGGGAATAGTGGAACAAGATTTGAGGCACCTCTTTATTATTTCAAGTAGTTCTCATTTTTCAATAAAACCGATTTCGAGCAGTATCTTGATCTTGTTATGTCTAAATACCAAAACTCTTTCACATGCCTTACTAAAACGACTAAAGGATTTGAACCATCAATCTTATGAGTCAGGGTCCAATCAAAGTTTTAGTTCATCGTAATGAAAGTTTACGCTTGGCGTAGTTGTATCTGCTATACTGCGCTGTGTACCAGGATACAACATTTTATGATGATAAATCTTGTCAACCCAACAACGTCCAAATATTTATTGTTTTTAGGGGAGACGAAGAAAAAGGGAATTAAATTCACTTCGTGCGTGACTCCATAACTATAGGCCTACCAGCTTTAGAACGGTAATGACTAAATGCCGCGAATCAATGAATGAATCAGACATAGATAACGATTAAGAAATTGACCGATTAAAAGCGCTTTGAGCACAGTTTTTTACATGGTGATGAGCACTTTTGCTCAAATTAATATACAGGCATAGACGACTATTTCAAAGATATTGGAATTTTTTATAAATCTTATGACATCAATATTTGTACTGTATTAATAATAATTTACTACATTGTGGTATGCAATTGCACAGAGAGCAAAGGGATTAAAATCAAATTTTGTTAGGCGGTTTTGATGACGTCACAGCCAGAAGTGGAGATCTGTTTGGACACTGGATAGGCTGCAAGAAGTTTCCGCAATTTATTTTCAAAGGGTTTTCAGAACAATTTGTGGTTTTTAGCGTCCCAGTGGTGGAGAGTAGAACCAGAACCCCTTCCGTATACCCTCGGTTTACTATGAAGGATTCCATTCCAGTTTTTGTATTTTTTAAAGAAAATTAGTATGAACGCTATAACCTTATTATACAGTAATTGTGCCAGACCGTTGCGTGCTATTTTACATCCATGTTTTCAGGACAAAAAATTCGTTGTTGATTTGTCGGATCATAAGTTCATTTTAATTTGGGTTCCTCCATTTGGCGTAAGGGAAACATACGATTTTGATAAATCTATTTGTGGAAATTGCAGTATCACATATGACCGCACAAAGGTATCATAACACAGTTATTATTATTATTATTATTATTAAACTTTTTTATAAGAACCAATAAATTTTGAGTTGAGGCTGGCTGTTTTTCAATTTTCGCGAATTTTTAGCCTCATTTATTTTTAACTTCATTGGAGAATAGAGTGACCCAAACTAGTTTTGCTTGCTTAAAGTTGATTTTTATTGTACATTGTACTGTAGGTCTTGATTACTGTTTGACAGATCAACAATGAAAATACATGGCCAAGAAAACTATGTTGATTACTTGCAAATAATATTGCATCGCACTGGCTCGTGTTTTTAATTATTTTTTTCATGTTGAGAATGGCATTTTCTTAAAGTTTGGGCAAAAACGAGCCTTGTGTTCTTATAAAAAAAAGTGTACGTACAAAAGCATTGTTCTAGCCCCCGTTCTGAATTAGTTTTTCATGCTGAGACTGGCATTGTTTTTAATTTTTGTTCTTAAAACTTGAGCAAAAACAAGCTTTGTGTTCTTATTGAATTCTTGTTATAAAAAATGTAATGAAACGACTTTCACGTAATAGGAATGCTTTCACAATATTGATTTGTGGAATCGGCAACAGCATAGGAAACCGAACTCCCAACAATATGAATAAGAATTCGATGTCTAACCGCTGTTTGAGTTGAAACGTACTTTACTTTTGGAGAAAAAATGAAACATATTTTTGGTTACTGTATTGCGCAGTATACTCTTGGCAAAAAACGGAAGGTAGACTAATTCTAAAAAAGGAGGCACAAACAACTGTTAGAAAAGTCACGGTCCCCTACTCCGTAACGAGTAACGACTGCCCTTCTTAACTTTATTCCGTAAATATTATTCTCTGTCTTCCACATCAATTGGTGAGCGGTTTAATGCTGGGTTACAATAAGCTAACACTATCGTTGTTTTTTTAGGTAGCCGATCCTTCGACTACTTCTGTGGTATTTCATTTCAAAAATTTATCCAGACAAGATTTGCCTAAAAGCAGGTGAGAAAAAACAGTCATAAAAACTTCAGGTTATTATCCCCAAAAAAAATACAAACAAAGCGATTAGTAAGCACAAAAAGTTATTGCGATATCAACTCATTGGTTTTGACATTTCGTGTATGCAGGGTCGGAGGGAGCTAACCCCCTTCCCATCCATTTGCCTGTCGACCTAATGCCAAAGCGCTCAATAAAAGAAAAAATACAACCTTTTAGCACTCGCGTGCCAGTTTATTGAACTGCAATATAGGGATAACAAAATTGTGTTTAGACCATACGTGGATATTATATGAGGTGGTGGGGGGAGCTAATGTTTAGTTCACATGTTTTATTGTCACTTAATACGGGTAATAAAAAGGTAAAAAAATAGCAAAAAGCACGTAGTGACGAGGAGATGAAAAAAAACAGAGTTGCAACCATTAGGGTTGCACGGTCGCCGAGTCTGCATCTACTCTGCAAAAAAAAGAAAAAATGGGAGAAAACGCAAAAACACTACACAAAACGAGAAAAAAATTTCACGACAGAACGAACAGAAGGTAAATGTAGCAGAGATTTGTTGATACACAAAAATTTGTTGTAAGTGCAAAGTGAGCTTATTTAGTAGGCCAATAAAATGAAGAAAGTTTTCATTCCAGCACTCCGTTAAACCAAAACAACATGGTTCATTTAATTAACAAATTGAAATAAACTTATTCTTAACAATTGAGAGAGAAAGGATGAACTGCATTATTGCAATCTTGGCCAGGTGTTTAAAATATAAATAAGTACAATGTTTCTACCGTAATACAATTCAATCACAATTTTTCAACCATTACGAACAACTTTGAGAATCGAGAAAAAATGTTTTAAAATTTTGAATAAAGTTTTTAAGCTTTTATCAAAAATAAGAGTTACTAGACAGATTTGTTTTTTAGAAATTCCACAAAACTTCAGAGTGGTATCAGTTTTGTTAGCGGCGTAGCCTATAGCGTGCAGCTGCGACAATAGATGAAATCGAGAGCCAATGCTGGAAACAATCCTCTTTACATAAAGCAAGAGATCTTTGAAAGAACTTTTAAGATATTTTATTTCGTTTCAGAAAATTGGACCAATATTATGTTTGGTGGAGCATTGAAGCGCCTACTTCTCTTATGGGGAGAAATTTGTCGCTGGAAGAATACGACGGGTTCTTTAACCTCACTATGACACATCGGTAAATACTCTTCGCCTCGGTTTACTTTGGACGTAAAATCGTGAGCTAAGAGAGTATTTTCGGTTTTACAATTTTTATTTTAAACAAAATCCAGTACGTCCGCCAGAATTGGTGCTGCCATAACTTGGTAATTAGGTAAGGGGACGTTTTTGCTCTTTCCCTCTGTGGGAAATGCGTTGGACAAAATAATAATCACCTCGTATAAACAAGGTTAACCAAAAAAACTGACAAGTAATGTTGCCATACTCCCCATCTGCAATAAAGTGAAGCAAATTCGTCCTTTAAAACATACAATCAGCTAGGTTTAAAAACTTGTTTCGAGTCTAAAAAATTAGGCTACTGATCTAAAAGATTTCGAGGAATGTTGTTTTCGATTGTTTCAATTTTGAATAGACGAGACTCCGATGTTTACGCGGCTTACGATTCCGCCGCCGAAATTTACCAACGTTTGAAAGATGCTGGAAGTGGAAACGTGTCTGCAGATGTAAAGCAAACAATTTCGAAGAAAAACAAGTTGGCAACTCTGGTCGTTTCAAATACTTTTTCTCCCAGAGCAAAAAACCGCATGAAATACATTGAACGCTTGGTTGAGGCGGGTCTAAAATTGGACGGGTTCGGAGCTGCATTCAATAATGCAGTCAAGTCTATTGACCATATAAAGGATTATAAATTTTACTTAGCTTTGGAAAACAGCAACCATTGTAAAGACTACATAACGGAAAAAGTTTTCGACAACGCTTACCTGCATGGTGCTGTTCCTGTAGTTCGTGGTGCCTCCAAGAAAGATTACGAAGAGGCACTACCAAAAGGATCATATATTTTCTCTGAAGATTTTGACAACCCAAAAGCTTTGGTTGAATATTTGAATTATTTGGATAAAAACGACACCGCTTACAGTGCGTATTTTAAATGGCGAACAGAAAACATTCTAAATCTACCACAATATAATAGAACCTTGCGATTTTGTCATTTGTGCAGAATTGTACACGGCGTAAACATTGACAATAATTTCAACAATTATCAACATTTTAAGACGTTTATTCCCACCTTTGGGTTCCCGAAAAAGCCACGGGTTGTAGCGTCTTTGGCAAAATGGTTCTATGGCAGCGAAGAATTATGTTTGTCTGAAACTACGATGAAGTGATTTTTTACTACCTATAGTGTTTACTGCAATAAATATGGCACTGGCTTGAACAAGTTCGCGCTGATCGAACAAAAAAATCAGTTGTTTTTCCCTGACTTTCAACTTACTGACAAGTTGATCATTTTTTTTTGCACTTACACAAATCGGTTTCTTCGTGTAGTATGCACCTACTTCAATAATCAAATTGTTAGTAATGATTGCGTTGAGCATGAAAATAAATTACTATATTCGTTTTTTAAACGTGGATCAGCGATCCTTGTCAAAATAACTGGGAATTTGTCAATAGCTTAGAAGTTATCGTGACACATTCAATAGACACCGCGCCATAAACAAAATTTGATTTGAAACAAGTCTGTTTAAAATAATCTGTTGTGTCAGAGGTACCTAATTCTCCATCATCGATTGCTACGTTTTTCACTAAGTTTAATCTGCTTAGTGGCACTTTAGTTTAGCTCTGCCATTTCCTATATGTAGCCTACCATACCAGACTTACTTCGCAGCACACTTCCTACATAGCAAACTTGCGCGCGATTGATAACAGGGATAAGATTTTACGCTGCATTAATCATTAAGTTGCTTGTATTTTTTCAGTAACCTGTCCATTGCCCATGTTTTTAGATGATGGTTGAGGAATAAACCGAAACGTTTCTATTTCAAATATGTTTCACGTATCTTTAGCTCTAATGCTTTTGATCAAACTAAGTGCTATACCAATATTTCCTGTTGTTTAATGAACATCCGAATTTAATGAATTTCCGGGATCCCACGCCAGACCACCCCCTTTACATTGAAAACGAACAACTGGCGAAAAGCAAGTCTAAAAAACACAGTAGTACAATTAAAAATCATCACGCCACTTAGCTTTTCTTAAGTTTCTTTCTGTTCCAGTACTGGGAGATAGTGAAAACCACAGTATTCTGGGACAAAACTGTATTTAACGCAGAACGCACCGAAGCACTTAAACAACAACAACAATATTCGGAAAACACAGCTATTGCTCGTTTAAAAAGTATGCGGTAGCAATCTGATTGTGCATCGCTAGCCACTTGTATTACATCTGGTTATAACAACTCCGCAATTTTACTAACATTTAGCCGATATTCTTTTTTTTTTTTTTTTGAGACGTTTGTAATTTTGCAAGTTACATTCACACAAGTCACAATACTGCTTAAATACGCAACAATGTAATCGTTTTGCATTTAAAGCGTGGTCGAAACGAAATGCAACAAGGCGATGCCGAGTTTGTTTCTTTATTGTAGCTCACTTTCACTCACCTATGCTGCCCTCCTAAGATAAAACGACGTAACTGACGCAAAACTTTGCTAAATAACACAAAGGGGTATTTGAGGTCAAGTACTATGCAGTAATCTTTAGACTACAAACGTTTAGCAGGTTAGGCTGTGTAAATAGTGTGCAGTTGCCTCTAAAACTTTTTGTTGAGTTTAGCTGCAAGTAGGTAAAGTGCCCGACTGTCCGTAGTACGTCATCAATCTTTGAAGCTGGATATTCTCAAAAATCCGATATCCTGCTCACAAAAACTAACGAGCAATTAGGGATTATTTGCTTTAAATTCTTCGTTGAAACGACGTAGCTGATCGTTTGAGGGCAGTTACGACGTTTTGACATGCCCAATTCCCCACATCTCGCAATCGCTTGCAGTTAGGGTGTCGATTTTTATGGCAAGAAAATATGCCTTCTACAACTCGTTTAAAATTAAAGAGAAAATAGGTCCGAAATTTCCAGTTACGTCATTTACATTTACCGGCTGTATGTTTAGTTATGCTACAAAAAAACAATACGATCGCTCAGAAGCGCTTAACTACGTTTTCGCGTAAACTCCGCTTATTGGAATGTGGAGAACGAATAAAAAATATCGATAATATTTCACGGCTGGTTGCAACGAATCACGGAGTAAAGAAATTGAGCACTTGCGGTATAAAACGAAACGTGCTTTTACAAAGAACAAAATCCCGGACAACAAACAACTGCATAAAACCACAAAAGACGAGCTGCGAAAAAACTGTCGCTTTAATTCACTTTGCAAATTACGGCTAGCGCTATTTGCAACAGAAGATTGGGCTATTTCTGGCGGTTAGTGACAAGGTGAAAGTTGAAACAACGTCCAACGCCATAAGCGACTTTGGGCGCATTTATAAGCTGAACTTTATTAAAGAGTAGCAAGCTATGGAAAGACAAGGTTTTGTTCAGAACTGCTCGGATCAAAAACCCACAGGCAGAAAATTGAAGTTTTAGTTGAAACAACACCACCTATACTTTAAAATCGTTGATCGTCATATTGCAATGGACCATTAGTAAATAATTGCACTTTGCATCTTTGATTCGTAAAAAAAAGAGCACTTCAGAAAACAAACAGTTTAAAGGAAGACAAAAATACGATTGAAGAAAGTATTTCAAAGTAACTACTGTTCGTAGGAATACGACACTGCAGAAATAAAAGTATTCGGAATGTGCAAAACTTCAGTAAAATAGTACCGCACTTGGAATATAGTTTTAACAATCTCAATAACCAGGCAATTTGTACCCGTTTTAACACAAAAATCTCTTTCAGTAACAACTAATTATACGAAAGTGCACCTTTAACATGATGACGTAGTTGGTGGACAACTAAAATGTGAAATTCTTGTTTGTTTTAAGCACATAAGAGGACAATATACAAGAATTGCACCTTTACAAATTGTTCAACTACAATATGCAAAACTTCTGCAACAAAATTTAAAAGCACAATGAATTCAGCAAAGGAACTGCATGTTTGAAACATGAAAAATAATATCACATAAAGCTTAGTACAAAAAATTTACTTGAACACAACAACGTATACCTATCCATTGCTAACTTTATACATTAAGATGCAGTCATAGAATTTACAACCAAAAACATCTGTTATAAAAAAAACGTCATCTTTGAATTTTTCTAAATTCTCCTACCCCACGGTTTTGTTCTCAAGGGAAAATCTTTTTTGTACAACCTACCAGTTTTGAAACGACAAAACTATTGAAAATTTACTGAAAAAATTATCGGAAAAATCAATCAGTTATTCTCTTAAAGAAAATTACAATGCCAGCAAAAAGTGAACTCACAAGTCGGATGTTTTTGGAAAGGCAAGTAACAATTCCTATACAGTTGTGCAATTTTCGTATTTTCAAAATAGTAGTGTAAATATTATGACGTTACAAAGTTTCACCGGGAGCAAAAAATCTAGAAAAGCATAAAAATAACCATACGCAATCCACTTATTTTATCATCAATGCTCCAACTACAATTTTCTCGTTCAATTTCCATTTAGAATGTAGAAAACGCATGGTTGAACAATAATTATGTCTTTGAACAATTTGTCCAAAAAGCCCAACTTAAATCTAATTGAAAATAGGTCGTTATTTTATCACAATATTGGATCGAAACCAGCTAAACTTTCGCTTTAGTCTTGTACGGCGATAGCATCTAGTAGTGGAATAGTGTGGGTGTTGGAGGAACACTTTAAAATCGGTCTTCTCTTCTGGCGTTCATTGCCATCCAATCACGTTCGAGTTCGTCATCGGTTGATGACGTCACATCGTAAGTCTGTTTGTTTCGTCTCTTTTTTCTACTCTCTGCCACCACCCGTCCGTTTTCAAGATATCCGTTGAATTTCTTTTTGGAAAAACCTAATTATAAATTTCAAATTTAGTCTTGATCAGATTTAAAAAATTACTGAGCATTGAGGAAAATAGTAAGTTGCGATATCTTAATGACCATGTCAGAATACTCAAAAGGAAATAAGAAGGGTCTACTACTCAGCATCGCCACTAGAAACGAAGCAGGTGGCGGTGGCAGATTAACATTTTCGCAATCGCCTGGTTAGGGTAACGTGAATTCCTTGACAAAGCTCATTTTTCAACTAACTTTTGGTTTGAAGATACATTTTGTTTTTGTAAGGATAACTTTGATACATTGCATTCACGATTACGAAAAAAATAGATGTACACTTAAATAACGCCGTCTTCTTACCCAAGTCAGATTTTTTATCTTTCAAACTAAACGTTTCAACTTCATCTTCGCTTCCATCGTCCAACAGCTTCGAATATTTTCGTTTGTTTGTCTTTTTGATGCAGCAACAGTGAAACAAGAGATAGCAACCGGCCCAGCATGCGATCACCAACGCTCCTATCCGGAGAAAAGGAACAAGAGATCCGCTTGAGAAGTCGAATGCGACTCCAGACACAACGCTGCCAATCCCGAAAGATAATCCCTGCCAAGAAATATTGACGAATATAGGTTGTAATTACATCTTCATCTATTAAGTTGTCTCGGCCAGGAAACAGCTAAGGGACCTTTGCAGCTTTCGATCCAAGCTGCAAACCACAAATGCTGAACTTCAAGCAGGGAACCTGTGACTATCAATTTTTGTAGTCTTTGGCTTGACCCGACAAGGAATAAAACCAAAGTTTACCGTTTCAGCAGCAAACGCTCTATGCAGGCGATTGCTGCTTAGTAGATTACTTCGATACGAAAAAGCTTAACTGATTATAACTTGGACACTCGGCCCAAACCTAAAAATCCTCAACTCTCCGAAACACTTCTAACCTGACCTTGAATTCTTTAACCCAGGACGGCTGGTAGCTCGTTTAGATGAAGCCACAACTTCGTAATTAGGTGACACTGTAAACAAACAGGCAAAAGTTGACAAACAAAAAATACTTCCAACCCACCTGATAGAGGCATAAGTATGCAATGAAAGTCGCTCTTTTCTGCGATGATCTAGTGAAAACGTGAACTTGATCAAGAACTTTCAAGGAAGTTTGTTCGTCATTCCATGACATCATTGATTTTAATTCGCTGGCAATGACCAACCACAAGAAAGGAACACCTGAGATGCAACAAGTGTGTTTTAAAACAAACAAAAACTTTGGAAGATCGGTCTTCGCTCTTGGTAATGCCGGTCTACACAGTGCGTAATATCATGAGCACACAAGCAATCTTGAGTTTATTTTAACCGATTGGCGTTTGAAATAAATTAAAACTACACTCGTACGCTCATAATTTTACGCCCAGTATAGGACGGGGCCAAACTGTGAGGTGGCTTCCTGCTTGGCAATCAATACCCGATAGAAAACGTTAGCCGCAGAGCCAATAGACCCCAGTTATTTTCAACTTTCAAGTCGGTAATTTTTCTGGCATTCGTTACTGCTCTACGGTTTGACAATCAGTCCCAAGCTTTACCAGGTAACAGGAAACAGCGAGGCCAAATACCGCAAAACCTAATTGCTGTTTCTTGGATAAGAAAACTTACTAAACAAATTAAATGATTACAATACTAGAGATTATTTAATGGAAGCATGCTCTGTCACAAATGATCGATCAATATAAATAGCGATTAGGATGTAGCAATAGACAAAAATCGAAATTTTGCAACAGCAAATGAAAAGAAATTGTGCAAATGGATTTTCACTAAAAAATCAAACTAAGTACTTAAACATTATAAACAAGTTTATAAAACAGCAAATCTACGTACCTAAAACGTTAAGAAGCTGCAAAGGCACAATAAACCACGCGTTGTTGATAAGTGAGCAAAGTAACAACTGAGATGCGATAACCAACAGCGACATCGGTACCAAGGCAGCGCCGCGTAGCACAGAGGTCATTTTAGACCCAACAGGAATGGCAAGTAAAGACGAGAATGCAACGGCTGGAAACAGTGTGTAAACGAAACTACTTTGTTACTAATATAAAGCAAAGAACCAAAATTTCACAACATTACTCGTCTTATCAGCACCAGTAGATCGATGATGATAAAGGCGACAGCAACTTTTCAGTTCGGGAACCGACCCGAAAGCCACAAACCTAATCCGATGCTCTGCCAACTGAGCTATACTACCGTATTAATCACACCTAAACGAGCGTTTAATAAATGCTAAGTGATGTGCAAAAATGTTTACAAGCTATGAATCCTCTTGCTCGTGTGAGCAAGGTTTAGATATATTATATCGCAATCACCTAAAGCTACCTTTTTCTGGTTTTGGGTCGTATCTCGTGAAAAGCAGTTTTTGGTACTCGCCAAGTGAGTAAATGACTAACGAACGAAGCTTTTCATGCAGTTTACACTCATGGAGTTTCGCAACAGTCAATCAAATCAAACAAAGACCAACCAAGTTTAGATCGTTGGTCCGTTTGAACGGATCCACGACAGCTGAGAGGCCACAAACTGACCGCCAAGGAACTCTAACCCTACAGTTGGCGGTCAGTTTGTGTGCGGTCAGTTGAATTGGTTCGGTTTGAACTATGACGATTTGAAAATAAATTAAATAAACATACAACAGCTACAATAAAATTCCTTCCAAAATCTTCAAAACTTAAAAAAATGCGCTCACCCGACACGTAAGAGCCATACACAAGTTCTGAAGATTTGGGGAGAGATTGAATTTGCCACAATAAGAAATCCTGCACGCCGGCCTGCACTATCCCGACCAATACGATAGTAAACACAAGAAGCAATCGTCTAAAACATAGGTGTGGGTGAAAGGAGAATGTGCAACAATCACATTATCTTTAAAACTTTCCGCAGCCAAGATCATCTTCCTTACGAATGTCAATGATGACTTTGGATAGAAACGAGCCCACTTTTCAGACATGCAATCAGGCTTTTGCTAATGGGAAAAAGGCATGAACACAAGGTTAATTTTTTTCAGTTCAAGAAATATATCCAGAAAACAGGGTCTTGACTCTTTGAGTAAACTAATGCACCTCAAACAAATCGCTGCTGGACGATTTTGTGATTTTTCGAAAAAAAAAAAAACAGTAATTTTAAAGACAATTGGATGACAATTGTAAGGTTTTTGGAGCATTTAATAAAACCACATTGCTAAGATTTGCAATCCATTCTAAAGTAATAAATTGCCACGTTCCTTCAGCCCTACCGCCCAAATTACTGGTTCTAAGGTACAGACCAACAAAAAATCAGAGTAGCTACTTAACTATGTTTTTCGTCAAGAAGTTTTCAGGTTATGAAGTTTTAAATGCAAAACGTACCTGCAATCTGCACAGAGGCTAACATGACAGCATGGACATGCCGTCACCGCGCGCGATCTTCTCGCTTGGTTGCTTCGTTTAACGTACACAGGATAGAAGGGTACTACCAGAAATGCCAGGCCAGCCAAAGTGGCAAAAGCGTAAAAGTGGATGTTAAATCTGGAACAAAAAAATTCATTCAGTTAGAAAAGAGCCAAAACTTAGGCGCACACTTTGGAGTAAGATAGATAGCAGTTAGTGAAATAACGATAAAGCACGTAAAATCGATCAAACTGGCCTAGTACTGTTTAAAGTGGCAAAAAAGCGCGTCGGTAAACAAACCTATTATGTGTAGCAAAGTTGGCGTAACATTTTAAATGCTAGCGGACGTTCCACAGTATTAACTTGTTTGTTGAAAGGGCGGCAAAGTCGACATTTAGAACTACAACCTTTGCTGAAAAAAGTTCGAATACGAATCAATTTTTTGAATGATTGCGTTCACTCTGTGTTCATGAATCCATGATTATTCAGTTTCAAAAACATTTAAACGAAAAAAATGTTTACCTTCAACCATCAACGCATAACGTTTTCCAATATAACATACTGCAAACACATGAACAAGACGCGGCAGCAAAAAGTTTTAATTACAGTGATTAATGAAGTAAAAAAAATTAACTTCCTTCTACAGTAACTTTTTGCGCTTCTAGCATTATCTGTTACTTCTATCTATTTTGACCAGACTCAACAATACAGATTTTAACTAGTTAGTGCTGCTTTCGTCAATTTGCTCGCAATATCGAAAAATATTCGCTGAGAAGCGAGTACAACTCCGTTTCAATGTGCAAAAGGGAATGAAACCAAACTAATCAAACCCACAAGCTAGCTCCAAACTCCAACACTACGGAACGTAACACAATCGAAACTTCAAAGACTACCTAACCTCGATATGGATCCAGCCAAATAACACGGCGAGTAGTACACAGCTACTGCAACAGAAACACCGGCCAGCAATCCACCGACCAGGGCAGCAATTTTGTGGCGGCCAAACCGGTTCAAGCTGTCCAACTCATCAAGTAACTCGTGAAAGGAATTGTCGCTGAGAAGATCAATAGGGGCAGAAAATATTTCACCTAGGAGTAAAATAAAAAGTATTTATCTTCCGACTCTAGAATTGCGTTAAAAAACTAGAAGTTTTTCTAATTCGAAATGAAGTGTCGTCGGCACAAGTGAAAACCTCGTAAAACTTGAGCAGCTAGTATTGCGTTACATAAGAGCCAGTGTCAAAAATCAGAAAAATGCAGTCTGGTAGTGATAGCAGAATCAAACCCACATAGGTATTAATTATCAAAAGTATACCCAAATGCAATATCAAAGTAACAGGGCTCTTAAAAGATAAAACTCACAAGGTGAGACCGTCAGAGGCTGATGCAAATCCAGCAGGACATACTCTATAATATACACTTCAATGGCAGGCACACGGTACAAAATCGATTCATTTCGCCGTGATTTCACGCAACTTCATGCTAAAATGCTTTCAGTTGAAATGGTAAAAAGTATTTTAAAACCAGTCATAGTACCAACAATCGCGATCAGTAAAACCACAGCAAATGTAAAAATGTTGTTCTTCAACGTGTCTATCAAGAGACGGGATGAATCTTCAATTCCATGTTCAAGACTCTGCAACCGAATAGCTTAAGTATATAGAAAGATTTTAACAGCAAAAAAGAGCACCTAAAAACACAAAATTTCTCTTCAGCAATAAACACATATTCATGTCCAGCTTGTGGCTCAGCATTTTGGCGTTTACAGTCTGACAAAACTTTTGTTTGTTTATTTAATATCTCCTAATAACCTTAGTCATATGGGGTATATGGAAAAAGGGTAAATATCACATGTGAACTTTTTAATGCTTGGGTTAACCGACAATACCATAAAAACTGAAGTTGTGGCAGCCAGAATAATAAGGTTGATTTTACACTGTATTAGGACAGTTGATTGTGCACACTGCACAGTTAACTATAGCACCAGTTCAACACTAATAACAATGTTTTGTAACACTTTTTACTAGCTCTAATCAGAAATCAGTCTTCGAGAGTCACTGGTTCGCAGGTTCATATACCAGCATGATTTAAAACAGGTAGTTTCGCTGAGTTAAGTCCAGTTCACAATCATGCGGTAATATTTTGAAATACTTCTTCCACGTTAGGAAGATTGATTTTTTTTTGTATTCCGGATTGCTGATGAATAGATAGCCAACCGCAAGTTAATTAAATTTTAAGATCAATAATACAGAACTGTGCGTTGAACAGCGCCAATTTCTAGCTTGTCAAATACATGAAACAAATATCCAAGTTTTACGCCATACGAGATCTGATTGGAGGGATACAAAAGCTAGCTGGTGTTAAAACAACCTTTATAACAGGTTACACTTCAAACATATGGTTACCGGCTGATGGTACCTCAGAAAAAGTGCGGTTGATGATTCGCTCAAGTTCATCTGTTTCTAAACTGCGTTTGTTCCTTGAAGATTCTTCTGAAATGTCCAAAATATAGTGTACCGATAAATCGGAATCGGTATCATCAGCGTTGTTGTTTTTTCTTTTGATATTGGTGTAGAATCAGAAAAAAATATATAAAATTCCTACCCGATACCAATTCTTTTGAGCTATGGCTCCACCAGTGTGATTATGAAATTTTCACTCACCGTATTAATTTTTTCGGTGATAATTTATTGTTGTTCAAATTAACACTGGTGGAGACAAAATTTTTAACTAAACAAATCTTACTTGAGTACCCCTGCTCCATCAGCGAGAATTTAAAATTATCACCACAAAACTCAGTGTTAATTTTGGAAAAATTCGCTCTGGTGGAGTCAACGCAAGTTTTTCGAATTAATACTGAATGGTCAGTGAAAGTGATTGTTTGATTATAATGCGTTGTTTTTGAATGGTGAGATATTACTCCTTCGAAAATCCTTTTTAAAACTTTTCTCGTGAAGTACCATGAACTCTTCAAGTAGCGACGACGAATACTCAGCACTTGTAGTCTTTGCTTTAGGCAAAAGCAAACGAAGGCACAAAAAAATGGGTAAGAGATTTTTTGAAGAAAAGAGACGAAGAAGGTGGCTACAATATGGTACTAGAGTTAGCCATGGGTGACAGAGAGATGTACTTTAGATATATGTGGACGACACCCGATCGAATGGAGCTTTTACTTTCTTTGGTCGCTTCTTACATAACTACGTTATGAACTAATTATAGTGAGCCCATTCCCCCTGAGCTGAAAACGATACTCTTCCAAGTTTTTTTCCGCTTGAGGAATTTTATCCCTATTAGCCTCGGAAACATTAAAGGAATTATATCGCATTTGTTTTCGGCTAAATCGACTGAGCAAAACTTCCCAGTCATGACGGGAAGATCCCACTTCTTTTTTCCTCTTTTCGTCTATTTTTATCCCATGCATTGTTCTTTCTAAAGAGAATCTTTATAATATGAACCACTTTTGTCATACAGGCAGGGATATTGTTTTACTTCTTCGGCCAAAATTTCGTCGTCTTCAACGCAGCATTGATTTGTTTTTCCCATGTTCAGTTTTTTTTTCACAATATATTTCACTAGACCAACGGGCTTTTAGTAAGTGCTAAGATCAACACGTTGCCAGTAAAATGTGATATTATGGAATATTGATTATATGAGGGTATAATTGGCGTTAATGAGATCTTTATGAACAAATTTCGGCAAGAATTTCAGTGTTAATATCAGTGAGAAAATATGAAAACTTCATATTTTCTTACTGAAATTATCATCCAAATTAATTACAAAATTCAAATTAATTCTGAAAATCAAATTAATACCACCATATCCACCAAAATTAACTCTCAGTGAGAATATCTGGCCTGTGAAAATTTCCAGTGTTAGTCATTGACGCACGGTATTATTTTTTCTTATGTACGGTGATAATTTCAAAATTCTAACAGGAAGAAATTAATGCATGGTGTCTCCACCAGTGTGAATTTTAAAATAATACCAAATAATGCGGTAAGAATTTCAAATTCTTACCGCAAAATACGGTATTATTTTAAAACTGCACTGGTGGAGACAGCATGCATTAATTTCTTGCAGTTAGAATTTTGAAATTATCACCGTGCGTAAGAAGATTAATACCGTGCGTCAAAAAATTAACACTAAAAATTTTCACCGGCCACATATTCTCACTGAGAGTTAATTTTGGTGGAGACGGCGGTATTACTTTCATTTTCAGTATTAATTTGAATTTTGCCATTAATCTGGGTGATAATTTCAGTGACAAAATAGGAAAAAAGTTTTCATATTTTCTCACTGAACTTAACGCTGAAATTATAACGCCTATCAGCCTATACCCTCGGTGAAGCGTTGGAGTCCCTTCGCCAATGTCCAGGAATAATTTGACCAGTTGATCTTTCGCAATTAATAGAACCTTTGGGACAATAGCTAGTGTTGTCAGTTTGTCGCAAGTAATGATGTAGCGCAAATGCGCAATAGTAGCTAATACAATCTTTTCAACGGTTTCGGGCTTAGCTTGAATAGTAGTACTACAAATTCTCCAGCGCGCCAAAATGATTCCAAAACCGTTTTCTACATGGCGTGCTCTGGAATGACGATAATTTACACGGATTGTTTTTTCATCTTAGCTTGATGATCCTGCATACCGTCGCATCAAATAGGTCTAAAGGGGGAATATTTCATCCCCAATTAAAAAATAGGAAAGAGGATTCAATGCGCATCATTTGAGTGTAGTTCCACTAGGAATGATTAGCGAGCCCTGAGCAAGTATTTTGCCCATTTTACTGTTGAGTAACACGCCGCTGTCGCTGTTGCTTCCGTATTGGCCCACGTGAAACACAGTGAAGCAGTACTTTGCATCACGTACAGGGAGCAAAACCATGCAGAAAAAGCCTTTATAATTGTAAAATAAAGTGCCAGTATTATTAGGGCTACGTATCCGAATGTGTTTACCATCCAAAGCACCTACAACGTGAGGCAAGTTCCATCGATCTTCCAAACTGCTTTAAAAATTGCAAGCCAATCTTCTTGTGACGATGGTATGTTAACACACTTAGCAACAAGTGCATCGCAACCAGCTTTGCATGTTTTGGGTATCATTTTTGAAATTGTTTGTCGTCCAATGCGGTATTGCGAACAGAGGGAGATTTGAGATTCTCCTGCAGCAAGATGGCGTAAAGTGCACGAAAGCCGCTGCTCAAGGGGAATGGGATGTCTATAATTAGTTGATAACTTAGTTATGTAAGGAGCGACCAAAGAAAGTAAGTGCAATATCTGAAGTACATCTCTCTGTCACCCAAGGCTAATTCTCGTATCATATTGTAGGAGCTACCTTCTTTGTCTCTTTTCTTCAAAAAATCACCCATTTTTTGTGCCTTCGTTTGCTTTTGCCTAAAGCAAAGACTACAAGTGCTGAGTATTCGTCGTCGCTTCTTGAAGAGTTCATGCTACTTCACGAGAAAACTTTTAAAAAGGATTTTCGAAGGAGTAATATCTCACCATTCAAGAACAACACATTGTAATCAAACAATCACTTTCACTGCCCATTCAGTACGAATTCGAAAAACGTGCGTTGACCCCACCAGTGCGAATTTTTTCGAAATTAATACTGAGTTTTGTGGTGATAATTTTAAATCCTCACTGGTGGAGCAGGGGTAATCTGGTAAGATTTGTTCAGTAAAAAATTTTGTCTCCACCACTGTTAATTTGAACAACAATAAATTATCACCGAAAAAATTAATACGATAAGTGAGAATTTTATAATCACACTGGTGGAGCCATAGCTTTGAGGAACGTTTGGCAATGAAAATGGTATAGTATATAATTAATAACCACTAACCAGGATATAAACTTTTAAAGTTCAAATCAATTTTTTTAAGCTAGAGGAAGAAATATAGTTACGGCAATCAAAAATTTAAAAACAATTAAAGATTTCATCAAAATCACAATTGGTAATCAAATCGAAATCAGATCGAAAATCCGGAATTTTGCTTGGTTATTGGTCTCGGATCCGGGCAATATTTTGGTATCGATACATTACTAGCAAAATGTAAAACTAAATTTCAACCTTTCTGACAGCAACTATTCTAAACTTTCTCTTGGATCAATTATGATGAAATGAGTCTGATAAGGATATTTGCGGTTTTGCCAAATGGGCCGATTGGTTCTGGAATTAATTTAATGATTTGGTCGCCAAAAGCATGGTGTGCATTGGGCAATAAACCAATCGCAGTTTTGTGATAAAATCTTCTGAATTTTTTGTGGTATTTTAACACACTCTTATAGACTAAAAAATGCTATATTAATGTAGTAAACGTAAATTTCTAGAAACTGCTAAAAGCAGTGAAAATATTGCACCCAGTAGGGACGATTACGAGGCAAAGTTACATGCACTTCAAGTTAGCATGTTTAAATTCGCTTCGTGGCCATTTAGCAGTGTATGCTGGATATGCAAATATGCGCACAAGCATTCAACTGCAAGAACAAGCTAACCTAGTGAAACAACAGACTTACCCTGAAGTCTTTCAGACATATACCGTCTTAAATCATTTTGTTCTTTTGCAGGTAGCACTTTTATTGGGGCATAATTGCTTAGAAATTTTGAGAGAGTTAAAGAATGATCTCGAGACTTTTGGCCTTGATAGATTGGTAATAAATGATTTACTATATCCTGAATATCATCTTCATATAGTGCTCCAGTTTCTTCTTTGCTTGGTTGTTGATTGAGCAATTCTATGATTTTTGCAGTCAAAATTCTCAGCTTCCACCGAGGCCAACTTTTTGTTTCATCGTACTCAGATAGTAAATCTTCTATGTCTGATTTCGACTGCGGTTCAGCCAACAATATGCGTGGAAGCAATACTGAAGCCATTTTTGAAGGTTGTATAATGGCTAATGTTGTTGTTGAGACCTTTGGTGTTGATGCTACTGTGGTTGTTGTTGAAGCTATTGTTGTTGTTGTCTTTGTAGTGGTTGATCCTGTTGTTGACTCTGTTGTTGTGGTTGAAGTTGAAGGTGGTTCAGAGATCACTTCTGTTTTATTGATAATGATTATTGTAAGATTATTTAGTTTGTTCAGTTCATCAATAAAATGGTCGTTATTGGTTGTGTTAAACAAGTCGATGACTTGGTTAAGTTCTTCCATTTGCAAGGTTGAAGGCAGCGTGCTGGTATGTGTTGCAGATGTTGAAGACATTATGGTTGAATAATCTTGGTGCCACATGGCATTTTTGTCTAAAACAACAATTTAGATAAAAAAAATAGTGCCATTCATATACAAATACAAAATATCAAACTGTGATTATTTGTAACATAAGGTATACTGCACATACACTACACATATACTACACATAATATAACAAATGCAAAATAACACAAGCCGAAGCCTTTGAATTTTATGAAAAAACAAAGCACTTAAAAATGATACAAAATCAAAATTATCTTACAGAGAGCAAGTTGAGATAGTTCATAATCAGAATATTCCACTTAGCAACAAGTGATTCAATCAAAGAAGCAATTATTAATCCAACCAAATTCTTACCGGAATGTATTTAACAATGAATTTTAAAGGGTTTTAAATTTTTTTATTTTATTACGTGACAGGTACTGTGCTATGATATCCACTCAGGCCAACGCTTTTAACCACTTTTTTGAATCACTTGAATTCAAACTCTACTCATCGTATTTAACAACAAATGTTGAATGACTAAAACTTATGAATAAGATTACAAAATTTTAAATATTAACCTAATCATACTGTTAATAAAATTGGACAAAACTTCTTTCCAGTGCAACACTGCTAAGTGTAAAATCAAGAGATTTTGCCAGAATAACACAATAATTAAATAGCGGATCCTACCTGTTGGTTGGACTTCTAAGGTTGAAATAGTACAATCAGCAACTAAACTTTCGTGATCTATCGGAGGAACCATGGTAAAGGATAGGTTACTCGCTATTGAACATAAAATAGCTATACCCAGAATAATTTTTGTTTTTCCAAATCTGAAAAATTATTTAGCTCAGCTTACATATCAGGAAGAATACGCTTCTTCAATGTATAGTATCAATCCTGGAAACTCTAGGGTGAATGAAGAAATTATTTTAAAGATGTAACCAAAACAGATCATCTAGTACAAGAGTCCCTTGAAGGCAAAAGTTAAAATTTTAAACTGAAATATGAACAAAGTCTCTGCCACCCAAACAGTGATATCAATCAGTGCAGTACTAAATTAGTGGTCTAAGTATATGAGCCAAGAAGAGAAGGGCCACAACAGACCAAAGATCACATGTAAGAACATGGACTATGAGAAACATTGACGAAAATAGCAACAAAATATTATGTTACAAGAAGACTGCAGATAAATCACGAAAACCGATCAGATTACCATACTTAACACTGCGTTAAGGTTCATTAGATTTAAATTTAGAGTAAGGATCAAATAAGGTTTGCCTGATTAGGGTAACCAGTAGTTACCACAACTCATGTGGTTTGTGTCATTCGTGGAGCAAGTGGATACTGGCCCTTGCTAATGTGCTGGTCTTGACGATCATTATTTTGGTTACACATAATAGAGCTACCTAATATTCATTGTATTTGTTACAGTATACTGAATCAATGAACGTACAGAAGTGAACCCATAATTCTTGTTGCAGAATATAACATCAAATAATGAACCTAAAAGTATTTCTGTTAGATTGCACGAAACAGCTCTGTTCCACTGCACTAGCAGAAGTATGCAAATTGCATTGCACAAACCAATCATATTTAGTTTAAGATCAAGAGCAATTCTGTTGTACAATGCCAATTTTTAGTCAATGGACTTTCAATTTGTCATATAATTCCAATCAGTTTTAAGTCAGAACTTATCAACATAATTATTAGTAAAGCCAAGTTTAAATTTTGTTACAGTGGCACTAGAACTGTAATAACTTACAGAACTCACCTATGTGCAGCAACTGTCCATAATGGAGCAGCTATAAACCATATGATTGCTTTACTTCCAGTTATAATTCCAGTTTGAGTTCCACTAAGTCCAAGTCGCCGAAAGTGCAAAGTCAAAAATGGTAATAAGCACGCTTTTGCGGCATGATGAAGAAAATAAAACACACTAGCAAGTGTCACAGATCGAGTTATGTCCCAACGAATTTGCTGACCAAATTTTCCCATTGTATATTTTTCCAACTCTTGCAAAACCCCAATAAAACTGCTGATCAAAGATGATACCGGTATCAGTAACTGGAAAACACGACACTTACAGTAGCTGAGTAGGCCAGCTACTGACTAGGCAGTAAGTACTATACCTTATCCGGTACCACTGCCTAATAAAATAAGCAATATTATAAGCTATGATACAGCACCATATCTGTATATACTATATGGGTTGTTCTAAATAGCCATACTGCATAGTATACAAACTGCATGATGCCAAATTTGAATAGGCTAGTAGCATTAGGAGACTGAACTTATCCCTGATCCCAGATCCACACTGGAAAGTTAGCATGATGCACCAGATTTCTCTGATGCACAGCATCACAAAATCTTATGCCAAATTGGCACAGAAAATGCTAAATAGCTATGGTGCAGTGCAAAAGCTCCTAAATAACTAAAATTATACAGTAGCGTGGATGGTGGCAATACCTTCAAAATTTGCAGCTCCTCAGGGGTGTAGACTTTTTTGTTTTATACTGTAGAGCAGTTGCAGAGCAAGGAGAACGCAGATATTCTACAGTTATAGAGGCAAAGTCCATTCATCTAAATCAGCGCTTTTCACACTTTCTGCTTTGATAGGAGCGGCGCAAAAATTATATGGGTTTTAGATTGGAGTGAAAATCCGGCGAAGTGATATTGAACTTTCCAACCTGGATGCTTGTTCATCATGCGCATGTACCAACCCTAACCCCTACTTAGGGTTCTAAATAGGCATAGTACGCCAATGCCATAGCCAACACTAATGTGAACCCTATTAGCCTAGCAATACTGTACAGGGTTGAGTCGAGTAATTTCGGCAATTTTTTCACTGGAAGTGGCTATTTTGCCTCTAGAGGCAAAATAGTGTTTTTCCTCTGTTTGGGTTAAGGTTTAGGTTAGGGCTAGGATTGGGATTAGGGTTAGAGTTTGGGTTGGGGTTTAGGTTAGCATTAGGCTTAGGGCTATTTTGGCACTTGCGGCAAAATAGCCGTTAGGACTATTTTGCCTCCAAATGGCAAAATAACATGGGGCTATTTTGCCTCTAGAGGCAAAATAACATGGGGCTATTTTGCCTCTAGAGGCAAAATAGCCACTGCCTATTTTTAATTTTCAGAAAACACTGACTCTTTCTGAACTCTGTTTGAACTCCATCTGCGCAGTTATTTCATTTGCGGCTTTTTCGAACCAACTTCTGACTTACCTGTTTTTGTCATGCGCTATTTGCTTGCTAAAATTTCTGTTCTGCCTTTTGTTGTTTGTTTGCTTTAATTTGTCCTGTTTGATCTTCAATGTTAACGGACTTTAAACATTAGGAACATGGCAAAGAGTTGATGCTGTTTGTACTAAAAGTACTTATATCTTAAAACATTAAGATAGAAACAACCAGGGTTGGATCCATTCATTTTTTTTTTAATTTTTAAATTCAAATTCAAATTCAAATTCATTGACTTTGAAAAAATTAAATTCAAATTCAAATTCAAATTCATTGACTTCAAAAAAACTAAATTCAAATTCAAATTCAAATTCATTGACTTTGAAAAATCAAAATTCAAATTCAAATTCAAATTCATTGACTTTGCAAAAGTCGAATTCAAATTCAAATTCAAATTCATCAATAACTTGTGAGCGGATTCAAATTCAAATTCAAAATTCAAATTCAATCCAACCCCCACTTTTTACACCCAAGATTCAAAGAGAATTTTGCAATTTGCTTCTAGCAAGTCGCAGTCTCGCAGTCGCAGATGTGTACTAGCGCATCGCAGTCAGGGCCTGCGAGAGGGGGTTCAGGGGGTACATCGTACCCGGGCCCAGGGGGGGGCCTGGAAGAGTTCAGGTTTCCGCGTTAAGTTTTGGTATGGCACCATAACACCGTAATCAAACTTGCCTACAGCAAAAATATCGGTCAGCCTATTCACTACTGGTAATTGTTCGCTGTTTTTGCTACACAGCCTTTAGGGCATCCAATAATGGCCGATTTGATTAAAAAAAAGGAAAATGTATCAAAAGCCATTCACTTGCACCGCAATTAACGTTTTGTTGCATTTCTCTGACTTGAAAGCCTTAATTAATTTCTACGGTATAACAATGTACGAGGGCCCACATTTCCAGACATCCAAAAGCATTTTAACCTCATAGAGCGGAGTCAAAGTTGACATACTATACTACCATCATTAAGTAACTCACTCTGTCTGTATGAATTTAATAGGTATTTGGGTTTGTGAAGTCCATGATTGCAGATGACTTCTTAAAACTTTTATCAGTAAAATATTAGGATTTGCAGTATTAAAGTCGTTATATTGTGTAATATTGTGTCAATGTCATCATCCCCCATTTCACATACTTACTTTCATGTATATCGCGTTTTCTACTTGTCAATTTAAGCAAGTTTGGTGCTGGGATGTTGATCAAACGCTGTATTTTACCCTCGAGAAACATAAAAAGTGCTGAAGCTTCCGGGGCTCCGCCCCGGACGCGAAATTTTTTTTTCTACCATGGTTTTGCAGATTTATTACGTCACATCCGCATCCTATCCATACTCCGCGCTCACTTTGGCTTGATCCGCTGTATTCACAGGCAAATTAATGCAAGAGGTAGGTTAGCTTATAGGTTAGTGATCACAGGTAAATACGCCTAATATATGTTAGCGTATCTAGTTAGCCTAGTATCTAGATAGCGTCTGACAAGTTGTTGTAAGCATCACGGTTAAGCTGTTGACTCGAGTCTGAGCAATTGTTGCTATATTAGGCCTACTAGATACCGGTATAAAATTTAAATAATAGCCTAATATCATACCAGGGATGTCTAATGTGATGGTAGTCAGATAACGATGATGTTAGTGCAATTCAAAGTTTTAATCATGTTATGTATATTTACTTACTATTCGTAAATGGCAGATAATAGCCAAATAATTGATTTTTTGATACAGAATAGACTAGCTTACAGTAAACAGCGTCACTCTTGCATTCAGTTAATGTTAGTCAGTCGATTCATCTGTTCGATGGTCAGAGTAACTACCGTAGTATAGCTTCTGGATTTTGGTAGGTCTCAGTAAGCATAGTAGCCTAGGTGAGGTGTGCATAGGTGGGCACAAGTCCTTTAATCGTTAATCTGTTAATAACGAAGCTAACTTTTTTATTAACTTGTTAATCCGTTAAAAAGTTTTTTCATGTTTTGGATTAAATTAACTTCCGTTAAGTGCTGCTAACGGACTAAAGTAACTTCCGTTAAGTTTTGTTAACTTCCGTTAAGGTTTTATTTGTATCTTGCACCATTCATTCATCATACCGGTACACACCAGTTTGCTCTGGTAACACTTGTTGCATATTAGCATGAGTTTTATAGAAGAAAGTGAAGAAAGGAGCTCTTTTTTGAGGCAAATAATTACCTGCAGCCTCAAAGGTCTATTAGTTATTGCTGTTCCCAATTTCCAAAGATTTTCAGGTCGCAGCTTCGATTGTGCATTCGAACTTGTTTTTATCGTAAAATTAGATTAGACTGTAAAATGTAACTACCAAAACACAAAAAGACCACCAGAGCAATAAATTTTTTCTTACAATAATCAGCTCAACAGCGTCAATACATGTTCTAGAAGCGAGTGAATAAAAAAGAAATGTAAATTACCTGCAAAATGTTAACGGATTAACGGACTTTATTAACTTCCGTTAATCTAAGCTGAAAATAACGAATTAACGTTAACGGAAGTGTGATGTTTGTTAACGGACTAGTGGTTAACAAAGCTAACGTCTTGCATTAACTTGCCCACCTAGGGAGGTATGATATAGCCATGCAGTAGTAAGGGGTTAGGTTGAGAGTTCACTATTCAGTTCAGGGTTACCGGTTAACGTTGGCGTACTTACCGATTCTGTGCTATGCCAACTACACCATCCTTGAGATATTATACTTCGCTCTCGGTTTTGGCTTGATGTGCACTGTTAACATCAAAATGTTAAGAAGACCTAGGGCTATGTCAGATGTGTAGGGTAGGTTTATTTTGCTGTTTACATATTTTAAGGTGTTGAGTCTGAGTTAATTGTGGCAATTTCTTGATAGTGTAGACAATGGTAACGCCAAATTTACTACTGGTACTAGCTACTTCTACCGGTACAACTCAGATTAAGTAGCCTAAATCATTTGTCTCTAACCTGCTCATAGAAAGTTTAGCACCCTAATTTTTTTACACAATAGGTATTAGATTGTTGAACTTAAGAAATGTTCACATGTTGTACTCTATGATTATTCAACATACGAAATTGTGTTGCAGGCATAAAATGTTACCCAGCATAGTATACAAGTAGATCAATTTTTTGATATGCCCATGTTGTAGTCTATTTTATTTTTAAAACGTAGGTATGTTCTGTTGTGGTGATCTGTGGTAACCAGTCCAAACAATTTGCAATTAATATAGATTCCTGTTCTTACCATTAGTATGTGACCTATGAAGACGGAAAAATGCATTTCTTGTGTAGAGTGTGGGCAGGCAATGATATCCTGTACAATTTATTGGCAAGAAAAAAATACTGATTGTGTACATGCTTAACAGTAAACAAAGAAGCTATAAGGTTTGTTTGCCAAAGTTTCAAGAAGTATCAAGCATCCAGCATCTGTACTACATTTCAAGGATTCTTCCAATCATCTTTTGTATTTGTGCTTACTTTTCAGTCAAAGCCTACTAACAATCGAATTTGAAAAACATGACTGCTCTAACACTTCAGAGTTTTGGTCATAGCAGTTCAAAAGAAGCCTTGTATGCAATCTTAAATTGATTTTTTGTGGAATTGTGAACATGGACTAATGAAAACTTTGGTTTTACCAACTGGATAGTGCATCAGTATACCAATATAGAGTTTGCAGCTTATGCAATAGTGATATACTGTATGGATTGGGTTTGTTTGAGCTGGTAGGTAGGTGTTGTTTTTAGGTAGCAAAGTTCATATTTAGTCCTTTAATACATACCGGTATTCAACAATTTAGCATATTATATAGGCAGAGGCTGCTGTTACGTTACGTAAGAAAAAGAAAATCGCTATTTTAACCCTAACCCCAACCCTAAACCTATATATACTCGCGTACAGGTCGCAACTTTTTTCTCATATTTTTCATCCAAAAACTAGGGTGCGACCTATACGGTGGTCATACCTGAGTGAAAATTTCCACCAAGTCGGAACAAAAGCGAAACTTATCGGCTATTGCGTGCATGCACTCGTGCACGCACATACCAAAACAACCAATGGCACAAGGTCATGCACCAGTAATTACTACTTACGCAATCAAACCACGTTGTCTTCTGCACATGCAGCATTACTGCTTACGCAATCAAACCTCGTTGTCTTCTGCACATGCAGCATTACAGTAAATACACTGGCGCGTAAAAGAGGCCTATTTTTGTCATTTTTTAAACAGGGTTAGGGGTCTGAATGTACTGGTTATCTGTACAAAAAAGCTAAGAAAAGGGCCTTTTAAGTCCCAAAATTTGCAGTGCGACTTATCTGCGAGTCAACCCTAAATTCAACTTTTTTAACACAAAATTCATGGTGCGACCTATACGGTGGTGCGACCTATAGGCGAGTATATACGGTAACTTTAACCCTAGGTCTAACCCTAACGATAATCCTAACCCAAAGTCAAAATCTAACCCAAACCCTAACGATAATTTAAACAAAAAAGAGTAAATGAGCACTCACTCTTTACTCTCTTATTCTCTTCATGGGCGTTACATAACGTAATGCTAGCCACTTCGTATTATATATTATGTCTTATTAACAAAATAATGGGATTTAAATTGCATCATGGTTTGAAAGCGTTTGCAGTTTTTTACTGTTAAAATGGTCTTGAAACAGTAGTTAATTTGTTGAGGTATATGATCAATGACTGCTTATTTACATACCTAAAAGAGATTTACTTGGAAACTTTGAGGTTGATCAAATAGCAAATTACTGAATGGTTTATGATGCAAAAAGTATCAAACTGTGTTCCCTCTAACTTTATGACTAATCGGCGAGTGCCCAAATTTTCTTTAAACAATTGTGCCCAAAGCTCTAAAAAGATGTTTACGTGCCCTAAATTTTGTACCAATCCAGTATTAAAGTATACCCAAAGTCATATTTCCACAAATTTGTCAAATTTTCTAAAGGTTTGTTTACAATATTGCCAAAAATTATTTGCCCTTGCTCCTACAAATCGCCGATTCGCTGAAAAAAATCGGCTTAGTGGGAACACTGGTATCAAAGTCACCCTTAATCACAAATTGCAGAAAAGGACCACAGAAAAAAATCTGGTATATGAAGTCTTTTCCAATTCAACCTAGTTTGTTTTTTTAGTGGGATTTCCCAAGCATGACGTTCTTGTTAGAGCACTGTTGAATTGAATGCTGACATCTTGATTTGGTCTTCTTGGAAAATTTTGGTGGCCTTCCTGCTCCATGCACTCTTCTACCCCGGCTGATATTTGATCTTCTTGCTGGAGTTGTTCCAGAAATGGGAATCTGAATTGAGGTAGATAACCTATGTTGCGTTGATGTTTATTGTGCATACTTTGGTTTTATTTTTGAAACAGTTGTAGCCAGAGATGGCTTTTGTTAAACGTGTACAGTGCAGTATTAAATTGAGAATCTGCAGTGATTTTGTGAAAGTTATTAACAAATGACTGCAATGCTGGTCCATGATATTGAAGGTTTGTCTTGCACTTTTCAATTACCGGTATGGTCTGAAAGCAGTGTGAGGCATGATTGAGCAGGTCTTAATGCACGA
Organism: Trididemnum nubilum; assembly: GCA_963965965.1. Taxonomy (NCBI): domain Eukaryota; kingdom Metazoa; phylum Chordata; class Ascidiacea; order Aplousobranchia; family Didemnidae; genus Trididemnum; species Trididemnum nubilum. Next base: position 23,386,383 of record OZ014470.1, read on the forward strand.
CATTAGTATCTGTCTTTGCTTGTAGATACTGAAGGAAGACTGTTAACAAGGCATTTCATCAAACTAAAAAGTTCTTAACCTTTTTGATTTTGTTATTAAACACACTTGATTGATTGTATAGTCATTGAAAAGATTATATGTATCAAAGGTGCGTTTAGACAGGAAACAGCAAAATGCCTAAATTGCACTTTTGCAATGTTTGCTAGTCTTCATGGGGGACATACGCAACAATTTGTGAACGCTGATGTAAACAAACATTCACCAACTTAAATCTTTTATTTATTTGTTGTATTATGCAGAAGTGTGTAATAAGTTGGCGGGCCCATCTTTGCATCATTGAGCCTGGACAATGCACCCTTCAAAGAAATGTTGCACAGATGGCAAGTGGTTGGCAACACTGTGCCAATTTCACTGACCCAAGATTTGAACCTCAGACCTCACGCTCCAGAGATGAATGCGTTAGCGTTCGATTAACTAGCATCAGCAAATAGTCCCCAAAGTAGCTTTGCATCAAGTCTAACTGCCAATTTGCTGTGCTTATTTGTATTGTAACTTTTAGTTGATCAGCTATAGATCACACATACTAAAGAGACATTCTAATTTATGTAATGGTGACAGAATTAGTGTCGCAGTAATACATACTTACTGATATTTGGTAATTTTTTTTGGCAGTTTATGCTGGTATGAAAAGTTATACTGTGGTGTGAAAAGAATTCTATGAATGATGATTTCACTGGAAATTTTTAAGTTAAAGTGAGTGAAATAAAAATTTTCATTATTCATCTTTGCATTTTTTGTTTGCCTTTTTTAAGATCATGAAGAAAGTAGGTCAACAAGCTCACATGGTCTTATGTCTGTCCTGCGTTGAAAAACTGCTGCGACTTTGAAGCCAGTATATGTCTGTGGTTGTTTCGGGCATGGGTTGGAATCCCTTCTGTAGGCATTTTTCTAACAATCAGAGGCTGATTCAGATTGTGACTTGATAAGTCTTATTTTCGTGATTTTTTAAGGGTTAAGATTTGGGTTAGTTTTAGAGTGAGTTTTGGAGTAAGAATTTGAGTTTGGGTTAGATCTGGATCAAAATTAATAAAAAAGTAGACAAAAATTTCCAGTGAAAGAGTCTCGTCCGAAGAATCATTATTTGACTTAGGTTATTGATAGTGTTGTAATGCCATGCCAAACTATCCCCATCCAGTTTAAGTTTTTTTGTTTGGTTTCACCTAGAACTTTAGCTGAAATGGTATCAAATTAATGCTAACTTTGGCAAGGTTTCCTGGTTTGACGCTTGAATATATATGCGTCAGTTGTTTCTTTTTCTTATTTGTTGTTTTTAGAGCTGAAGGTAAATCAGACTGCACTAATTATCTTCACCACTTTTTCAAAAAACAAACTTTAACTGCTTTTCAACCTCTAAAATTAGTTTTTGTTAGTCTTTTTCGAACTCTGTTTGCAATCCTTAACTGTTAAATGCAATGGAACATCGAAGTATACATTTTTACAACTCATTTTGTTTTTAGAGAAATCTGACCATGGGATCCAGCTTCGAAATACAACCGCTATTCGAAACATTACTTCAGTTGCTTGCAAGACTCTGCAAATAAACATTTAACTGTCCAAGCATCATTTTTAAGATGTACAAAAAAAGAATTGTATATGGACTATGGTGGAGCAAATATACTTGTGTTTGAACTGTCGAAAGGTGACCAACAATTGAACTTCAGCAACAATAAGGTCGTGCGGTTATCATCATAAGAATATTAAGTCTCTTTGATTGTTAGAGTTGGAAATGGAACAGAGAAGTTTGTGAAAATCATCTAATACGAAATCTGATTCTTGTGCAACAAGACACTCATTAGCGTTTTTGATAAAACCATCTTCATACGATAACTCTTTGTTATTATTCCTGGCAACAAAAGAGACATTAATTTTAAGCCTACTTGTTTTACAATGGTGAATATTACATGTACTATTTAATCAGTTAAATTTGTTTATTTATTTAGTTTTAATAATTAATGTAATATGCTTTTCAAATTTTGCGGATTAATTTAGTTTGGTTTAGTTGTATTAGGCTAATTTATGTGCCAGCTGTGAATGTAAAGTGTCTGCTAATTGTTTCAAACAGTTATGTATGTTTTAACAGAAAATGTATGCTTTAAATTAATGTAGGATAAGTCATAAATGTCATAATGTTTGTTCTCACAGTTAGCCTGGCTTGTATATTTTACTGCTTTTAGTCTTAACTTAAAATATTTTGCTATTTTTTCGTAAATATGGCACTTTTTTGGTTTAAAATTACTTTGTTTAAGATTAACTAACTTTGATGTTGCTGGGTGTCAGTGCCGTCGCTACGGGGAGGCCAGGAGGCCGTGCACCCCTAATAGCTGGTTGTGCCCCCCATTTCAGTTTACTCAAAATACTGTTTTTGAATATCTCCTAACGACAAGACAATGATGGAAAAAGGAATAATAATGTTCAAACATAATTACCATTGGACGTTTACTCGATTCTTTGCGAAATAGCTGCCAACCGACTGCTATAATAATCGTGATGCAGTAACCCGTCTTATTAACACGCCTTCACGGATGTGTCGCGGAAAAAAGATGTAAGCCTACAGAATCGTTTCCGGTGCTTCGTTAGTAATTATGACCTGAAACAGTACGTGAAAACGTTTTTAAGAAGACCAACTATTTTTGTTTTTTTAGCACACTCACGATCTTGAGGCAGGGCCTGCGAGAGTGGGTTCAGGGGGTACATCGTACCAGGGCCCACGCCTAGGGGGGGCCGGGCTCTAGAGGCCCGGAAGAGTTTCGGTTTCCTCCTTAAGTTTTGGTATCGCACCATACCACCGTAATCAAACTTGCTTACTGCAAAAATATTAGTCAGCCTATTCAGTACTGATAATTGGTCGCTATTTTTGCTACACAGCCTTTAGGGCATCCAATCGTGGCCGATTTGATTAAAAAAAGAGGAAAATGTATCAAAGGCCATACACTTGCACCAAAGTCAACGTTTTGTTACATTTCTCTGACTTGAGAGCGCTAATTCTATGGTATAACAATGTACGAGAGCATAAATTTTTAGAGATCCAAAAGCATTTCAACCTCAGAGAGCAGAATGAAAGTTGACATACTCTACTACTATCATTAAGCAATTCACTCTATCTGTATGAGTTTAATAGGTATTTAGGTTTGTGAAGTCTATGATTGCAGATGACGTCTTAAAACTTTTATCAGTAAAATATTTGGATTTGCATTAATAAAGTCATTATGTTGTATAATATTGTGTGCATGTCATCATCCCCCACTTCACATACTTTCTTTCATGTATATCACGTTTTCTGCTTGTCAATTTAAGCAAGTTTGGTGCTGGGATGTTGATCAAATGCTGTATTTTACCCTCGAGAAACATAAAAAGTGCTAAAGCTTCCGGGACTCTGCCCCGAACCCCACTGGGGAGCTCAAAGCGCTCCTCCAAACCCCCTAGCTGGATTTAAAGCAATTTTATGTTTAGTTGTGTTTTTCATAGGTCCTAACTATATGGGAATATCGTTATTTTCTCACTTTTAAATAAAGATCTACAGTCTAAACCCGTCCGACAAAAATTGATTTAATGGCATGGGCCCCCAATAAGGCTTGGGGGCCCGGTATCGACCTTCGTACCCCCTGGAAATTTTTCTCTCTGAGGCCCTGTCTTTAGGTCGCAGTCAATGGCGCATTCAGGAGATAAGAGGCCAATGGGACTTCACCTCTTTAGCCAAGTCACTTAAACAATTTAACCTCAAGGTACGAGTGTTAGAACGTGTTTTGGATTTGACCTGAAGTAAGGGGGCCTGTAGGGGTAGGGGAATTTAATTCTTCAAATGACTTCCAAATTTGTGCCCTTTGATTACTCATATGACTTCAAAAACGAGCGAAATGTGATTAAAGTGGCATTAAAATTGCTATTTTTGCTGCAAAATCGCCCAGCGGCTGGGGATCCGCCCCCAGGATCTCGTCTGTAACACACTTGAGTTACATTTGTTTGCTCAGCATGGAGCCTAAATTCGACAACTTTTGTAGAAAAAAAGATTTACTTTTAGTTTAAATTCCTGCCTCTTAGCAAAATCTTGGTTTCGCGTCTGATCGCATTCACGGCTGCAAGTAGATTTTTAAAGCGATTATAGGCCGCTGACGAAACTAGCTAAGAAACGCTGCTGGCCTTATATGCCTTTTTTTTGACATGATTACAGATTTTTAAAAATTGCCCATAATTTGTAGCCGTACAATTTCAATTTTTATCTGCAAGTTCAGTCTATTTTAGTGCCCTCTCACTTTTGGCTAGTGCGCCCCCACTTTGTTTTTCTCTGGTGACGGCACTGCTTGGTGTTGGATAATTTAATTTTGACTCTGGATTAGGGTTGTACAAAGTAGAATTTCGAATCCTTGAGATTCGAATCTCCGGAGAAACGAATCTCAAAAAGCATTTTTTATCGGGTAATTGGATTCGAAAAAAAATTTTTTGGGCGGAAAAAACGTTTGAATGTTGGATTTCGGCCGAAAATTCACTCTGAATTTTGGCGAAGACCTTTTTTTTTTTTGGAGATCACCTAATTTTGGCCGGAAAAAACTGTATTGTCACAGTTTGCCATGAGTTATTCTAGAATAGGATTCGAAATTCTAGATTCGAAATGTCTATTCTAGAATTATTCTAGAATACTGCATTATTCTACTTTGTACAACCCTACTCTGGATATTTGTTATTGCCAACTTATTGCGGATGCTACTAAATGAAACTTCTGTTTCTTCCGTACTGAACTGAGTTGGCTCTCATTGTCCATGGAATATGTTTGGCACGATGGTATTATACATTTGATATGATGGACGATTGTATTTTTAAATTTTACCGTCGCAAAATTGTGCTGAACCGGTACATTATTATTATTAAATAGATTTTCCACTCTGAAATTATTCGAGCTTTTGGCGTTAAGCGCCAAGTAATGCGTTCAAGGTGATGGAAAATCGTTATATCGTGCGCAGTTATCGTTTAATAGAGACGAAAAACGAATGAAATACTAAATTTTGTGCATTGTATTCGCCTGAATGGCCTCTCCAGTGTTTTTCAAATAGCAGAGTTCATCAGGAGGATAGAAGAAAGAGGATTTAGGCTTGGTTGTTCTCGATATCCCTGAGCGAAGGCACAGCTTACCACAAAAGATGATGGAATGAGCGGATAAGGATTTTTAGTTTTGAGCAATATCATATTTATTTACATCAACTTTTTAAATACACCACAGGTAAATACAAAAACTTGGGAGACAACGAACAAGACCGTACGGTCATCAAAGTCACTTACACCCTACTTATAGTTGATAATTGAAATATAAATGATCTAGTTATGGTTTACAATTAAATCAATGGTGTCGTCAAGGGTAGGCTCCACCTATTTTGTCTTTTTTTTGCAGCGGTAGGCTCAGTTATGTTTCTGTCTTGCTACAACGTAAAGCGTTTTAACCCGTACAAAGGCATTTTGGTTTTAAGTAAGATCAGTGGTTCCCAAACTAAAAAAATTCACAGCAGTCCCCATGCAAATTTTAAATGTTTGGCTGCCTTATCTACAAAGCTTAAAATTTGTCCATCACAACTACGAGATCAATGTACCGTATTGTGAAAAATAGGCCTACACAAAGTGCAAATGTACAGTAATTAACGAAGTTTAATGGGATGGGTGCAGTTACTTCCAGACGCCCACTCCTTTCTTCACTAACACAGATACAAAAAGCCTGAGCTTCTGCTAGGCCACAGAAGTAGCTATCTATAGCATTAGCCACCGATGAACTGAACTTTTCTCTCTGTGACACCATGGGGGAGTTGGGTAGTGTAATCGCACCGAACGCATAGGAAGCACAAAATAACTCTCGCAAGCACAGATTGCGTACCTCCCAAATGCTAAGGAGTGGGAAGCAAAATTATTAGGCAATGAGCCAAGTAACGCTTTACCAAATTTGTTTTGCGGACCTTCCGAAAGTGGTTCAAGAACTCTAAAAGGTCTGCGGACCCCACTTTGGAAACTACCGAGTTAGATGAAAAACAGCTTCCAGACCGCTTCATAATTTTTTTTATGCGATTATCAGGATTAATTGATTGGGACTTTGGTGATACTTTTTTTAGCATTTGTCGTGATTTTTCGGTCAATAGTTTTTACAAGTATTTCATTTTATGCTTTTCCGTTCATTTCATTCTTTGCATCAGTTCTGCATTTCAATAAACAAAATTAGAGATACCGGTTTGCTTCGGTTCGATTTGTTCAGTTTTGCAGAGTAGGTTGATGAGAATGATTGATAGTATGGATGAATTTAGATTTTTGCTGCTTTTTACTGCTCGTTAGAAACAACAGCGATAAAGCTAAGCATTTACTCATCCAAGGAAGCAACAAGGATGCTGGTGGGAGTTGAACCAACAATTGTTGAAGTAGCTTGAATTACTGTATAGCTATTGGCTCATGCAATCCATGTCTTCTGTTTTCACATGGGACATATGACTTAAATTGACGCAGACAACAATTTGGAGGAGGTCTGAAACCCCCAGACCTTACTCTAAACTTGTCGATGCAGCAGGTTTACACCAACCCACTTAATTTTCTTTGGACGGCTGCGCTGTGCAGTATACACAATCAAGTTCTACAATGTACAAGATGGACCAACGACAACATCTAATATGTTCTCTGGTGAAAGCGTAAATAAGGATATTGATTAAGACCTCATTTTCAAGTAGTACAAAAACTTAAGATCATTTTGAGTAAAAGAAATGCCTGTTTATTTGCTTCCGCCTAAAAATAAGACACATATAAACCAGGAGCGGGCTTCGCTGTTTACTTTTTATAACACATTCAATCTGAAAAATTGCTACCGTATATTTAAGAATTTTTAAAAACAAAATCACATCGCAGAAACAAATTCATAAAAGCATAGAAAAACAGGGGTCGCTATAGTATTGTTGATTGCATGAAAAACTCGTCATTAATTTTTTTCTCCGTAAGCATAGTGTGGCAGTCTGCTATGCAGAGTTGAAACAATAAATGTGCACCCTTCATCCACACATTAAACGCTTGATCGCAAGTTTGTGAGTGAACTACTAGTTGCGACGAAAAGTTATTGTTTTTATCGAGGGCCAGCTAGCCCACTATCAATTCAAAAATTTACCGTTTATCAATGTCTTTCTATATCTAGATTTTCTTACAAGTTAACCAACAGTCACGACCATTCACTACAACTGAAAAGCTTTTTGGACTTTTATTTGTATTTTTTTTATAATTGTAAGCCAAACAAGATCACGTTTTTAGTCTTTATAAAGTTATGGACGTCTTATAACGGACCGCAACCAGTGGTGTAAAAAGTATTCGAGAATTGTAATCAAGTAAAAGTTTCGTTACTGATAAAAAATTACTTGAAGTAAAGTACTGACCAAAAAAGGACTGGAGTAAAAGTAAAAACGTAGTTTTAAAAGTACTCGAGTACAAGTTTTTCTGAAAGTATTCAAGCAAAATACAGAAACTATTCACTCGACATATCACAACTGGCCAATTACCTTTACATCACTGCAACAAAGCGCTTAGTCTTCTATAACCCCTCCTCTCTCAATAAGTCATGAATTCTTAATTGTAACTTGGCAAGTTTCTTATTATATTCAAGACAATTAATCAAAAAGAACAACAACTGTTAGACTTCGAGATTTGAATATCATGCCATGCAGAATTTACTTTGAATCATTTTATTACATCTTGGCTCAAATACTCATTTACTGTTATTGTTAAATAATGCTTAAATTAAAAAAACTCGTTGTACGTGCCTTATCAGTGTACAGTTTACTCAAGGGTGGGCTAAAAGTTACGTACCATAGCTATTTCAGTATATTCTGCGATAACCTTTTTTAGATTTAATTAATCAAACTTATTGCGGATTTTTTAAATTTAATTTATTTCAGAACATGTGAAGGTAGGCAGAAGCCTGATAAACATTACGTCACTAAATCTATTGCAGATAGCCCATCTACAGTCTGAGTTTCCATGGGACGAAATTGATCATCATATTAAAAAGATTTTGTAATTACATCGAACAATAAATATTACAGTACTGCACGATAATGTTTCTTGCATATATGGTGTGCGATTTTTAACTCACACTGTAGAATTTAGCGATAGCAATCAAATAATCAAAGGACACATTTTTGGCAAATCTATATATCTCTGTTTGACTCTTTCATGATTTACTTTTAATAGAATAAACAAACATCTATGCCAGTATGAGGCGAAGGGCAGATACCAAACAACGAACGTGAAACTAAAACCATCTTAAACAAATTTTCGCCAGACTGGATGTGATACGTAAGCGCACACGTAGAAAAAAGGCATTGTGAAAGTCGCTGTGGTGGTCTGACCTCTGACGCAAGAGTAGCCAGCCGCAAAAGGAGAAAAAGACAACTAACTTGGCTGAACTGAACAATTGCCGGTAGAAAAGTCGATCGTTCTGCCGAATTTGAGGTTCTAACTTAAAATTACAGTACTTTGTACTTTTCTGATGCAAAATACTACTTAAATAGCGTTACTTCAGTCTATAAGTAAGCAAGAAAAAGTACCTACTAAAAAACTACTCAAGAAATATTCGCTGCTGGAAAAAACCACTTGAGTAATCTACTCAAGTATTTCGTTACTTTACGCCACTGACCGACGGTGACTGTAACTATGGGATTGTTCTAATAATCAGAATATATCCCGAAGCAGAATAAGCTTTGTAATGAGTGTTGGTTATTTTGCTGTGCAGAAAATGGACGTTGCCACTAAAGTTGAAATTTACCATACCTAAAAACGAGTTATTTTTAAGAAAAATTCTCCGACCGTTGAAGATTCATTTCACCCATAACTACAGCCATGTACAGATATGCAGCATAAATGATTAAAGACAAGCTATTTTTATGTTGAATCTAAAACCTCCAGCCATATAGGCTCCACGCAAAAGCGTCTTATTGCATGTCTCTGGTGTGCAGCCAAAAAAATAAATAAAACCAAACAAAGTAACGACATTTTTGTTCCATGAGTCTGTCTAGATGATACTGAACATAAGCCGTTTTTGAAAAATCCTAAAAAAAAGTTGACTGAAACAATTTCAGATCAAAACATAAGTTCGTGTAAAGAAGGTGGAAGCAATTAACAAAGCGGTGCTTCCACATTCCTGTTCTTAATTGCAATATTAATATTTGTTTTAGTTTAATTTTGTTGAGCGCGATCAAGCGAATAACAAAATATGCGAAGGGAAAACTAATAATTGCAACGAGATTTAGAATCCGCATCCAGAGATTAAACGCGTTCGTCTAGTCTACAACCTCTCATCAAATTCTAGATTTAAAGCAACATCACTTCGGTCGAGAACGTTTATGCTACTTAATTATGAAATCGCATAGATCTAGATATTGTAGAGTAGTAATATTTGAAACGTTGACTATTGGTACAAAACTCGAGAATTGCTTTGATTGAAATTGCTTCGAAGGCATGAACATTTTACTCAGAATAACAATCGTTTGTGACAAAACCTTTAAAGCGATAAATCGTTGTCACCAAGAGCAATAAAAAGCGTTATGTTAGCGCTAGTATCCCGCTTTCTCATAACATTGTTATGACTGACACAATGGCTATTTTGAAAAAAGCTCTTGTCATTTCAAAACCACATCCTCATAACTTAATAACGAACTTTTGCATGGGTATCTAGTCTACGCAACGCCTGCATTAATTACTTTAAAACCAGTAACGATTAGTCAAATACTCACATATTTGTTAACTTAAAAAAAATTATTTCACAATTTTGTTTCTGGTGGTTGTCAAGCGCAGATGTGTAAAAACAGCCTTACAGTCTATGAAAAATTAAGGGCAAGTAAAGCCAACATGCAAAAGCATTTACTCTATGAACAAGGAAGAAATCTTGCAGAAAAAAAAACACACAACATTATTTAAACACTTCAAACTCAAACATATTAATTTATGCTTTGCTTATGAATACTTAACTAGCAAAATAAACTTAAAAAAAAAATTAAGTGCGATCTAATAGGTACGCTGCTATAAAGAATTCTGATACAAATACTGACGTAGTGAATACTTCAATCACAGCATTTGTCTGCAACTAAACCAAACTAAATTAATCCGCAAAATTTGAAAAGCATATTACATTAATTATTAAAACTAAATAAACAAATTTAACTGATTAAATAGTACATGTAATATTCACCATTGTAAAACAAGTAGGCTTAAAATTAATGTCTCTTTTGTTGCCAGGAATAATAACAAAGAGTTATCGTATGAAGATGGTTTTATCAAAAACGCTAATGAGTGTCTTGTTGCACATGGATCATATTTCGTATTAGATGATTTTCACAAACTTCTCTGTTCCAAAATTCTTTTTTTGTACATCTTAAAAATGATGCTTGGATAGTTAAATGTTTATTTGCAGAGTCTTGCAAGCAACTGAAGTAATGTTTCGAATAGCGGTTGTATTTCGAAGCTGGATCCCATGGTCAGATTTCTCTAAAAACAAAATGAGTTGTAAAAATGTATACTTCGATGTTCCATTGCATTTAACAGTTAAGGATTGCAAACAGAGTTCGAAAAAGACTAACAAAAACTAATTTTAGAGGTTGAAAAGCAGTTAAAGTTTGTTTTTTGAAAAAGTGGTGAAGATAATTAGTGCAGTCTGATTTACCTTCAGCTCTAAAAACAACAAATAAGAAAAAGAAACAACTGACGCATATATATTCAAGCGTCAAACCAGGAAACCTTGCCAAAGTTAGCATTAATTTGATACCATTTCAGCTAAAGTTCTAGGTGAAACCAAACAAAAAAACTTAAACTGGATGGGGATAGTTTGGCATGGCATTACAACACTATCAATAACCTAAGTCAAATAATGATTCTTCGGACGAGACTCTTTCACTGGAAATTTTTGTCTACTTTTTTATTAATTTTGATCCAGATCTAACCCAAACTCAAATTCTTACTCCAAAACTCACTCTAAAACTAACCCAAATCTTAACCCTTAAAAAATCACGAAAATAAGACTTATCAAGTCACAATCTGAATCAGCCTCTGATTGTTAGAAAAATGCCTACAGAAGGGATTCCAACCCATGCCCGAAACAACCACAGACATATACTGGCTTCAAAGTCGCAGCAGTTTTTCAACGCAGGACAGACATAAGACCATGTGAGCTTGTTGACCTACTTTCTTCATGATCTTAAAAAAGGCAAACAAAAAATGCAAAGATGAATAATGAAAATTTTTATTTCACTCACTTTAACTTAAAAATTTCCAGTGAAATCATCATTCATAGAATTCTTTTCACACCACAGTATAACTTTTCATACCAGCATAAACTGCCAAAAAAAATTACCAAATATCAGTAAGTATGTATTACTGCGACACTAATTCTGTCACCATTACATAAATTAGAATGTCTCTTTAGTATGTGTGATCTATAGCTGATCAACTAAAAGTTACAATACAAATAAGCACAGCAAATTGGCAGTTAGACTTGATGCAAAGCTACTTTGGGGACTATTTGCTGATGCTAGTTAATCGAACGCTAACGCATTCATCTCTGGAGCGTGAGGTCTGAGGTTCAAATCTTGGGTCAGTGAAATTGGCACAGTGTTGCCAACCACTTGCCATCTGTGCAACATTTCTTTGAAGGGTGCATTGTCCAGGCTCAATGATGCAAAGATGGGCCCGCCAACTTATTACACACTTCTGCATAATACAACAAATAAATAAAAGATTTAAGTTGGTGAATGTTTGTTTACATCAGCGTTCACAAATTGTTGCGTATGTCCCCCATGAAGACTAGCAAACATTGCAAAAGTGCAATTTAGGCATTTTGCTGTTTCCTGTCTAAACGCACCTTTGATACATATAATCTTTTCAATGACTATACAATCAATCAAGTGTGTTTAATAACAAAATCAAAAAGGTTAAGAACTTTTTAGTTTGATGAAATGCCTTGTTAACAGTCTTCCTTCAGTATCTACAAGCAAAGACAGATACTAATGTCGTGCATTAAGACCTGCTCAATCATGCCTCACACTGCTTTCAGACCATACCGGTAATTGAAAAGTGCAAGACAAACCTTCAATATCATGGACCAGCATTGCAGTCATTTGTTAATAACTTTCACAAAATCACTGCAGATTCTCAATTTAATACTGCACTGTACACGTTTAACAAAAGCCATCTCTGGCTACAACTGTTTCAAAAATAAAACCAAAGTATGCACAATAAACATCAACGCAACATAGGTTATCTACCTCAATTCAGATTCCCATTTCTGGAACAACTCCAGCAAGAAGATCAAATATCAGCCGGGGTAGAAGAGTGCATGGAGCAGGAAGGCCACCAAAATTTTCCAAGAAGACCAAATCAAGATGTCAGCATTCAATTCAACAGTGCTCTAACAAGAACGTCATGCTTGGGAAATCCCACTAAAAAAACAAACTAGGTTGAATTGGAAAAGACTTCATATACCAGATTTTTTTCTGTGGTCCTTTTCTGCAATTTGTGATTAAGGGTGACTTTGATACCAGTGTTCCCACTAAGCCGATTTTTTTCAGCGAATCGGCGATTTGTAGGAGCAAGGGCAAATAATTTTTGGCAATATTGTAAACAAACCTTTAGAAAATTTGACAAATTTGTGGAAATATGACTTTGGGTATACTTTAATACTGGATTGGTACAAAATTTAGGGCACGTAAACATCTTTTTAGAGCTTTGGGCACAATTGTTTAAAGAAAATTTGGGCACTCGCCGATTAGTCATAAAGTTAGAGGGAACACAGTTTGATACTTTTTGCATCATAAACCATTCAGTAATTTGCTATTTGATCAACCTCAAAGTTTCCAAGTAAATCTCTTTTAGGTATGTAAATAAGCAGTCATTGATCATATACCTCAACAAATTAACTACTGTTTCAAGACCATTTTAACAGTAAAAAACTGCAAACGCTTTCAAACCATGATGCAATTTAAATCCCATTATTTTGTTAATAAGACATAATATATAATACGAAGTGGCTAGCATTACGTTATGTAACGCCCATGAAGAGAATAAGAGAGTAAAGAGTGAGTGCTCATTTACTCTTTTTTGTTTAAATTATCGTTAGGGTTTGGGTTAGATTTTGACTTTGGGTTAGGATTATCGTTAGGGTTAGACCTAGGGTTAAAGTTACCGTATATACTCGCCTATAGGTCGCACCACCGTATAGGTCGCACCATGAATTTTGTGTTAAAAAAGTTGAATTTAGGGTTGACTCGCAGATAAGTCGCACTGCAAATTTTGGGACTTAAAAGGCCCTTTTCTTAGCTTTTTTGTACAGATAACCAGTACATTCAGACCCCTAACCCTGTTTAAAAAATGACAAAAATAGGCCTCTTTTACGCGCCAGTGTATTTACTGTAATGCTGCATGTGCAGAAGACAACGTGGTTTGATTGCGTAAGCAGTAATTACTGGTGCATGACCTTGTGCCATTGGTTGTTTTGGTATGTGTGTGCACGAGTGCATGCACGCAATAGCCGATAAGTTTCGCTTTTGTTCCGACTTGGTGGAAATTTTCACTCAGGTATGACCACCGTATAGGTCGCACCCTAGTTTTTGGATGAAAAATATGAGAAAAAAGTTGCGACCTATACGCCAGTATATATAGGTTTAGGGTTGGGGTTAGGGTTAAAATAGCGATTTTCTTTTTCTTACGTAACGTAACAGCAGCCTCTGCCTATATAATACGCTAAATTGTTGAATACCGGTATGTATTAAAGGACTAAATATGAACTTTGCTACCTAAAAACAACACCTACCTACCAGCTCAAACAAACCCAATCCATACAGTATATCACTATTGCATAAGCTGCAAACTCTGTATTGGTATACTGATGCACTATCCAGTTGGTAAAACCAAAGTTTTCATTAGTCCATGTTCACAATTCCACAAAAAATCAATTTAAGATTGCATACAAGGCTTCTTTTGAACTGCTATGACCAAAACTCTGAAGTGTTAGAGCAGTCATGTTTTTCAAATTCGATTGTTAGTAGGCTTTGACTGAAAAGTAAGCACAAATACAAAAGATGATTGGAAGAATCCTTGAAATGTAGTACAGATGCTGGATGCTTGATACTTCTTGAAACTTTGGCAAACAAACCTTATAGCTTCTTTGTTTACTGTTACGCATGTACACAATCAGTATTTTTTTCTTGCCAATAAATTGTACAGGATATCATTGCCTGCCCACACTCTACACAAGAAATGCATTTTTCCGTCTTCATAGGTCACATACTAATGGTAAGAACAGGAATCTATATTAATTGCAAATTGTTTGGACTGGTTACCACAGATCACCACAACAGAACATACCTACGTTTTAAAAATAAAATAGACTACAACATGGGCATATCAAAAAATTGATCTACTTGTATACTATGCTGGGTAACATTTTATGCCTGCAACACAATTTCGTATGTTGAATAATCATAGAGAACAACATGTGAACATTTCTTAAGTTCAACAATCTAATACCTATTGTGTAAAAAAATTAGGGTGCTAAACTTTCTATGAGCAGGTTAGAGACAAACGATTTAGGCTACTTAATCTGAGTTGTACCGGTAGAAGTAGCTAGTACCAGTAGTAAATTTGGCGTTACCATTGTCTACACTATCAAAAAATTGCCACAATTAACTCAGGCTCAACACCTTAAAATATGTAAACAGCAAAATAAACCTACCCTACACATGACATAGCCCTAGGTCTTCTTAACATTTTGATGTTAACAGTGCACATCAAGCCAAAACCGAGAGCGAAGTATAATATCTCAAGGATGGTGTAGTTGGCATAGCACAGAATCGGTAAGTACGCCAACGTTAATCGGTAACCCTGAACTGAATAGTGAACTCTCAACCTAACCCCTTACTACTGCATGGCTATATCATACCTCCCTAGGTGGGCAAGTTAATGCAAGACGTTAGCTTTGTTAACCACTAGTCCGTTAACAAACATCACACTTCCGTTAACGTTAATTCGTTATTTTCAGCTTAGATTAACGGAAGTTAATAAAGTCCGTTAATCCGTTAACATTTTGCAGGTAATTTACATTTCTTTTTTATTCACTCGCTTCTAGAACATGTATTGACGCTGTTGAGCTTCTAATCGTCTGTTCTATATTAAACCGTTAAAAAGCAATCCGGGTGGCTGCTCGACTCGAAGACCGAGAAGGTCCCTTCGCAGCCTCCCAGTTTCCATTCGTGTACCTAATTTGCTTGTCAAATCCTTGACTTTGTTTTTTGTTTGTTTTTTGACGCGAGTGGCGACAAATAAACTTCTGTTATTATTGTTATTGTTATTGTAAGAAAAAATTTATTGCTCTGGTGGTCTTTTTGTGTTTTGGTAGTTACATTTTACAGTCTAATCTAATTTTACGATAAAAACAAGTTCGAATGCACAATCGAAGCTGCGACCTGAAAATCTTTGGAAATTGGGAACAGCAATAACTAATAGACCTTTGAGGCTGCAGGTAATTATTTGCCTCAAAAAAGAGCTCCTTTCTTCACTTTCTTCTATAAAACTCATGCTAATATGCAACAAGTGTTACCAGAGCAAACTGGTGTGTACCGGTATGATGAATGAATGGTGCAAGATACAAATAAAACCTTAACGGAAGTTAACAAAACTTAACGGAAGTTACTTTAGTCCGTTAGCAGCACTTAACGGAAGTTAATTTAATCCAAAACATGAAAAAACTTTTTAACGAATTAACAAGTTAATAAAAAAGTTAGCTTCGTTATTAACGGATTAACGATTAAAGGACTTGTGCCCACCTATGCACACCTCACCTAGGCTACTATGCTTACTGAGACCTACCAAAATCCAGAAGCTATACTACGGTAGTTACTCTGACCATCGAACAGATGAATCGACTGACTAACATTAACTGAATACAAGAGTGACGCTGTTTACTGTAAGCTAGTCTATTCTGTATCAAAAAATCAATTATTTGGCTATTATCTGCCATTTACGAATAGTAAGTAAATATACATAACATGATTAAAACTTTGAATTGCACTAACATCATCGTTATCTGACTACCATCACATTAGACATCCCTGGTATGATATTAGGCTATTATTTAAATTTTATACCGGTATCTAGTAGGCCTAATATAGCAACAATTGCTCAGACTCGAGTCAACAGCTTAACCGTGATGCTTACAACAACTTGTCAGACGCTATCTAGATACTAGGCTAACTAGATACGCTAACATATATTAGGCGTATTTACCTGTGATCACTAACCTATAAGCTAACCTACCTCTTGCATTAATTTGCCTGTGAATACAGCGGATCAAGCCAAAGTGAGCGCGGAGTATGGATAGGATGCGGATGTGACGTAATAAATCTGCAAAACCATGGTAGAAAAAAAATTTTCGCGCCCCGGACCCCACTGGGGGAGCTCACAGCGCCCCCCAGACTCCCTATAGCTGGATTTAAACCAATTTTATGTCTAGTTGTGTTTTTCGTAGGTCCTAACTGTATGCGAATATCGTTATCCCCTCACTTTTAAATGAAACTCTACACCCATCCGACAAAAAACGATTTAACGCCATGGGCCCCAATAAGATTTGGGGGCCCGGTATCAACCTTCGCACCCCCTGAAAAATTTTCTCTCTGAGGTCCTGATCGCAGGGGCGTAATATACCAACAACTCAAGTTGCTTGAATCCAGAGTTGGACCCAGTACCGTCGCCAGAGCAAACGAAGTGAAAGGGCACTAGCCAAAAGTGGGGGAGGCACTAAAATTTGCGTACAAAAATTGATCTCCAGATCTTGTACGGCTACAATTTTGCGCAATTTTAAAATAAGGCCGGCCGCGTTTCTTAGCTCGTTTCGTCGGCGGCCATTAATCGCTAGAAAAATCTATCCACAGCAGTGAATGCCACCAGACGTACAACTAGGATTTTGCTAAGAGAGGTGAACCAAATTTTTTTTTGTACAAAAACTGCTTAAATTAGCCCCCAAGCTGAACAAACTTATGCAACTCAAGCGTTTCACAGACAGACATAGATACTAAATACTAAGTGAATGTGTATGGGGCCTGAGGGCGGTGCCCCCGGCCGCTGGGCAATTTTGAAGCAAAAAAAAAACGCAATTTTAACGCCATTTTAAAATCATACTTCACACTTTTAGAAGCGATATGAATAACTAAATTTCTAAAATTCAAAAGTCATTTCAAAGAATTGAATTGCTTTGCACCTCAACCCCCCCTTACTTTTGGTCAAGTCTAAAATACGTTTAAACGCTCGTATTTTGAGATTAAATTTTCTAAGTGACTTTGCAAATGGGGTTTAAGCCCCGTCACCTTAGTTGCGCCACTGAGTGTGACCTCAAAATGTTGAGTGTGCTCTAAAAATCAAAACAGCTGGTCTTTGAAAAAAAGTTTTTACGCATTGTTTCATGTCATGATCACTAACGAAGTACCGGTAACAATTCTGCATGCTTACATGTCTCTTCCGCAATTCCGCGACACATCCGTAAAGTCAGATTAATGTATAGCAGTTGGTTGCCAGCAATGTCGCAAAGAATCGAAAAAACATAAGAGGAGAATTATGTTGAAACGTGATTATTCCTTTTTCCATCATTGTCTGACTGTCTGTTGTCTTGTCGTTGCGTGATGTTTCAAAAGCAGTGTTTTTGGTCAACCAAAATGGAGGCACAAGCGGCCGTTAGGGGGTACGGCCCCCTTTGCCCCTTTTAGCAACGGCACTGGTTGGATCCATTCATTTTGTTTTTAATTTTTAAATTCAAATTCATATTCAAATTCATTGACTTTGAAAAAACTAAATTCAAATTCAAATTCAAATTCATTGACTTTGAAAAATCAAAATTCAAATTCAAATTCAAATTCATTGATTTTGCAAAAGTCGAATTCAAATTCAAATTCAAATTCATCAATAATTCGTGAGCGGATTCAAATTCAAAATTCAAAATTCAAATTCAATCCAACCCTAGAAACAACGTAATGGTACAATATTCTCCATGGTTGATTTTTATATTGTATTTCGGCTTTTATCTGTGCACGTTCTTAGGCACACACTTCTTTTGTGACATTATACGAGTGTCTCGTATATATATATATCGAAGTGTCTTGGCGCACGGAACGTGCGCGGTTAAATAAACAAAGATTCCGATGAACAAAATTAAATTTGACAATCATTGAAAATTACAATCTATTTTGTAAAATTTTACAAATTCGTGTTTTTATAAATTTTTCTAATTACAATTGCATTCTCTAAAACTTTTCTGTATTAAATTTGAATTATTATCAATTACACGAGTTTTTAATTCTTACAATTTTTGTTAACGTTGCAAAACTTCTGCTTTTGATGCTTTTAGGATAGAGGAATGGATTATTTTTAAGAAATTCGTTTACAGCTTGCGTAATAACAAACACCGCCAAGTGCTACTACCAGCAACAAAGCTAGGCTACAGTACAGCCAAGAAAGGCAGCAATAGACCAAATGCTTCCAAACGTTATTAAAAGTTCGATTCTATTATTACCAGAAATATTGTAGCTGCAAGAAAAGAACATGCAGAGGTCTTCAAAGATTGTCAAATTTTTTGCAGAATATTAGGTACCTGCCAAAATTTCCGGTTTTCTGCCGAAATTACCCAACCTCACCTTACCTTTTCTATATCATTAGGTAAGGAAAGATGTCGTGAAGAATTAGTCCGTATCATTAGGTGAGGAGGGGTGTCATTCATAAAAAGGTTCTGGGTTAGATGAGGGTCTGAGATAGCACAACAACCCTTAAAGGCGGTGAATCGTCCATCCAATTACGGTGGTTTACAATAGCTAAAATTGAACTATAATTTTTGATATTTTTGGTTTTAGTTTTGGGACTGCGGTTGCCAAGATATTCAACAAATACAAAAAGATGTCCCCCTGAAAAAAGTTTTTGCAAACTCTGAGTTTTGTTCATACCGCCAAAACCACAGTAGGCCTTATAGTTTAGAGAACTGTGGTAGGCCTAATAGTTTAGAGATAGTTAGGCCTAATAGTTTAATAAGATTACAGTTGCCTACTAGTTTAGAGAACTGTGGTTTTGGCGGTATGAACAAAACTCAGAGTTTCCAAAAACTTTTTTCGGGGGGACATCTTTTTGTATTTGTTGAATATCTTGGCAAAAGCAGCCCTAAAATTAAAACAAAAAATATCGAAAATTATAGTTCGATTTTAGCTATTGTAAACCACCGTAATTGGCTGGATGATTCACCGCCTTTAATTTCAGCCGGGTTATACATTTAAATTTGTTGGCAAAATTGAATTGAGGGGGCCCGAGCCCTTGGTTGTAAATATTATAGCTGGCCACTTATATTTTTGACTCCAAACTTAGTTACTGTATAATTATGCATAATTTTGTAAATGTATCCAAAAATTATTGATGCAATGAATATGTCCTTATTGGAACGACCGACGCTCGCGTCGCGTGTTCCTTTGTTTTTACTCGGCCATTTTCCAACTAACGAATGCGAAATTTCAGACTTTTGCTTATAACTCGAGAACGGTTGGGTCTAGCTACATGAAATTTTGGCAGCAGTTTGAGATTAATGAGTTGTATGTTTGTACCGAATTTCGAGGCAATAGGTCACGTGACTTCGGTTTTAGAACCCGAAAACCGCCCCGCAAGTTTGGCGTAAAAAGCCGTCTCAGTCAAAAACGGCTTAAATACGGCAACAAATATTTCATATGGTTGTATGTCTCAAGATACCCTTTCATCCCAATCAACCCACTTTTGGCCGCAATGAGGTTCAATTCTTTTTTTTCCGTTTTTTTTTCCTTTTTTTTCTTCCTAATTTTTGTACGCTCTTCTTCTCCTAAACCACAATACATCGAAATCTAATTTTTGTGTGAAGTTGTTAAGCTGCAAACGCAATTTTTTCTCCCGAAATTTTTTGGGGCTACTCCAGCGGGAACCCCCCAAAATGGACCCCTCAAAAATCAATTTTTTGAACGGCTCAAGCTAGGTTGTTAGTTTGTTTTCATATCAGCAGATGTTTAACAGACAAATGTTTTGACATTGTTTGGGAGTGCCACCCCCCGGAAACCCCCCCAAATGGACCCCTCAAAAATCAATTTTTTGAACAACTCAACTTAGGGTGCCAGTTTGTTTTGATATCAGGAGATATTTAACTGACAAATGTTTTGACATAGTTTGGGGGTGCCACCCTCTCGGGAACCCCCCCAAATGGAACCTCTAAAAATCAATTTTTTCTGCAGCTTAACTTAGGGTGTCAGTGTTTTATGATATCAGCAGATATTTAAGAGACAAATATTTTGGTGTAGTTTGGGGGGCCACCCCCTCCGGGGACCCCCCAAATGGACCCCCAAAAATCAATTTTTTGAATGGCCCAAGCTAGGGTGCCCGTGTTTTATGATATCAGGAGATATTTAACTGGCAAATATTTTGACTCTACTTTTCTGGAGGCTCCACAATCTGATATTTTTGAATAATTGCTGATTTTACGGTAAACGAAAAGTACTTTTGAACGTCACAGCATTAGCTACTCGTTGGTCGTTCACTGGGTTTGCTCGCAAACTCCCATCTAGTTGCATTTACATTTTATCGGTTTGTTGTTACGTAAGTTCAAGTTGTGCTTGAGCTACCTAATATATTTATGTTTTAATGTGGCTATTTTATACTTTATTCATGTTAAAATGCAGCTATTTTACCTGAAGTTACAGTTGTGCATGCACTACCTAATTTATATTTTAATTCGGCTATTTCATACCAGTAGTTTATACGAGTTTATACAACGTGTTAACGCATGTATCTTAAGCCTAGTTTCGGAAATTGCCACAAATAAACTGCCAAACTTATGGTAAATCAGTAATTTGTCGTACTGCTAGAATGATTTGTCGGTTTAATGAGATTTGGAAAGAATCTGGAGCAGTTCAGAAAGAAAAAAAATTGCAATCATACCGTAGACAGAGCGCGTCGCGCCTGAAATTAGGTCGCAAGCACGCACACACACACGCGTCGCAGAGTTTCCCCAGAAAAAGTGGACAACTTTTTCTGAATGACACGCGTCAATCCATCAGTCTACCTGATGATTCTATGCAACTACTGTAGCCTACCGGTACTAATCCTGAACAAGTACCAGTAGCCAAAATAGGCCTATATGTATATCACGTGCTCTGCATAGTGTCACAAGCTACTACGCTAGTATTTTGTTTAACTGTCTAACTTGATAAGAACAACTTTGCTGCCACCCAACGTAAACCTACAGTATGATAAGTACGTAAATGAGGGCGCGTTTTCTTGCTTCACCCGAGTAGCAGCTTAGTGAATGTTCGCTTTAAGGTTATGGAAATTGTGTTTTGCGTATAAATTTTTGAAGAAAGATTATTTTTGTGTACTGGCTTAATATTCGATATCTTATCATACCTGGCCGAAAATATATTTTCGAGATTTGGCGAAACATTGCCAAATTAGGGTCTATTATCGCACAATATCGGTTTCTATACTTCGGAATTTTTTGGAACCATACTGAATATTCGTTTTTTTTATGTGGTACGTTCAAGTTATTAAGCCAAACGTTCGTAGACCTATCACTACATTATTTGTAGTTTCTTCGGAGCTGAAATTGAATCGTTGAAATGATCCTTGAATTCTATCTATTTGGGACTTGGATGATGATGAGCGGCTCTTATATACTGCTATGTTTTCTGATTGATAGATGTTTGATATTACAATATACAGTAAATAAGATATTAAAGGTTTGTGAATAAACTTAAAGTTATTGTTTTTTGTCGACAGACACCTGTCCTCAGTGTTGGGACTATTGCCACTTTCACGAGTCCGAGTGCGAGTCCTTAAACTACGAGTCCGAGTCCGAGTCTGAGTCCACCAAAACTCAAAATCACGAGTCCGAGTGCGAGTCCGAGTCCAAATGCCACGAGTCCGAGTGCGAGTCCGAGTCCGCCAAAACTGAAGATCACGAGTCCGAGTTCGAAAAGTTCGAAAATTTAACCGGAATGTGAAATTTAAAATTTGGCCAAAGTTATTTTAGTATGGACAAACGCTTTCGGAGATTCTGCAAGAAGACGTTTGCGCAACGTTTCTGCAAGCGTTGCACAATCTTCTAACAAGGCCCTTTACACACAAAAAAAGTTGCATTAACGCTTTTGCAAGAACTCTTGTAGATAAAATTTAGTCGTCTACTTCAGCCTTAATTTACACCCGAGTTTGCAAAACTCCTCATGGCCGAGAAAGTCAAAATTCGAGGTTTTCCTTCTTTTATACCAGTATATTTTGTCTAGCCAGTTCAGTTTTGACGAACCCAGTCAGCATTCCCACATAGGCCCCATGTGTGGTGTAAGGTGGGCAGGTGGGCAAACTGTGCAAATGGGCTACCGCACTGGCATTTATGTCAATACCACATGGGCAACCCATCAAGAATCTGTTTTGTATGTGGGTTGTTCACGTAAACTTATTTATATGGGCAACCCAGTTATATCCTACTTGGGCAGCCCATTAAAAACTTACGAGCTGCGAAGCCCAGATGCAATTCATGTGGGTAGCCCATTTGTATGAACAACATCACATTTTTAACAAATTATCCGTTAGGGAGATTTATTGGTCCAAAAAAAAGTTTTAGCAACCTTGAGAATCATAATTTGTATGCACCAATACCGGCATTTTTACTTGCTGGCGACATAAGTAATATTGCCATGAGTTTATATAGGCTCCGACTGGGTATGCTCACATGAAATTTTTATCGATTAGTTTTGTTATTGTGCGTTTATTTTAGTAGGTATGATGTAACTTTTCTTAAAAAAGTGCTTAGAGTACATTTTATTTCTAATTTTAGTAAATTTTGTGATTGGATTGTGGCTTGGTTGCCCACTTAAAATTTGTATTTGCTACCCATGCATTATTTTATTGGGCAGCCCATTAAGCATTTATATTGTTTATTTCAAAGCACTTTTTATATTTAAGTATGCTGTATCTGAGATTTTCAAAGTTGGAGTTTTTTGTTGTTGTTGTTTGAAAGCTTTTTGATTGTCCTACTTCGGATGAAACTGAAAGAATTGCCTACTTACAATGTTTTTGGAAGCACAAATTTTACTTAGCAGATGAAACAGGTACAGTGTTACAGATAAACTTAATTAGCGTAAGTAGGCCTACTATTAATAATAAAACTAAACTTGGAAAACGTTTCCATCTTCAAAGAGTGAGTTATTTGTCGAAAAATTGCAGTAATGAAAGTCGATTATGCTAAAATTACAAAACCTTGCAAAATTGAAAAAAGTTTTACATGGTCACGTGACTACTGGTAAAATCAAAAGCATAATTGATCAAAAGTGCCAAAGTTAAGGAAAAGCAGTGGCTATTTTCCCTCTGCAGGTTATTTTGCCATTTGGAGGCAAAATAGTCCTAACGGCTATTTTGTCGCAAGTGCCAAAATAGCCCTAAGCCCATTGCTAACCCTAATCCCAACCCTAACCCGAACAGAGGAGAAACACTATTTTGCCTCTAGAGGCAAAATAGCCACTTCCTTAAGTAGGTTACAGGTACCGGTACTAAGTTACGCAAATCACGAGTAGTTAAGTGAGAAATTGCTTCAAACTCTGGCTAAGAAATGTGTTGTGTATTTATTTTGATTGTGCTTAGAGAAGCAATATGGATAGGATACGGTCCTAATATAATACCAGCATATTTTAAAAAAGCGTACAATCTGACAGTGACACTTGACCTAGCAGTTTGGCAGTAAGATTTAGATTAGCCATTAACTAAAATTATGCACTACAATTGGCTAGTTTTTACTGTCCCATCACATTAGGGAGCTTACTACCTGACCACAGACTAACATTGAAATCGGTAGGCCTATCTGCTATAGCTTTCTGACGGGTAGTGGTAATGGTGGTTAGAGGTGGGCAGTATCGTGATGCAAATATCAGCGATACCTACTCATGGTTGCAGGTTAGTTATCCAGGCTGTCAAGTGTGTCGTTATTTCATTTTTTTCAATATTTTTGTTTCATTTTCATTAGTTTGGAGCTGCTGTTATTATTTTCTAAATAGGGTAGAGTCTGGTAATTTCGGCAACTTTCTCGCTTATTTTTAATTTTCAGAAAACACTAACTCTTTTTGAACTCCATCTGTGCAGTATTTCGTTTGCGGCTTTTTTCGAATCAACATCGAGATACTATGACGTCATGCTCGCTAGCTATATGATGTAGTAAGGGTTGCCAAAATTTCTGGTAAAACCAGAAATTTCAGCAAGCAAAAAAATCATGTTTGTTTTTTGCTCTAATTATCTGAGCTGCTTATTTAGTGTTAAATTTGGTTAAATCGAATAAAATTTATTTAGATTTTTGACTAATTCGAACAAAATATGCTGCTCAGCTAGGCTCAAAGGCTGAAAAAAGGCAGCAAATACGATCTATGATTCTACTTACAATAGCCCAAACAAAATTAAAATCCATTTAGGAAAATTTTACAAATTTGTGTTTTTATTAATTTTTCTAATTACAATTGCATTCTCTAAAAATTTTCTGTATTAAATTTGAATTAGTATCAAGTAAATGAGTTTTTAATTCTTACAATTTCTGTTAACGTTGCAAAACTTCTGCTTTTGATGCTTTTAGAATAGGGAGGAATGGATTATTTTTAACAAATCTGTTTACAAGTCGACCAGCAACAAAGTTAGGCTACAGCACAGCCTAGAAAGGTAGCAACAGACCAAACGCTTCCAAACGTTATTAAAAGTTCAATTCTATCATTCACAGAAATATTGTAGCTGTGAGAAAAGAACATGCAGAGGTCTTCTAAGATTGTCAAATTTTTTGCAGAATATTAGGTAACAGGAAATATTAAAACCATTTTTAGAAATCTTTTAAGTTTTAGAAAGACCTGCCAGCATCAAACCTTAAATTTTGACACCTGCCAAAATTTCCGGTTTTCTGCCAAAATTTCCGGTTGCCGAAATTACCCGACTTCACCCTAATCTACTGATATTTTTTGCGATCACTGGATGAATTGCAATAAATTGTGTGTTATTGAAATGAAAACCTTTTTTCAGAAATCACCTGAAAAATGTTGCAAATACTACATGAAGACCCTTTTTTTTTTGAGATCACTAAAAAATCTTGCAAAAACTACCCGAAGACCTTTTTTTGAGATCACCTAAAAAACCTTGTATGATCCTTTAAAAATAAAGTTGTCATTATTTGTCATTATTTCTCCTTGACAATCGACATTATTTGTCATTATTTTATATTCAGCAGTCATTATTTATTCCTTTTTTTTTAATTCAAGGACTTTACAGCCTGGTAATCCCATTTAAAATTTGTGAAACTAGTGAAATGAAGACCTTTTTTTTCTCTTTAGAGATCAAGTTGCAGAACTAAAAGTTTGTGAAAATTCTTATACAGTATCATATGTCTGTATCAGCACGCTCTTCACACTTTGTTTCGCATTGAAGGACACTGACACAAAATTTATGTCAGATCTGAGATGTGGGTTTTAGGTTGGTGCAAAAATCTAGTGCACTGTAGGCTAGGTAAACTTTCCAACCTGGGTTGGGGTAAAGATGTTGTTGTTTTTTGAAGCAAACATAAAGTAACTGGTGTTTACTCTTAACTTTTTGACTAATCAGCAAGTGTCCAAGTTTTCTTAAACAATTGTGCCCAAAGCTGTAAATTTACAGTTTACACCTGTACAGTACTGTGCATTTATATGTGCTCTACTTTTTGTACTAATCTGGTAGCCTATTAAGCTGTTAAGAAAAATTTGAAATCATATTTTGTCGAATTTGTTGAGTTTTCTGAAGCAACTGTATCAAGCTGCAAAAAACTATAGGTAGTTTCTAGTGCACTGGTCTGGTTTTCAATATGAAAAAGCTGCTGCACCGACGTTACGATCTATTAATGCTTTTTTCTCATTATTTTGATTTAAATACAGCATTTTGACTAATACTAGGTGTCACTTTGGTGTAGTAGTGGTTAGGGCATGTGTCTTGCAAGTCACACAATCGGGTTTAATTGACGCTGAGTGCTCTTGTCAAATGTTGCGATGTTGTGGATTTGCGCTTCTAATTTTATTTTTTCCTTCAGAATCTTACGTTAGAGTTAGGGTTCGGGCAGCAATGCCATCTACATCTAAGTACAAAAACAAACGACCGGTGCAGCAGCATTTTCACGTGCAAAACCGCGCTGGTGCTCTAGACACTACCAAAATTATTTGCTCTTGATCCAAAAAATTGCTGATTCACTAACAAAAATCAGCTTAGTATATGAACACTGAAAACAACAATAGCCTTTTCAAAAATTTAAACCAGATTAGTAAATTTTTTTGTGTTGTAATTTGTTGTATACAGTTATTTATTCAACGGAATATCAGACTGTCAGAGTATTCATGCAGTTTGGCAAAAATGGTGGCATCATAAAACACACGAAAACAGTCGAAAACAGTTGCCGTAGCTAGTTTTTTAGTACAAAATAAGATAGCATAGCTTTTTTTCTCAAACTGGTTGAAACTGACGCAATATAAATAATTTCAAGTAAAATGATTTTTAAGTTTTTTTGTATGTAATAAATGATTAGATTTTGATCTTTGTTTCTAGTTTTTTTTTTAATTAAGCAAAGATTGGTAAGTTTATTGATAGACTTTTTGTAAGATTTATCGAAACTGGCTCCTAACCTAAGCTCTAACTTTTATTTTATTTTTTTAAATGTTCAGTAGTGCTCATGCATAAAAGAGCAGTCTTGTGATCAAGTTTATTAATAAAAGCGCTTAAATTCTTGATTTAATTATGATGTTGTTGATGGTGTGCAGTAGTCTTCATTGGTGAATGGTGATAGGTGGAGTTCACTGATCTCTTGCAATGAACTCTGATGCCAATCTACTAAAAATTTTACCAATACAATTTTGATCAAAATTTTTGCTAAATTAATTTAAAAAAATGAAAACTGAAGCTTGAAAACTTAGTATTTGTTACCAATACCATTCGCTAAAACTTAAATATTATTCTATTTCAAATTAGTGTACACTAAGTCTGCACTTTTTGTACTGTGCAAGATCTGAGATGTAGTATCGATTGAAGTCAAGAGTCTCTTTACACTTTTGAACATTTTAATGTCTTTCTAAAGTTGTTGTTAAACACTTATGGAGACATGACTAAAAGACAGAAAAGGCGAAAATCATTCTAAAAGGCAGAAAAGTAGGAAAGGGCATTTGAGGTTTGGGTTAGAGTTAAAGCTAACCCTAAAAGCCTTTTAGCGTGATTTCCGCCTTTTCCTACAGCGGAAAAGTAGGAAAAGGCAGAAATCGTGCTAGAAAGCAGGTTAAGAGTTAGATTTGGTTAGGATTAGGGTTACGTTTGGATGAACCCCAACTACTTTTTTCTACTTTTCCGCCTTTGAGTCATATTCCACTTATAAAGCTAATGAAACATTTTTCAGAATTAGGAGCTAGTTTGCAAAACAAAAGTTGCTACCAGTAGGTTTTTGTTGCTCTACCTACCAGAAATATACTGGTGTGTATAATTTTTAAAGATGCCTGAGATGTGAGCTGAAATTACAATCTCTACAGAAACAATTTTTTCATTAATCAATGCAGGTAAATCTGTTTGTAACTAATAGATTGCTTTTATTATGATTAGTAAGAAGATATGTGTGTTGGTTTTTATTAACAATCAGCAAGGGTCGAAATTAACTTTTTTATCAACTTGCTCGTCGGCAAGTGATATTAAATGTTTGCTTCGCATGAGGAAGTCCCAGCTTGCCCAAAACAAATAGGCACAATAAGTTTAGAAGTTGTTTCACTTCAAAAAAAATTGTAAAATGTACTTATTTTAGGCAAAAAAAACACGTAATTTGTAAAATTTGCTTATCTTTGAGAATGAAGTTTTTGCGCATGATTGGTTTGTAAATGTGACATAATAAGTAACTTTTCAATCATGCTTTAGACAAAAATTGATCTTTTGATCGCAGTTATTACATTACAATAACAGTAATTAACTTTGCCCTTTTGTCTCAAACTCATTTTCATTGCGAATACCTTGGAAACTAAACCAGCTAAAAAGCAGGAATTTTTTGCAAAAAGTAGAGGATCTAAAAGATATTAAAATACTCATAAAAACAAATGTATAATTCTTGACGTCGTTTATATGCAGCGCCGGGTAGTTCTTAGTGATATTTGAAAGAACAGTTAACGCGGCAAGTGTCGAAAAATATTTCTCAAAAAAAGAACGCAGCATTTTGTGTCAAAAAGTTGCAAAGAGCATCTGAGTATCGAACGAATATGTGTGCGATTCAGCTGTGTAAATTGCGATAAATGATGTGCATATGATTAAACAAAGTGCTAATTGTGATGATCACCAACTGCTAAAATAAAGCAAAAGATTTCTTTAGTTACATTTTATTTTGTTTCAACAAAAGCAGACCTAATTTACGTACCAAAATAATCTTGATGTTAATTAAGATGCTGTATTTTGCTAGCTTGCCCGTCCAGCAAGTTAAGCTCAAAAATAACTTGCCCAAGGAAATTTGAGCTTGCTTCGGGCAAGTGGGCCGACATTAATTTTGAACCCTGTATCAGATAATTTTTATCAGTAAATCAGCATTTTTATTGGATGCAAGTCGACTGCTTTTTGCTTTTTTTCTTGCTTGTTTCAAAAAAAAAAAACGTCGCTGGTGTTACATCACGTAATGCTTATAAAGAGATTAAAAGAGCATCATTAGGGTTTGGGTTAAATTTTGATTTTAAATTAAAATTAACGTTAGGGTAGAACTAGGGTTAGAGTTTGGGTAAAGTTTAGGGTTGGGGTTACAGGGTTGCCACATCCTGGAAAAGTCCTTGATTTTTTTTGCTGTTCTGGAAAGTCCTTGAATTTTGTTTGTTAGTGCTGGAAAAATATATATCTAGTTTTCTCGCAATTTACCTGGACATAATGTAAAGTTGTTTTTTTTTATAATTACTGGTACCTTGCAATTATACAAAGCCATTGTTGAAAAAATTTCTTTTGTAAAGTTTGTTCAAAAAGCTTTATTGTTAACAGACAGAGCTTATTTTTGTGCTGGTGCACAAAAAAAAAAAAAAATCGCCATCCTAGCCCTAACCAAACCGCAAATCTAAACCAAACTGTAACCCTAGCTCCTACCCTAAAGTTAGTACAGTATAAGTGCCCATTCCTCTGCTCTTTGCTCTCTTATTCTTTTTAAGCAGTCCTTACTAGTACGCTAGAGTACATATTTGCACTTCTCTTTAAAATGCCAAAATTTGCACTTTGCTGTACAGTATGTATAAATGATTGAATATTAATTATTAGAAAGAGTGAATTCATGGACAATAATTTTATTGCAATGCGATACTCTAATAGCAGTAGTGTAGCTTTGGCTGAGCCAAGTCAACTGACCGCAACTACCTGATTGTGAAGCAACGATTTCGTTACAGTGATTTCGTCACAAAGTGAGAGTTTAGGCAAGATGGCTCTGGAGATAGTAAAAATAAATTCAAGATAGCCCTTTTCAGCCAATCGGCGTTGTTCGCAGTCAGTTTGTTTGCGATCTGTTGGTTCGCGGTCAGTTGTTGTGGACCCGCTTTGGCTCGTTGACCAAAATGTACAATAATATGACGTTTTTCTGGCTATACTTCTGAGGCATTATTTTGCAGTAATAAGGACACTAAAGTAATTTAAAGCATCTGTTGGAACATGATTTTGGGAAAGGGCTAATATTGGTCAAAAATAAACCAGTAACAACTAGCTAAAAATAAACAATTCATTTGATCGCATAATGCACAATGCTTAACATAGGCTTGGTAAAAAAAAGGGTTTATTCAACATTTAATTCTGTTAATTACCAATCAACTCGCTTAAATCTCGTTTCGTTAACCCCTCCTCCCAAATTATATCTTTTTGTAGCGTTATAAAATACTGACAATTGGCTTAATATACTTGAGAGTTTTTTTAACGAAAGTGCCTATTTACTCTTTAGCAAGCAAATGAGCTCTGCTTATAGAGAATAAGAGAACAAGAATGGGTGCTCGTTTGCTCATTTACTCTTTTATTTTTTCAATTATTATCCTAAGTGGTTAGGTGGGGTTTAGATTTTTAGTTTGGGTTGGGATTAACATTAGGGTTAGAGCTAAGGTTACAGTTTGGGGTAAGTTAAAGGTTGGGGTTAGGGCTAGGATAGCGTTTTTTGTGCACTGGCGATCAAATAAACTCTTTCTTTTCAAATGATTGGATTTTATGATTTACTGGCTGAAAATAGAGCTAGGACTGAAGTTTGCCATTACCAATCACTAGAGCTCGACCGATACATTTGGTCTGCCGATATATACTAGGCGATCTCAGGGCCAAGCCGGTATATCGTACTGGCTCTCTACGCCGATAAAATATTGACTTAGCACAATTACCTTAAACAGTCCATTTTTAGAGCAAGCACGAGCACTCTTGCATTCTATTTGCTTAGTATGACTTGTGTTTGAAATAGTCTTTCTTTGGAGGAGGATTATTGAAGCTTTTAGAGTCAAGTTAAGTGAAAAATAGTGACAAAATGTGGTAATTAATAAGTCGCTATCAGCCTGAAAAAGTTGTACTGGTCGAGCTCTCGCCATCACCCACATACTGTTAACCTTTTTATGCAACCAGTTTAACCACGTTTTTGCAATGATAATTTCTTAGCTGCTTTTTAAAAGCAATAATCTTTACCAAACTAGGCCTGAAAATAAGTCATTATTGCAAAAAATTGCAAAAATTTTGAGCGCTGGGGGGTTTGCCCCCAGACTCCCAGTGGCTTCCGACGGCTGGACTCTGCCCCCATACCCGAAAGCACATCCCTCCCATTGCAAATTTCTGGCTTTGTTCCTGGCTAGTAGTCAGTACTGGGAATGCAAATGCGTTACATCAAAATTTTTGGTCAATGACAAGTACAAAAAAGTAGGTGCATGAAAGAGTAATAGCCCAAATTAAATTTTAAGTCTTGTAAAAAAAATTTTAAACAATCTTGGAAAATGACCTTAAAAAGTCCTGGAATTTGATTGTGCAGTTTCTGTGGCAACCCTGGGGTTAGGACAGGATAGCGATATTCTTATTTTCATGTAACGTAACAGCAGCCTCTTCCTTGAAAAAAACGGTGATTTTTTTGAGATTTGTGTTAGTTTATTGTGATCAATCTCAGTCATCAATCATTCGATTTACTGCATTATCGAATGATTAGAATTTTGAATGAAGCATCTTAATTTTTCATAATGCAGTATCTGTAGATAATTGCTATCTTATTTTGTTGGTTATGTTATTTTTAGAATTGATTTCTGCATGACAAAAACAAAAATGTCAAAAATAACCATTGATGTTGTGTGCAACAGAAAGTTTTGCTATATGATACCACAATACTTAAACATGTAAACGATACAAAACGCTAAATGCAGGATACCCATCAATCTAAATTCTAATATTTCGCGATCGATGGGCATCCTGCACTTAGCATTTTACTATTACACAGGTAATCTATGTTTAATTGTTTATCTTTAGATGGTTAAGCTTTAAGTCTGCCATTTATTCATTGTTGTTTTTCTAAACATTGGAATAGCTTGCTAAGGCAGCAACTAGGCATTGTTAGATAAACATTAATTTTTGAATGACTTTTGGTTTACCTCAAAATCACATTTCATATAAGAAAAATATTGCTTACTGAAATGATTAGAATGCTGATCATCTGAACTAATTGAGACTAGTGGTGGCTTGGATAAAGGGTTTGTTCGGATAACTGAACAAAATTATAGCTGACAAAAACATCATGTACACACACATTATGATAAGGACATTATTCGCAGCATAATATTCACTCTTTTTTTTTTATGAGTCATTTTAATTACGGTATCAAGTTTACCTGCTTCTAATACTTTTTGCTATTCGGCATTCTACTATAACTTTGTTTTGTAAGGCATGTATTGGATACAAACTTACTGTAAATTAGATGCATAGAACTATTTTCCAAGTAATACCTTTACCACTTAAATTAAACTTTAATGGTCCATTCATGTGATATACATATAATGGCACATAATATTCTTTTGTAAACTGAATTATGTCTGGGTTTATTTTTTGCTTAAAATTTTCTATCAAATGCACATATTTGAAAATATTTTTGAAAACTTGAAGTCATTTTTGCAATTGTAAATGCATAACTTTGTCTATTTATCATTCAGTTAGCTGTGATGTCAGTTCTAAGATTGGTCCTACTACTGAGCTTTTCAGTCATTGTGATGAAAAAAATTTTTTTATTTGGTTATTTACTAAAAATTTCAGTGATTGACCAAAAATAAACCTACGGTATTTGCTGTAAATTGGTGGTTTGGTCCAATTTTTGATATTAATGTACAACGTTTTTACAATTACAGATTCTTGTTCTGATGAGTTCGTATGCCACAAAAAACCACTTTATGACAGCACGCAGGCTCTAGTACATGCAACAAATGGGCAAGAAATGTTTCTGTGATCCTATTTATGGTAAGCAACTAAGTATGATTGCGATTATAGTTCAGATATTTTTTGTATAAGGTCAAGTTAGTCTTGTTTTCTACTGAATGAGAGAAAATGCGGAATATTACCTAACGCCTTTCACGAAATGGAAAAAATTGCTTATCGCAGTTGTCAGACTTGATGCTTATCCGCTTTTTTCAATATCAATTTATTCATGTGCATAAAACTGTGTTACCGTGTTGGGTGCAATGATAAATAAGTGTCTTTCCGGAGAACCCAGCGTTGCATTGTTACTTTAGGAATCTACCGTAACTGATAGGTGTATCTTTTGGGAGGTAGGGAACACAAGGTTAGTGGCATCTATTTCTGAGGGATACGTGAGCGTTGGAAAACAGACATGCTTTAACAGCCTAAACGGGACTATGCATAGAGCTGACAATTAATAATAATTAGACAGCGTTGGATAAGCAATACAGTGATTAAAAGGAGATTCAACTGCCAGTACTGAAGAAAAGGACTTTTAGTGACTGGATTATGTTCATTACTCAATGACAGTTAACTGAAAAAATATTTCATTATTTGGGCTTCAAGTTTTTTGGATGCATTAGGTGCGAAAAGAGTTTGTAGCAGAAGCTGTCCTTCCAGTGCAACCTTGGCCCTTTTTTTGAAGGGGGGGGGGGCTGAATCACTAACCTCATTATGAGCTGGCTACTTCTTTCTAAATGTTTAAATACTCGCATCTCTTATGGAGCGTTTTTCGTTTTTTCCCGTTCAAAATTATGGGGTGTGGCTGGTCAATTCTTCTTGAAGTTTCTCAACGCCCCCGTTTCTGGAAAGAAGTAGGGTATTGCCAACATTACGTTTTCAAGGTTATCACCAGAATTGTGTTATTTTGCTTATCGAATTCAAAAGTTTAGCATTGCAAGATGACTAGAGTGTAATCTAACTTAACTAAATTGTTTTATTCAAATATGTTGCAGGTGTTGCAGAAAAGAAGCAAGAAAAGAAATGAAATTGCCTATGAAAGAGGGGTTGATTGTTACTCGTAATTTAACTAGTTGTAGGACTTTTCATGCTAAAAAGGAAAGTAATACCGATTTGCATTTTTGAAATTTTTGATGGTTCAGTGTTATTTGTGTTTGATTTTTGTTTGCAATAAACTGCTGTAAGAAAAAATAGTGAAATTGCATTAAAAACGCTATGGGCAAACCTATCAGCTAAATTCTGAGCTGTCTAATGGCTTATTGACATGCTATGAGCGCTACTTTGTTTTTCTGGACTGCTCATTACTGCATACACTTGCGCAACGTGCGTAGGTGTATCAGGATGGAGCCCAGAAATGCAAAGCAGTGCTCATAGATTGTTAATGGGCAGCCCAGTGAATCATTGGGTTAAGGTGGAAGCTGGTTGGGTCCTATCTATTTCGGAGATTCTTACATAGCTGGGTCCCACGTAGGCTGCCCATATAGAAGGTGGGATGCCACACATCGGGCCCATCGAAATCCCACGATTATATATTTGTGGGTCCCACATGGGCTGCCCATATAGTAGATGGGCTGCCACACATGGGACCCATCGAAATCCCACGGTCATATTTTTGCGGGTCCCACATGGGCAGCCACTCCTGGGGCCCCACAAGCACATGCTGACTGGGAAGTTTTTTCAGTAAAAGTATGCGAGTGACATCGCATGAAAAATTCTTACATTGTTGTTTGAATTTGCAAAGAATTTTGTAAGTTATTGAAACGACCGACGCTCGCGTCGAGTGCTATTTTGTTTTTACTTAGCCATTATCAAACTAATGAGTGCGAAATTTCGGACTTTTGCTTATAACTCAAGAGCGGTTTGGTGTAGCTACATAAAATTTTGACAGCAGTTTGAGACTATTGATTTGCATGTTCGTATCAAATTTTGAGGCAATTGGTTACGTGACTTTGGTTTTAGGAACCAAAAACCGCCCCGCAAGTTTGGCGTAAAAAGCGGTCTCATTCAAAAACGGCTTAAGTACGACAAAAAATATTTCACACGGTTATATGTCTTAAGCTACCTTTTCATACCAACTAACTCACTTTTGGCTGCAATGAGGTTTTTTTCTTTTTTTTCCTTTGTTTTGCTTTTTTTTCTTCCTAAATCTCGTACGCTCTTCTTCTCCTAAACTACAAAACATCAAAATCTAATTTTTTTGTAAAGTTATTGAGTTGCAAACGCAATTCTGTCTTTCGAAATATTTTGGGGCCACTCCACTGGGAACCCTCCCAAAATCGGGCCCAAAAATTGAATTTTTTGAAAATGAACAAAATGAAAACCGCTCTAACTAGGGCGCTAGTTTCTTTGATATCAGCAGATACTTAACAGACAAGTATTTTGACATACTTTGGGGGGTGCCACCCCTACGGGGACCCCCCAAAAATGGACCCCCAAAATCAATTGTTTGAACAGCTTAACTGAGGGTGACAGTGCTTTTTGATATCAGTAGATATTTAACACACTAATATTTGACGTAGTTTGGGGCTACCAGTCTCCCCAGGGACTCCCCCAAATAGACCCTCCAAAAATGAAGTTTCTGAACAGCTCAAGCTAGGGTGCTAGTTTTTTTATCATATCAGCAGCTACTTAACAGACAAATATTTTGACATAGCTTGGGGGTGCCACTTCTGGGGACCCCCAAAAATTAATTTTTTGAATGGCTTAATCTAGGGTGCTTGTTTTTTTGAAATCTGTAGATTCTTGCGTCGGTCGCTGAAAGGGGTTGCTACTCAGAAAACTCCCATCTAGTTTTTCACAGCAGTTAATTACTTTTCGGGATATCAGATTAAGAAAATAATTTTAAACAAATCAAATCTTTCATTATACTCATTGTTCTCTTTTCAATTTTTGTTTTATACTCGTTATATTACGCCGAAGTGTGCAAGAGTTGGCACTGCCCATGTCCACATCATACGGCCTGGGCAACACAGCTCCTTTCAAAAAAATGTCGTAACGGCGGCGAGTCGTTGGCAACAGTTTGTCCGATTTCGCTGGCCCAATATTTAAACCTCGGACCTCCCGCTCCAGAGATGAACGCGTTACCGCTCAACCAGCAAAAGAGCTTATTTCAGTAGATTTGTCACAGCGTCCAATAAAAAATAGAGCTTTATTAGAACTTTTAAGTTGCGTATTAATCAGTCAATGGACAAAAGCGTGCAAAAAAGTATCATCTTTTCGGAAACTGGGCAGACTGGTGGTGTGGTATTGCATTCAATTAATACTGAGTGAACCAAGTTTATGTGCATTTTTTCAGTAGTTTAACTACTTTTGGAAGTAACCTAAAGCCAAAAGTCGACCAGCTGAAGCTAAAAAATAGAAGGACCTTCATAATTTTCATCAGTTTACGGACAAAGGTTGAGGATCATTAAGTTCGCGATCAAGCGCGCAACTAGATTTTGCTGGGGAGCTTTGGATTTGTTGGGTTATATAAATCCTTGAATTTTGGGATTATATTTCTAAGTGATTTTGCGAAGGGGGGCTGAAAGCCCTTTAGCCTCTCCTGATTGCGCCACTTGTCGCCATGGTTTGGTATCTTTTGTCGTTTCATAACTAATAAACTAGAATTGTTATTTTTATTTCAGGGGAAGAACCTCAGTTTTAAATACATTTGTCATTATCTGTACATAATTTAGTGAATGCATTATGCAATTTTTGTTTTTATGGTTTATGAATAATTTGAAAAATGAAAGAATTAGTTTTTGCTGAATTGGCTGTATATGTTTTAACCAACTAACCAATTGGCCAATTTTAACCAATTTTAACCAATTGGCTGTATATCACCAACAGAAAGAATTTTTTTTGCAAAAACCTTAGAAAATTCAGGCCTAACCAAAGCCCATACACAGAAAAAGTTAACCAGCCCTGCACTGCAGAAGTAATCAAAAAAAACACTTCATGCTTTATCATCTGGATACGGTAATTTTTTTCAGTCTTATCAGCAATTTTTTGAATGCAAGCTAATTCTTTTTAGGTTTTCATTCTCCATTGTAACATTAAAGAATCAGGTATAAAATTTAACATAACTTAACACAGACAAAACTTATTATCTCCCTCCACTACCTGCGAATACTTGAATAGTGAATACCTTTCAAGAACTTTTCAGCCATGCGATATCTTGAGCATATTTTACCTACCGGCATCATCGAAACAAACGTAATCAAACCAATGACACCAAAACGCTAAAAAAATGCGGTTGCCAAAATATAAAACCAAATTCAATTAGTTTTCATTTTGATTTGGGTAAGAAATCTCTCCCTGCCAAAGATGATGCATTGCTTGTCACATTTATATTTTGTGGATATATAGTAGCTCTGTAATAAGACATTACAATAAGACATTCAACAAAAATCACGAGTCCGAGTCCGAGTCTGAGTCCCCTCAAATTCTATGAGTCCGAGTCTGAGTCCGAGTCCCAAGGGCACGAGTCCGAGTACGAGTCCGAGTCCTTAAAAAGTGGCCTCGAATCCGACTCGAGTCCGGACTCGGACTCGAGTATTCCCAACACTGCCTGTCTTACACCAATAGCATTTGCACGATTGGAAGTGGTTAATTGCGTAAGTAGCTGAAGTGGCAAGCTTGAGTACGATTCTTCGTTTGGTCACATCCAATATTTTATTGGTGCATCAAATTTTTTGCATTTTGAAGTTTCTTTCTTCTGCATTTTCTACTACTGTATTGAGTTTATTTGCAATGGTAATAGCACGGAACTTCCGTAGTCTGCATTATATGCATACGCTACAGTTAGTTACAGCCTACAGTTTATTTGTTTTCTGTTTTTTGAAATTATTAAATTGTCTCTCGCAAAATGTTTGCCGAGTGTTTGCAGTTTATTTAGTCTTTTCTTTTTGAAATTACACATCTGTTGGTTTGGACATTTATTATATCTTGAGTTTGCGATCAGGAACAACAACGACAAAACAATAATTGTTGACGTGTTTATTATTTTTCGATTTTTAAGCACCAAAATATATAACAAGTTAACAATATTATTGCCACAGTCGTTATAAATTTCACTGTACTTACTAACCGGTACTAAGCATGAAAAAGCTCAAAAACTAAATTTTACCAAGAATCAAACTCGATTACAAAAGAGCAAGCAAGAGAACATATGTCGCACAAAAAAGAAAGCGAGATTCTTTTTCAAAGAAGTTTTATTTGTTTTGACAACGTTACAGTAACTCTCTAATACCAAAATTAAAATTAACATAACTTTATGTTCCACCACCTATTTCGTCCTAAGTGGGCTCTTCATAAACGATTTATTTTAAAATGTTAGGGTATTTAAATAGATTCTGTTTGAATAATAATTTTTCGATTTTAGTCTCCCGTAGAAACGACTTTTGCTACATAACTAGATAAAATTGTAATAAAGAGATACATAAACAATGCTTCACTTTCGCGATGATCTTTGCTGGGGCTGTATATAAATATTCCGATTCAGTTAATCGAGTATGTTGCTGGTTTCTTAGAGAGTATGAAACATTAATCGGAATTTTCTAACCAAGCCGAAACATATTGAGCTATCCTGTATCTTGAAATTAAATTCTCGGCACACGATAGTTTGACATTGGTTTGACTACCTCAGCAGAAATCTTCCACATAGGTCGATAAAGTCAGACTTCCCAAGATCAATGATTATTTTTAAGCATTTTCCTGAAAAAATATATATAGACTTAAAAAAAAGCAGTACGACGATCTCAAAAATTGAATATGATTACTCAAGTACATTCAAAACAGGTTTGTTCAGAATTGCTTAACATCTAACAGAACGGAAGAAAAGTAATGGAAGGTCGTGAATTTGGGCATCCCATCTTATTGAGCTGCTGTCACAACTTGAAATCCTCAGGAAAAAATGACAGTGAGAAAAGAGATACTAAAAACGGAGGACGAAGATTGGAGGTCTGCGCTTCAAACAAGCGAATAAATATATTTTAGTTAATGAGCTGGAACCAGACGTGAGATCATCGCATGGTTGGCAATGGCCAACGAAAAATAGTTTGGGGTTAGCTTTTTCAGCGATCCTCCAGCGCCAGAATTGTCAACATTAGACTGGGTTCAAGCTTGAAGTTGACGTTATAGGATTGTTGGAGCAATTATAAACAAATTTTGTAAAAATTGCAACAAATCTATTGCGTTACACAATAATTAGGCTAAACAAAAATATATTTTTGAAACTGCAAAAGTATAATTCATCAAAACAATAGCTGCACTAAATTAGTTGGTATATTAACGTTTATTCCTGTTAATTTCTGGCCCACTAAAAGCTTTTGAAGTTTTTTTTATATCGTTTTCATTCTTCACTCCAACCTTCGAAATTGGGCTGACTCTATTCAGTCTACTTGCGGCAGTTTAGTCCCTGAAACTTTTTAAATTTTTGTCGGGGTCAAAAATAGTGACTTGCGAATTAACGGCGTTTGGCTTTGAAAAACGTAGTTTTGACTACTGAAACTTTGCAGGACTGTTAAATAAAGGTTACTGATTCGTGTTGGGTGATGTTCATTTCAAAATTAATACCTCGCAGTATACTACGAAAGTATGATCGTAGTATGCTAAGGTTAATCCCGACTGAATGCAAGCACATGTGTAGTAGAAACTGTTATCTAGCATTGGGCTTGTACCGATACCATAGGCCTAATGTACTGCATACAGGGTGGGTATGTGGCTAGGCTACCGTATTTGGCTCTGCTCTGATGATTGTTTCCCACAAACCTGTTTCATTTCCATTTGTGTGCCTTTGTTTGATCTTCTCACCAAACGTCCTAAACCTTTCCTAGTCTAGCCTACCAAACCCCAAATCTTTTTGTTGGAGTCTAGAAACATATTCAGACGATCAAAGCTAAGTTTGTTGTAGCCAAACAAGCCTATTTTAAGATGCTTCAAATTCTGAAAAAATAAAGTTGACCCGAAGGCACCTTTTACCAGAGATGGAGTCGAGGACACAAGGCTCGAGGCCAAGGCCAAGGACACAAAAAAAATCCGAGGCCAAGGCCAAGGACAGCCTTTCCGAGGACAGAACCTCTCGAGGCCAAGGATAGGAATGCTCAAGGCCTAGGACACAGGCGCAAGCGTTCTCCTAAAAAAAAAAGTCTTCAAAATTATTTTTCAGGCGATCACAAATTCATTGGCGTACCCAAAATTTTTGATTAAGAAAGGCCTAAACCACAAATCACATGATATGACGTCATCAAAAGTTTTCCAAAGAGGAAGTTTTTACGGAACAAAGATATCGTAGGATGAAAGATCTTAAATCGTTGTTGCCTGTTTGCACGTAACCAGGATTTTGCAAATGAATAGGGCTTAATCTAATAGTTGAAAAATGCAAATATCTAACTTTGGGAACGTGTTGAGAAAGCTAGTGTAACTCAAACGTATCACAGACGGGGGTTTGGGGGCGGGGCCCCCAGCCGCCGGAGGCTTTGGGGGTCTGGGGGCGAAGCCTCCAGCCGTTGGGCGATTTTTTGTAATTTTTTGAAAAAAAAAGCTATTTTAATGCCATTGGATCACATTTCGCAAGTGTTCAGAGCCATTTGAAAGCATTAGATTTTTGACATTTGAAAGCCAATTGAAAAAATCAAATTGTTTAATCCTCCTTTTACTTGCAAGTTAAGTCCAAAACACGTTTAACATCTTGCATTTTGGAGTTAAATTTTATTTGTTAGTAATTTGGTCCATGTAGGGGGAAGTAAGGTGCATTGTCTCTGGCTGCATTTTAGCAGTAAATAATAATCCACTTGAAGATTTTCCTTAAAGATTTTTGTTTTGTCATGAAAATAACCAGTTATAGGAGTACCTGTTCGCCAGGGGGCCCAGGACCCTCAATTGAAGTTCAATGATTCGTTCAATCAGCATTTTCCAGGGCTAATTTTTTTTAAACTATTTTGTACGTAAAAGCCG
Source organism: Trididemnum nubilum (assembly GCA_963965965.1). Lineage (NCBI taxonomy): Eukaryota > Metazoa > Chordata > Ascidiacea > Aplousobranchia > Didemnidae > Trididemnum > Trididemnum nubilum. Next base: position 23,426,844 of record OZ014470.1, read on the forward strand.
GCGACGTTGGAGGTGAAATACTGAATTGTTATTGAAAAATGGTACAATAGATGGTTACGTCTACTAACCATGTTATTGCTGGGCCGGATTTACATCGCGCTAGGCCCCTGGCACTTTGGAGATTTTTGCAGCATCTTTCTCGGAAATATAGGTGAAGACCAAAAAAATCTTACGATTTCAGCTTGGGGCACCAAGCTGGTACTGCGTCATATTATGGTAAATCCGGCCCTGATTAATGCATTACGTTCACAAAAAGGCTAGATGTGGGCCTGAGATAGCAACTTTTACGACAAAAATTCTCAATTTTCTCTGGGTTATACGTTTAAATTGACTGGCAAAAATTGAATTGAGTGGGACCCGGCGCCCCTGGTCTTCAATATTGTAAATTAGTTATACTGTTGTCAGCGAAAAATGCTAGAAAGAAACTGAAACTAAAGAAACAATAGGCTTTTTTGTCACATTTTTGTCATTGGTGAAATTACAATTAGGGGGGGGGGGGCGCTGCCTCCGTCCCCTTGCCTACGCCTATGCTCCAATTGCGGAAAACAAAAAAGGTGTTCGCAAATTTTCCGCGAGGTTTCTGGCATTTTCCAACAAAATTTCAACTGTTCAAAAAATAGTGCTGTCCTCGAGCCGAGGACAGGGCAATTTTGGAAGACTTGAGGCTTCGAGGCCAAGGCCAAGGACTTCAAAATGTGTCCTCGAGGCCAAGGACGTCTTTGAGGACTCCACCTCTGCCTTTTACTGTTTCAATAGCCTAACCCTACCGGTGTGTATTGTCACAATATGGTATGGTTATAGTCTTCAATTCATAAAACTATAGTTGCATCATGACCAACCAATTGTTGTACATAAACACTGATAAAGAGATAATTCACCAGCAATATTTGTAAAAAAATTAGCCTATAGTACGCGGCGCTGCGCTGTTGCTGTTACTTGAAGCGGATTTCGTTGCCACGCTGCGCGGCGCGGTACGCCAACAGCGCGCGGCCGCGTACGCGGCGCTGTTGCCATCTCTAGTCAACGCTGCGGCTCAAGATAGCCGTGTGCCTAAGCTCGAGAAAACGACGGTCACTATTGGCGTTAGGATTGAGGATTGGAATATCTTCACTCATCGCTGGCGAGTTTTCAAAGATGGATGCGGGATAGCGGAAACCTCCGCTTTTTCGCAATTATTTCGGTGCGCCAGTTGTAAATTAGACGCTAGCCTATTGAAATCGGATGCTAATATCGTCACACTGCTCTCCGCAGACCTGTTGACAGCCATGCAACGATTAGCAGTTATCCTGATCGCCACCGGCGTTTGCAAATCCGAACTCATGCAAATGCCCCAAATGAGGTATGGAACCTCTAGATTTTTTGCTGCTCGGATTCGCAGAAAAGCGGACACGTGCGCATTTTCTGCTAACTGCAGCTGCGGACTTGAGGTAAATTACATTGACCAGGCGATCTGCAATACGCTTTTAAACGGCATTGCTGACTCAGAGATTCTTCGGGAAATATTGGGGACGGCCGACATCCTTACATCAGCGATAAATGATGCCATTGCTCTCGCAGAGAATAAAGAAATGACCTTGAATGCGATACCTTCCGCCGACGTATCTGCCATGTCAGAGTTTAAACGAGTCAAAAACTCTGCTCAAGAAAAGGACCACCAAATCTCTGCAAGGAAACAATTCACTTCTACTCCATCCGATCATTCCACACGGCTCCCATGTCCAGGCTGTAACAGGCTCTTTAGCTTGTATCGAGAAGGCCAACGAGATTGGAACACTAGACCATACACTCTGTGCCTTGACTGTTTTCGTAAAATCCGCCGCAATCAACTTGCAGCAACAAGCCCACAGCCGCAATTTACGCTGCTTACGAGCCGAACACGGGTATTGCGCAGCTAGGGACAGTTACGCAAGCTACGCCACCGAACAGGAAAGCAACTCATCAAGCACCTGCCCGAAGATTCAGCCCCAATGATAATGCTCATTATGTCTTCGAGAATGGCCGTTGGATAAAATCAGGTATGAGCAATCACCCAGTGGTTTATGTGTGTGTACCTGCGGATGAGGCTTGGTGCCACACTAACTATGCACCCAAATACACCAGAAATGTCCTCGCCATAGCTGACACAGAGGCACAAAATAATGTCTGGTCTTTACAAGATTTTCTAGCTGCTAGTTTTAAACAAGACATTCTACTTCCCGCGTCCGATCTTGTTGCTGCTAACCATTCCGGTATAAAAATTGTTGGTGACTTTTTTGCTCTTATTAAAGGAAGGTCATATTAAGTTCCAGCGTGAAAAGCCACGCTATGATTTATTTGAGTGATGACCATGGCGTATAGTACGCCATGGTGGTGACTGATGGCGATCGGGCTCTTTATCTCTCCCGCGATACTTTATCCGACTTGGATGTGTTGTCCTCGAATTTCCCACTCCTTGGAGAGCACTAAAAGTCTTCAGGATTGAGGGAACCGCTCCTGATACCGACCAGCCCGCAAGCCTCATTCGTTCAATCACAGGCGGGTGCGTTATACCGGAAAGTCAAGATGCCTCGTGTAGCTGCCCCCAGTGATCCACGGTCCGTCACCTCCACAAAAGCTTTCCTTTCCATGCAGACCTAAAAACAATGTTTATTAAACAATATTGAGGTGGTACAGAATTTGACTGTGACTTTCAATGAAGTCGATTCCATTTACTTTCGCAATAAGCGTTTCGGAAAGAACTCCTCAGTTGCAATCTCTGTCTGGTTTGGTATGTGATGAGCAGGATCTTTTTATTTAAAGACCGAATGCACCACGCAGAAATGATTGGTCTTTAAAAGATCCTGCTCACCACATACCGAACCAGACAGAGATCGCAACTGAAAGTAAAATCAAACCGACTTATTGAAAGTCAAATTCAAGAACAATGTTAAGATGAAAAATTGGCTGTTGAGAAGATACGCAGCATGAAGGTTTAACACATACTCACATCGGGCCCTACATTGCATTGCCGGTCCTACCATTGTGATTCATGTTGATCCTTCAGCCTGAGCAGTGGCTTGCCACACACCAGCCTTCATTTCACTCCCCTGGCAGGTGAAGGTTTGTCAGGACTTACTTCGTGACGAAGCGTTGGGCATCCGTAAAAAAGTTCCACACAGCAAGCTCATGCAATGGTGCCATCGTATGGTAATAACCAGAAAACATGACGGTAGTCTACTCCTCGCCACACTGTTGGTCTCTCAATGACCAGTCGTTAAAGAGCTTACTCATTGCTATTCAGTCTGGACTCGGCACAAGCTTATTCGATATTGAAATCATTCAGGAGTACATCCCATTTCGGGAGAGTTATTACATTCACGATGGTGTTATAATGTATCATGATCGTAACGTTGTGCTCGCATCGCTCAGACCGAAGTACTTCCGGCTTTACATGCCGCTCACCAAGGAGTGTCAGCCATAAAGCGACGAGCGAGGACTGTTGTATTTGGCCTGGTATGACGAGTGATATACAATGTGTTCGAAATGTTTGTGTTTACTGCTCTCGCAATGCACCTTCCCAAGCAGCTCCCCCACCGATGACACTGAACTTCACGGAATGCCCTTTGAGCAAATTTTTGCGAACTATTTTGATTACCGCGGACGGCATTGTTTGTTCATTGAGGATAGATTCTCAGACTGGGCTGACGTATTCGCCTCTATTCCGGGTTCGAGCATTGCTGGCGCAGCTGCCTTAGCTTGCTTTCTTCATACTTATTTGCTACATTTGGCGTACCCGACAAAATTTCGACAGATGGCGGGCCCAAAGTTAAAGCAACTGTGACCACTGAATTTCTAAGTACGTGGGGCGTGAACCATCGCATGTCGTCTGCCTACTTCTCCCAGTCTAATAGTCGAGTTGAGGTGGCGGTTAAAACTGTCAAACGTTTGCTAATGGCTAATCTCAGTCCCGATGGCGACTTAATTAACGTTTGCTTCTTACGTACTATTTTGCAACTGCCTAACACCCACGATCCTGACTTGGCGAGAAACCTGTTGGGTTTAGGAAGATGCTCTCCGTCTGCGTGCCGGTCGTAATAACGAGGCCTTAGCAAAGCCACACGCACTTTACGTCTACTTTCTGGTGGGGATAGTGTGTTCATTCAAAACCAAAAGGACAGTCATCCATGTAAATGGGGTAAGGTTGGGACTGTAGTTGAAGTTTCAAAATACGACCAATTAGTTATCAAGGTCTCGGGATCCGGGAGCTTGACTATACGCAAGCGACGTTTTCTTAAGTTGATACCGGCCCCAGGCAAGCCTTCAACCCAGGCCCCCTAGGGGCCACGTTCTACTACCCAGGCCTCGCTTTTGAAGCATTATCAGCGCCAACCGAAAATATCCGTCCCCAAGTCAGTTGACACAGAGACACCTATTTGTGCACAGGGCGAGAATCAGCTGAAACCTGGACCATTGCCAGCCCCCTCCCCGATCTATCTCCTAATTTCTCGACCAGAAGTTCAGCTTCCGTCGACCCTGGACCACACTCTCCTGAAAGCGAACTTATCCAAGCACCAGGTTCCGTAAAAAGTTCCTTCCCACCTTTGATGCGCCGGTCTAACCGAATCTGCCGCCCAGCGTTGGAATTAGGTCCTAATAGCGGAACATGGGTTACTAAGAGGTCTTCCCTCCAAACGTGTGGGACAACGAACTTGGGGGATGTATTACTGTGCTATTGTTCGTTTCTTCATTACAGTTATTTTATGTTGCAGATACATTTCGAACATTTTCAGGGGAAAATTTTTCTTTTGAAAACAAGCACATGTTTCTTGATTCGGTATAAAAAAGGGATAATGCGAAGCCTCCACTGTGAGTGGTAGACAGGTGGACAGGTGGCTGTTTAACTTGATTCTCCTGTCCAAGGCAACATGATAAATAAAAACGTAATTACAATGACGGTAACCAGTAATGGGTATTTGCACGATTTACGAAAGTTATGATGACGAAATTTCTTTTTATCGGCAGTAGTGGTCTTAGGAATGTGCAAAGTGTGCAAATACACAGGGGCCCCCCCACTTCTGGGGGCCCCCCCATTTGACCTATCGCGCGCAGAAAAAATTGATTGTGAAAAACTATAGCAAATTATGATAAAAAGTTTATGCATTTGTTTTAAGCGTCATTACATATGTACCCCCTCCCTCAAGATGCACTTGTTCCAAGTGTTATTACACATATCCCCCTTTTCAAGACAATATTACTTTTAACTTTTAAGTCAGATTTAGTAAACAGATAATGAAAATTTACTGGTAAAGTCAACTTACTACTCTTTTTTTTTGCTTGCTACTGTTAGGCTACTGAGGTCATATGCGTAACTAGGGGGGCCCAGGGCATAGGCGTAGCCAGGATTTTTGATTGGGGGGGGCCCAAATCCTCAAAAATTCGGTTGTCTTCACCGAAATTGAGAGTGATTTTTCAGCCGAAATCGGAAATTCGAACGATTTTTTCGCCCAAAATCAGGTGATCTCCAAAAAAAAAAAAAAAAAAAAAGGTCTTCACCGAAATTAAGAGTGATTTTTCAGCCGAAATCGGAAATTCGAACGATTTTTCCGCCCAAAATCAGGTGATCTCCATAAAAAAAAAAAAAAAAAAAAGGTCTTCACCGAAATTGAGAGCGGTTTTTCGGCCGAAACCGTTAGCTTTACTGTTACTTAACTGTTTAATTACTGTTATGTGCGCAATTACTGAAAAAAAACTGCAACTAAACATCGTCAGGCTATGTTGTCATAACTTTTTGTCGTTAGTGGAGTTTTGATTGGGGGGAGCCCGGGCCCCCTGGGCCCCCCCCCTGGCTACGCCTATGGCCCAGGGGCCCCCCAATTGAAATGCTACCCATGATAAAAATGTCACAAAAAAACTGTTGTTTCTTCAGCTTCAGTTTCTTTTAGCATCTTTGCATACAACAGTACACCCGTACAGCAGTAATTAACAATCGCATTGAGCCAGGGGGCCCTGGCCCTCTCAATTTAATTTTTACCAACCAATTTAAATGGGCCCCCTACAATAATAATTAAAAGGGCCCCCAACAACAATATTGATCCAGGGGCCAGGGCCCCTTAATTTAATTTTTGCCAACCAATTTTAAGGGGTCCCTACAAGAATATTTATATGGCCCTCTAATTTATTTGGGCCCCCAACAATAATACTGTTTCAGAGGGCCATAGCTCCTTCAATTTAATGTTGCCAACCAATTTAAACGTATAACCCGAGTGAAATTAAGCGTTTCTATCCTAAAAGTTGCTAACTGAGGTTCTCATCTAACCTTTTTATGAATGTAATGCAATAACCAGGGACAGATTTAACACATGGCACAGTGCCAGGGGCCCCGCACTCAGATAAGACTTGTTTGGTCTTCACCTGTATTTGGCGCGAAAATATTGCAAAAATCTCAAAGTGCCAGGGGCCCAACTCAATGTAAATCCGACTCGGGCAATAACATGGTTTGTAGGCATAACTATCTATTGTACATTTTTCAATTACAATTCACCTCCACCTCGCCAGTTTTTATGCAACAAAATACTTTTGAAAAAAATTAGCTTCAGTGAGGGGAATGCTCATTGAGCAAATTTTTGAATTGAGAGAGCCTGGGCCCCTGGCCGTATATGTACTCCTATAACTGGTTGTTTTCTAGACAAAACAATAATCTATAAAAAAAAAATAATCGACTGAATTGTTATTTACTGCTAAAATATTGCAGGAGGGAATGTACTCAACTTCCCCCTACCTGGGCGAAATCACTAATAAAATTTAACCACAAAATGCAAGATTTTAAACGTGTTTTGGACTTAAATTGCAAGCAAAAGGAGGACTAAACAACTTAATTTTTTCAATTGGCTTTCAAATTTTAAAAATCTAGTACTTTCAAATGGCTCTGAAAATGTGCAAAATGTGATCCAATGGTATTAAAACTACTTTTTTTCCAAAAAATTACGAAAAATCGTCCAGCGGCTGGGGGCTTCGCCCCCAGACCCCATAACCTCGGGCGGCTGGAGGCTCCGTCCCCAGACCCCCGTCTGTGATACATTTGAATTACAGTACACTTCTTTACTTAAGCACGACTCCCAATTTACACATTTTTGCATTTTAACTAGGCTATTGGTTTAAGCTCTCTCCTTGAACGAGTTTCTAGTTACATGCCTACACAAGGCCACGACTTCTGATCTTCCATTCTACGATATCTTTGCCCACCAAAAAATTCCTCTTTCGAAGTTTCTGATGACGTTATTGCATGTGATTTGTGGTTTTGGCCCCCCCCCAATCAAAAATCCTGGCTACGCCTATGACTCAGGTAGTCGTTTTTCCACTTGTTTTTTTCAATTGCTTTCAGCAACTGGCAGTAATAGGTTTTTGACTAACGTATACAGTATATCATATGCTAAGCAGTATAAAGCATTCAAACATTATTGCTAAGTACTCAAACATACTCTGTAATAACACAAGCATACTGAAAGCAATTGCTGAAAGTTTACGTTAATTTACTGCAATTAATTGAGTTGATAATCTAGATGAGAGGAACTTATGAACAAACATTTGATTTAATTAGGGCTGCAATTGCATTGGTCTTCTGGTCTTGTTTTTTATGATTATGAAATGCATTGTTGCGCTTAATTGCAAGTGCAGATAAAACATGTTAAAGTAGTGTGTAAAGAAAAGGGCCCCCCATTCAATTTGCACAGGGGCCCCCCCTTTCCTAAGGCCACCACTGTTTATCGGTACCGCTACTTCCAAATTGCTTACTAATTCACATTTATTGCTATTCATCCATCACAATATTTGCTATATATATTGTCATAGTTTTTCGTTACCAAGCGGAGACTATTCCAGCAGCTTTCCAAGAAAACCAGGAAATAATTTGGTATCTTACCTCAACTGGACTGCTGTGGCTTTGATTCAATCTGCAATAGAGTTGTTTGATTTAATTAACGCGCTGGATTTCTTCGGTTGACCACCCATCTCTCAAGTCTTGTATTTGCTTGAAGATCTTCTGCTTTTGTTCCGGGTTTCGTTGGTCTCTAATGATGCGTTTGAATCGTGTAGCTTTCCATCTTGGGCATGTCCTTTTTCTTGTAGTCTGATTTCGCTTGTTGATAACGCTTTTTTGAAATTGGCATGACATGTCATCGTTTGCTTTGCCTCGTGTAATTTCTTGATCCTTCATCAAACGACGGCATTTTCTTTTTCAAGTCGTTATAGTCTACAGTCAAAAAACACGTTTATGAGTCCGGAAACTTTTTTTTTTACCTATATAGCGATGCTCAGTATAGTCTGAGGTTTCCGGCTAGGGTTGTCCCCACCCCTTTTTTCCTGCCCATTTACGTCATATTTTAGTAAATAATCACAAAAACGGCCCTTAGTTTGTGCTAGTGTTATAGATAAAATATCGAGTTTTTCTCGGACAGCACAAATAAAAGCAAAAAAGTGATGACGGCATCATTTATGGCATCATATTTTCGAAAACATTTCTTTTTGCAATTATTGCTGCAATTGATAAAGGAAAATTTTTTACACAAATTTGAGCAATGAACCGGTAGGCCTACCATACAATTTATTTAGTTTTATAGAATTTTGATGCTGCTAGTGATGATGTCGCTTTTAAATTAAACATTTTATAAGTTTTATAACATATGAACAGCCATCAGCCAAACCTCAATAATTTAATTTTTTTTATCACAAAGACAAGCAGCTTGATCATCAGTACGTTGTGAAATCAGCATCCTTTTTTCTTCTCAATACAATCATCGAAATCATTTAATTTAATGAATACTTCCTGCTCGGATTCTTCCTCTACGCTATATACGATGTCTACCAAAGCGCTTGAAGGAATGGGTCCTACTTGCCAAATCGGTTTCAAAAGGTTATTTTGGTTTTTGAGCCAACCTTGCTTGTCGTCATAAGGATTCGGTGCTTCTATGAGTGGTTCGTTAGCTCGTTTATGCAAGGCAAGGCGATGATTAACTCTGTATATGTGTGAGGAAGCAAATTGCTAAAGCACAGTAGAAGTCCAGCCAAATCGATTTTAGAATTTGATGCAAGAGTTTAGATCGTCTCCAACCATTTTTTTTCATCATTTTCCGTCGCGAAAATTTAGTGATTGAGTTTGATTGTCTCTAAGCATTAAGCAAGTAAATGATTCCAGGTCTTTCCATCTTTAGTTCCATAAATAATATCTTCTTTACTAAGAAATTGGCCTACTCATTTTAACCCTTATTCTACTAGAGTAGCCATATGGCAACATGGTTTAGAAAATTTTAAACATAATTTTTTGAACATTTTTCTTGGATTTCAAAAACTTTTAAGTACTCTACATTTAATTGTAGTTAAATGTCTATTTACAAAATAAAACAATTGTTCCTATCATTTTAAGGTTTGTCTCCAACAGAAAAAAAAAATTGAAGAGTTTTCAAAAACTGGCTTGATCATATCTAGTTTTTTTTCGAAAAACATTCTTTGTTGTTTGTTTTATTATAAGAGCATAACGCGATACTATGACATGTGGCCCGAAACACAAGTCATACGATAAAATGGAATGGGGCGGGGGCAATAAATTAGAGCGCGTCCATGTCGCAACACTAGTAAGATATCGGTACTTTGTTATTTTTGTTAGTTATAGATTGTTGTCAGAAAATGTTATTTTTTACTACGTATTAAGTTATTTAACTTGTCCAATGGCATGTTTGATGAAGAATCAGCGAGGTTTACATTATCCGGAGATCACTACAAATTTCGTCTTTGAGCTGGAGATTTGAGGTTCGATCCCTGAGCCGGCTAAATCTAACGTAAAGTAACATACAGGCCAGCTTTCCTTCAAATTTGCAAAAGTAGCTACTAGTTTTCTTTAACGCAGTAGGTCTTTTAAACTTGATCTGCGGTTCGGTATAATAAGTTGAGTACCTGCCTTTAATTGAGTACCAATCAACCATAGTAGGATTTGAACCCAAAATTATGTACATTTAAATTGCATATTGAAAGTAAATTGAAAGCTGGAAACATACAAACCATAACGTAATGGATTTGAATCACCTGGGGTAAAAGTTTCAAATCCTTTTGTAAAGATACATCATTACTCCACGTGATTCAAAAACTTGTCTTCCGGAAGTGACGTCACTTTTACTTCCGGAAGAAAGGTTGTGTCCATATGGCAACATTAGTAGAAACAGCTAGGGTGCAAGTGTAAAATTGTTCGATTTTTTTCTGAACGTTTTTTTGCATTTAACTTTACCCCAGGTGATTCAAATCCATTACGTTATGGTTTGTATGTTTCCAGCTTTCAATTTACTTTCAATATGCAATTTAAATGTACATAATTTTGGGTTCAAATCCTACTATGGTTGATTGGTACTCAATTAAAGGCAGGTACTCAACTTATTACACCGAACCGCAGATCAAGTTTAAAAGACCTACTGCGTTAAAGAAAACTAGTAGCTACTTTTGCAAATTTGAAGGAAAGCTGGCCTGTATGTTACTTTACGTTAGATTTAGCCGGCTCAGGGATCGAACCTCAAATCTCCAGCTCAAAGACGAAATTTGTAGTGATCTCCGGATAATGTAAACCTCGCTGATTCTTCATCAAACATGCCATTGGACAAGTTAAATAACTTAATACGTAGTAAAAAATAACATTTTCTGACAACAATCTATAACTAACAAAAATAACAAAGTACCGATATCTTACTAGTGTTGCGACATGGACGCGCTCTAATTTATTGCCCCCGCCCCATTCCATTTTATCGTATGACTTGTGTTTCGGGCCACATGTCATAGTATCGCGTTATGCTCTTATAATAAAACAAACAACAAAGAATGTTTTTCGAAAAAAAACTAGATATGATCAAGCCAGTTTTTGAAAACTCTTCAATTTTTTTTTCTGTTGGAGACAAACCTTAAAATGATAGGAACAATTGTTTTATTTTGTAAATAGACATTTAACTACAATTAAATGTAGAGTACTTAAAAGTTTTTGAAATCCAAGAAAAATGTTCAAAAAATTATGTTTAAAATTTTCTAAACCATGTTGCCATATGGCTACTCTAGTAGAATAAGGGTTAAAATGAGTAGGCCAATTTCTTAGTAAAGAAGATATTATTTATGGAACTAAAGATGGAAAGACCTGGAATCATTTACTTGCTTAATGCTTAGAGACAATCAAACTCAATCACTAAATTTTCGCGACGGAAAATGATGAAAAAAAATGGTTGGAGACGATCTAAACTCTTGCATCAAATTCTAAAATCGATTTGGCTGGACTTCTACTGTGCTTTAGCAATTTGCTTCCTCACACATATACAGAGTTAATCATCGCCTTGCCTTGCATAAACGAGCTAACGAACCACTCATAGAAGCACCGAATCCTTATGACGACAAGCAAGGTTGGCTCAAAAACCAAAATAACCTTTTGAAACCGATTTGGCAAGTAGGACCCATTCCTTCAAGCGCTTTGGTAGACATCGTATATAGCGTAGAGGAAGAATCCGAGCAGGAAGTATTCATTAAATTAAATGATTTCGATGATTGTATTGAGAAGAAAAAAGGATGCTGATTTCACAACGTACTGATGATCAAGCTGCTTGTCTTTGTGATAAAAAAAATTAAATTATTGAGGTTTGGCTGATGGCTGTTCATATGTTATAAAACTTATAAAATGTTTAATTTAAAAGCGACATCATCACTAGCAGCATCAAAATTCTATAAAACTAAATAAATTGTATGGTAGGCCTACCGGTTCATTGCTCAAATTTGTGTAAAAAATTTTCCTTTATCAATTGCAGCAATAATTGCAAAAAGAAATGTTTTCGAAAATATGATGCCATAAATGATGCCGTCATCACTTTTTTGCTTTTATTTGTGCTGTCCGAGAAAAACTCGATATTTTATCTATAACACTAGCACAAACTAAGGGCCGTTTTTGTGATTATTTACTAAAATATAACGTCATAACTTTTTCAACTTCATAATACTTTAAAAATTTTCTAATTTTGAGAAAAAAGTGAAGTATGGAAGCAAGCATTATTTTTGATATTAATTCAGTCGTGAATGACAAGCAAAACACTGAAATTCGATAAATATTGCAAAATGGGTGTCATATTTTCAGTGTAATTGATTGTATGAAAAACGTAAGTCAAAGTAAACCTAATTTATACAATACCTTCCAATATGCACGAAGTTTCTTCTTTATACAATATCTTCCAATATGCAAATTTATACCAAATTTATACAATATCTTCCAATATGCACGAATTTTCTTCAATAGTAATATCAAGGCACTACATCAAATATAACAAAAGTTATAGGAGTTGACAACCACTCAAAATGATATTTTTTTACAATTTTGGCAACATTTTTGTTCCTGCATTATGACGTCATAATCGCATGACGTCATAAATGCATCTCGAGGTTGCCCATTTCTTGCTTGTGAGTGATCCAAGTTTGAAAATTCAGGTCCTCCCATAAGAGAAATGAGAATGAATAAGATAAAAGTCAACAAAGCAAAAACATTTAGCCAACTTTTGCGGAAATGACGTAATTATGACTTAAATGGGCAGGAAAAGTGGGGTGGGAACAACCCTTGCCGGAAACTTCAGACTATACTGAGCATCACTATATAGGTAAAAAAAGTATATCTTTCCGGGGCCCGTAAACGCGTTTTTTGATTGGACTAGGGAACACTGGTCGTGAAGCTAACTACTATGGGCTGGTGAAAAGTTTCTTTAACTTCAAAAATCAAAAAATCAAATCTTTCATTATACTCGCTGTAATACGCCGAAGCGTGTAACGAGTTGGCGGGGCCCATCTCCGCGTCATTGCGCCCGGGCAACACAGCTCCTTTCGAAGAAATGTCGCAGCGGTGGCGAGCCGTTGGCAACACTGTGTCCGATTTGACCGGCCTGCGATTTGAACCTCAGACCTCCCGCTCCAGAGACGAACGCGTAACCGCTCGACCAACTGGCCGGTAGTTTCTTTAACTTAAAAAACAAAAACCTGCTGCAGTTGCACAAAACTAATTGAAAATTTTCGTTTATTTGGCTGCGGCTCCTTCAACTTTGAGGTTTAAAATTTGGCACTGAACCAAAAAAAGTTGAGAACCACTGGTGTAGAGAATAAAAAACAATGGCAATGTTGAAATGGCTGGTGTCGCTTAGTTGTTTTTTCCTTGCTTTGTACGGTATGTATCGTGCTGCTAAAATTAAGAAAAATCACGTCTTCTTAGAAGACGTTTGAAAAAAAACAGTCTCAAAATCGAGTTAGTTTTGTTAAAAAATTGCAACAATATCTGATCTGAACGCCCCGTCCCTAGCCCAAAGTATATCAAAGATATAACTTTGGCTCATGCCATCTTGTGAAATTTCTGCCCACGCTACTGCCAAGAGGACTGAAGGCAAATGGAGGTAATTAACGTTTGGTAAATGGTATAAGATTAGATTGGCGTTAACTTCATCCTTTTTGATCCAGCCGTTCCAGAGATATTCTACTTCAAAAACCACATAGGGCAAGGGTGGCACCAACCCGAATTGACTGGAAAGCATAAAATCAATAAAAACGTTTTGAGTATTTTTTTCAAGAACTTAACCAGTTTTAAAAATATTAATCAAATCAAATTAAATACCATAACATTTTGGTTTAAGAGCGAAAAACTGCATGCCCTAATCAGGTTATTTTTCGTGTTGATTGAAAGCAAAGAAAAGAGAGAATTGATAACAACCCGGTATAATTCAAAGTAATTTAAAGGGGCATTCAAGTCAGGTTTTTCACTGTTATCCAAAACGTTAAAAAAAGCCTAAAATGCATTCTTACAAAATTTAAGCTTTCTACGTCTCGCCGTTTTCAAGATATTGCAGTTCAAACTTGACAATTTTCCACTTACTTCAGTGTTGCTATTTTGCCAGTACTGCGATAGAAGATTAACTATCGGAAAGATGGCTTTAATTTATTTAAAAAACAGCTAATTTACAATTCTAACCCTTTACTATGTTTTTGACAACAACACTGCAGAAAACACTTATTGAGAGTGATAAATAAACAGTAACTTTTTGAAATTTTGTTTGTAGCTGGCAACCCTGGTAAAATTTTTAAAGGGAAAGAGCCGTTTTAAGGGGAAATCTAAATTGTCATATCTCGGAAATGGAAGTTCGTAGAAAGCTCAAACTTGGCGAAGTTAGTCTTCAGATCAGTCAAAATTTTTTGCGAGAAAACCGAGCAAAAATTTTTTTGGGCCTGAATGCCCTTTTAATGTAGTGACATACCCCTAAGTTCAAATGCAGCTGGTTTTCAGCTAGGGAGCGCTATGAGTTCCCCCGGCGAGGTCGGGGTGTATCTAACACATATATAGTTTTTGTTTAGTATAAATTGTCGTAGATTAACTGCAGCTACTCGATAGGAAACTGCCAGTTTATGCAGCTCCTACGCTTGATTGGACAGGGAAATTTCACACAAAAATTCTTAACCCTATTTTACACGAGGTATTTGCCCAACGCATTTTACCAAGGGGTGAGGGCACAAATGCTACTGATCTAATTCCTAAGCCAAAAGTCATGAGAACACGAAATTAGGCAAGAGGGTTGGTGTTTACCAAAATTTTTTAGAAAAATTGCTTTTGAGTTGATGACGTCATCATTGTGACGCCACGGCTATATTTTCGAGAATTAAAATCATTTTGCGATGACGTCACGGGTGGTTCAAATTTTGCACATAGATTTGTTTTTTGATACTCAATCATAAAATGCCTCAAGTCAAGTTACTTAGGTCACAAAAACGTCTTATGAAGTCATTTAAGTTAATTTTGGCCAAAAAATATTCAGATTTCGCAAAGTGACATAATAATAATATTGATAATTAGAAGCCGATCCAGCGCAGAAGCACCACAGCAAAACCTCAAGAATCAAGACATTGGAAAACCTCAAGAATCCGGAAACTTCCCGTTTACCTTAGCAATTTCAAAGTTTCATAAGTTATTCAGGCGCGTAGCCAGAAATTCGCAATGGGGGGGCTAGTTTGGGGATCTGGGGGAGAGCCCCCAGCGCTCAAAAATTTTGCATGTTTTTGCAAAAATAACTTGATTTTAGGGCTACCTTAATAAAAAATAATGCTTTTAAAACGTTGCATACAAATTAGCAGCGCAACGTCATTTAAGTGGTTGCATTAATGGGCTATGTGGAAGGTGGCTAATGATAACATTGTAGTTCTCATGTTTACATGCTGGTAAATCATAAAATCCTATTATTCAATAAAACTCACACGGAGTAATCTATTTCTTCTATATTTTATAGAGAAAAATAATTGGGGGGAGGCTAAAGGAAAGACATTTGAGAAAACTGATTGGTAATTAACTAATACTGAATAGCGCCTCCCCTTCCCCCCTTATTCCTGAGTTTATAATATATTTGTTGATAAAACCTATGTTTGGCGTTTTTACGCAATCGATCAAATTTCATTGCTTATTTTTGAGCATTTTTCAAAGTTTTTATTGATTTTTTACTTTTATTTTTGACAAATTTCTCCCCCCCCGACAGGGCCTCAGAGAGAAAATTTTCCAGGGGGTACGAAGGTCGATACCGGGCCCCCGAATCTTATCGGGCCCCCCAAGCCTTATCGGGGCCCATGCCGTTAAATCATTTTTTGTCGAACGGGTGTAGATCTTCATTTAAAAGTGAGGGATAACGATCTATTGCATACAGTTAGGACCTATGAAAAACACAACTAGACATAAAATTGGTTCAAATCCAGCTAGGGGGTTTGGGGGAGCGCTGTGAGCTCCCCCAGCGGGGTCCGGGGCAGAGCCCCGGAAGCTTTAGCACTTTTTATATTTCGTGAGGGTGAAATACAGCATTTGATCAGTATTCCAGTACCAAACTTGCTTAAATTTACAAGCAGAAAACGCGATATACATGAAAAAAGTATGTGAAGTGGGGGGGGGGGGGGGGGGGGGGGTGATGACATTGACACATTACTATACAATATAATTACTTTAATACTGCAAACCCAAATATTTTACTGATAAAAGCTTTAAGAATCATCTGCAATCATAGATTTTACAAAGCCAAATACCTACAGATAGAGTGAGTTACTAATTGATAGTAGTATAGTATGTCAACTTTGACTCCGCTCTCTGAGGTTGAAATGCTTTTGGATCTCTGGAAATGTGGGCCCTCGTACATTGTTATATCGTAGAATTAGGGCTTTCAAGTCAGAGAAATATAACAAAACGTTAATTTCGGTGCAAGTGTATGGCTTTTGATACATTTTCCTCTTTTTTAATTAATTCGGCCACTATTGGATGCCCTAAAGGCTGTGTAGCAAAAATAGCGACCAATTACCAGTATTGAATAGACTAACTGATATTTTTGCTGTAGGCAGGTTTGATTACGGTGTTGTGGTGCGATACCAAAACCTAACGCTGAAACCTGAACTCTTCCGGGCCCCCCTAGGCCTGGGCCCGGCTACGATGTACCCCCTGAACACCCCTCTCGCAGGCCCTGCCCCCTGAACATATGTTTCAAAAGATGCTTTAAATTACTGTTTGGTCCATTCCAGCGCAAAAAAAAAAGTCTTAGAAGAGCTAAAAACGTGATATTTTTTTATTCTACGTATTGGTTGTCAGGCCAATGGGGGAGGGGGCTGTTGCCACCCCTTGGCTACGCTACTAAAGTTATTTAAAATAATTTTGAGATAAAAATATTTTTTTGAAGTGATTTATCACGAAAAAACCTAAAATGTAAAGTTGGGTTAAGCCATAACAAACTGCTAACTTTGCATCCAATTGATGCGGAAGCGTTTTAGACCAGAGGGGTCAATTTGAGGCAACAAAGGCTTGCCAATGTTTGCGGGGTTTCACTCTCACTCCCCTTAAATAGTCCTTCAACAATATTGAACGTACAGGTACATGGAGACCGTGCAGTGGCGTAACCAGAGGGGATAAATCTCCCCCTTATTGCTAGGTCTCTTAGAAAGTTTAACTCAAATAATTTTATGCATGCTTTTAGTCGTGTTTTGAACTTAGCTCGAAAGTAAGGCGGGATAAAGGGGCTAGGTAATTTAATTCTGTCTTAGGGCTTCCGAATCTTAGCAATTAGCTCTTTCGAATAACTCTACAGCCGTGCTAAATGTCATCGAAATCGCATTAAAATTGCTACTTCCCCCCCCCCAAAAAAATCACAAGACCCCACCTGAGAAATGCAGGCAAATTTAGGTTTGGTTTCAACGCCTGCCCTCCCTCAGCAAAATCCTCGTTACGCGCCTGATCGATGCATTTTAGTTAGATTACAGGCGGTAGCCTCGAGGTGGAACCTCCATCTGCTGGAGGCCCTTAATTGTTGTGGGTCTCAGAACGAAGTTTCGTGCCATGGGTGATTTTTGTGTGGTTTTAGGAGAAATTAGCAATGTTTAGCACCATTTGAATCAAGTTTTTTTTAAGTTCAAGAGCCATTAGAAACAATATCACCCATTTAATTTACATTGGCATGGAAATAGCACAAATTGTACATAAACGGTGAACGTTGCGAGAGAAATTTATATAGCACCTTGTGACACTTACTTTATGTCAGATTTGCCCCATGTAAATGCTTTTGAAAATTAAGTGAGTGTACATTGTACAAACATGAAACACCAAAAGATTGGTGCATTTGAAATAGACGGCCAAAGCCTTCTCACAAAAGCTGCTTTTGGGGAATTCTGCGAAACCAAAAGCCGAGCAATGAGATAGTATGCTAAATAAGCTGCACAGAAGCCAACAGTTTCTTTTTCGTTTTGTCCCAATAACTACCACAAGTAGAACGGACTGCCAAATTATGCACCAATTTTGCTAATTTAGGAAAAAAAAATTTAAATATGTCCTATGTAAAAAGAATGTGACTGCAATAGGCTAAGCCACTGTAAATGAGTATCGGAATGAGTTGAACCAAAGTCATATTGAATGACGTTATCGCCCAATATCTCTCAAAAAACTCAACGGATTTGAGCCAATTAGAAAAATGACCCTAAACGAGCTTGGGGGGACTCTACGCATAATTTTTGGCAAATTGGCAACCCTGACGTTGATAACATCGTCGAGGCTATCTAACAGAGGTGGAGTTGAGGACACAAGGCTCGAGGCCAAGGACACAAAAAAATTTCAAGGCCAAGGACAGACCCTCTCGAGGCCAAGGCCAAGGACACAGACGCAAGTGTTCTCCAAAAAAAGGTCTTCAAAAAATTTTTTCAGGCGATCTCAAAAAAAAGGTCTTTAAAAATTTTTTTCAGGCGAAAAAGATCTTTAAAAAATTTTTTTCAGGCGATCTCTACTTGAGGAAACCAAAAAAAAAGGTCTTCTCAAATTTTACGCGAGGTTTCTGGCGTTTTCCGACGAAATTTCAACGATTCAAAAATAGTGCTGTCCTCGAGCTGAGGACAGGGAAACTTTCGAGGACTTGAGGCCAAGGACTTCAAAATGTGTCTTCGAGGACTCCACCTCTGCTATCTAAGTTAGTAAGTTCCATCCTAAGGTCACGCCGCAATTATAGGCTAAGTCACAAACGTCTTTCAATCTATATAGAGGGTAATATAGGCCTCAGTAGGCAAGGCTACTGCATTGAAATGTCAAGGTTGCCAATAAAAATTTTAATTCGGGAGGTCCCTACGTAGTGTTTGAAGTACTGTAGAATATCTGTCGAACGGCTGGATGAAGAAGGATGAAGCCAATGCCAATCTTATCTAATACGATTGCCCTAACTTTATAAACCCTATTGCTCATTCCGTCGGTACTCATGTAAGTTCGCTTCTGATTGTCGTCAGTAAAATGAAAACAATTACCAGGGATTTACTAGTCGCGAAATAACTAATTTTGCTGTGAATTACCAGTACGAAATTCAGCGTACCGGTTCGACACATACTTAAAAATAATTAAATCTTAGATTTTGGCAAAGTTTCTTCAAAAGTTGCATGAACACCTCGTTTCAGCAAAGATAGTGAATACGTATGTGATGAAAATAAAAAAAAAGTCGAAGACTCGCAAAGTGATCATGTTTCAAGCTTAAATGGCTTGTATCAGCGATTCTCATGAAATCCGAACCAGCGCACGCGTGGTCGCTTTTTTCGTATTCCCGCGTCTGACTTTGTAAGCGATCTCCCACTGAAAGCGAATTCGAATAATAAAAAGAACTAAAAGACACGCTTGACGAAAGTTTTCAACAATTAACCAAACGATTGGTTAACGAAACTAGACACCAGTTATAGTTAACGAACAATTTCAGCAATCAACTAATAATAGTAGTCCATGACAACGCTTCCTATTCGGTTTTTGATTGGTTGAGTTTTTTTTGAAATTCGGTTTGTAAAGTTTCAAAGCTTTAGTATGTTCAGATTCTGCGCGACTGTCCACAGTTTCTCAGTAGTGATTTACGAAAGGTAGCTATGTTTCATATGAAGACTCGGTAACAAGTACACAGCTAGGGTCTTGAATTAACCGCAGTATCCGGAGTGAGGATGCAACGTTTTCTTCTACTTGCAGTAAGGACGAAGTCATCAAGGATGAGTTTTGCAAGCAAGCCACAGCAGCTGTCGTTCCGAGTGCAAAACTTTGGAAATGTTTACTGTAGTATTGCACTTGTCCCGACAGGCTGCTTTTTGGCTACTCTCGTCGCTACGTGTCACCATTGAACCAACATTTGTTCAGCGCAGTCAAACGTTCCGTTAATCTACATTAAGGACGGTAGCGGACTTACTAGGAAAAGAAAAAAAAATTAAAAAATTTTTCAGAAACAATTAAGAATTCTGCAAAAATTCTACCACGTAAAAACTGGCAGCAGAATCAGGCACAATGCCGAGTGAGAATAGTCATAACGTCAGAAAGATTTGCTAAATTTACGGTAAGGTAGTTGAAGCACAACCATGTAATTTGACAATCCGCCAAGATCAGGCTGAGTGCGATATTTTGGCGATTTATATTGCACTAGTCCCGGTCTCAGTGGGTTGTTACCAAACGGCGATACCAAACAACTGAGTCGGATACGCAGCGAAAATCTCGAGCCGATAAGCTCAATCTCGAACTAAAGAGGTTTCTTCGCAGAATATGATTCAGCAAATCAACTGCTTCTAAACCAAAATATTTTTTTAAATTTCAGATTGATCTCGATTAGCTGGTGTTCTTGCACTGAAAATCGAAGGAGTCGAAAATAATTCTATCGGCATTCGTTTTCGAGGCTTCAAGACAATGAAGAATCCATCAATATTGATCCAAGTATGACCAAAAAGTAGTGTTAAACGATGTAGAAAATCTGTGCCGAAAAGCTAACACGCATAATTTGGATTTTCAAATTAAGTCGACGAATCATTCAAAAAAAGGGCCAGACTCAAATAAAAGCCACTGGTCCACTGCATATCCCGTGACCATTCAAACGTCATATTACAAAAGTAACTACATAATATGCAAGTAGGTCGGCAAATTAACGTGCTGCAGTGTAATAATGTTTAGAATTTGCACTACTGGACGTATTCACTTCTGGGTGACACATTGCGGTAGTGAGTTTAGTAGGAGTAATTTTAGTTTGTGGTGTGCGCGAACTTGGGTATATCCACTATCCAGTAATAAGGTTTACGACTTAACTATCACCACTTAAAAAACTCGATTTTTGTACTAATTCTGAAATTTCTTTTCTGCTTAAGTACGGAACAAAAAGTTGTGTTGTGCGCTCTAAAAAGAACTATCTTTTTTTCAAATCAGAATAAATCGTAGATTCCTCAAGCGCTTTCTATTACAGCAATTTTTTTGCACAGATCTCCACACGACGCTAAAAAAGAAATTATGTACAGGTCTTAAAACGTCAATGATCGATTAAAACACTAAAAAAAAAACGAAAAAACTGTTACAAGTACAAAATAAAAGGAATACTGAGATATTCATTAATTACAAAGCGACAACCAAGCCTTACAATACATTAAAAAAGCGACAATTCTGTACAATCAAGACAACAATACAATATATCCACACTGCATAGCCAACTTACCAATAATTTGCTCTGCTTTATTTAAAGTTCAGCAAAAATGGCTCTGCTGCAGCGTTAAAAACTTGTTCTTATTTTCAAATTAGCGCAACGCAAATTGACGGTTTGCTATGCAGTGTGGAAGCAGTTTCACTTAACGCGTAGAAATCACAAGTTTTTGTTTAGCAGCCAAAGACTTCTTGCGAGGCGTAAGTGATGTAAAGAAATCCGTCTTCGTCTTGTTCATGTTGATAAACCTCGGCAATGGATGACGATATGCTCACCATGCTCCGTTGGTTGACCAACAGGAAGAACGCCTGGCTCGGACTTAACTGAAGGCGACGCCTGGAAAATCAAAGAATCGCTAGATGGCGGTAGTGGTCCATGAAAAGAGTGCTTTTCACAAAGGGCCGGCGCCGCGAGGTCAGAACCTTTCGACTCCGAAATTGATAATTCAATTTCTTTTGTCGTTGCTATTTCTTCACGTAACGTGAATGCTTATTGATATATCAACATGCATTGTGGGAATATTCCAGATTGTAAGCGCGTTACTGCGTTGTGTGAAAAAGCTGTTTACCGGTAATTTAAATCAAGCAATAAAAGGATGATATAAATGTATGAAAAGAAAAAATCGTAGTTTTACTACTGACACTGCAAAAATTTATTAGTTTTTTGGCAATAAGCAGCATATTGCTTTGTAATGCGACAGTTTACTATTTTTTCAAAACCATTAATATTAAAACACCTTGCGATTGCTTGTTTGAGCGCCAGAACCGAAACAGCAAACAACTATAACGCTACGGTTATTTTCTACGAAATAAGATGAGAGACTGAGCGTAGATCTAACGTAGCGTAATAGTGTACATTTAAAAGTGCATATACGCAAGTAATATCCATGAGACATTAGTGTTGAAAAAGTTGCTTCGCATCTCGTCAAACGCACTCTTAGGTTGGAACAAAAATTGGGCCACATCACTACGACAGGATTTAGAAATTACCAAACACCAAGAGGTCGAAACAGATATGTAGTAAAGCGATCAACTGCAGTTAAACGCACATGACAAACGTTGCAACGCGCGGTAACAGACGCTATATCAGCACAAAATCATGACAGTTATGCATGGACGGGATTGACAGCATAAGAATGCAGGGCTGATGTTCCATTGTTAAGCAATAAGTCCCAGATGTAAGCTACCTAATTGCATTATTCTTGGTTTCAGCTTCCATCAACACACATTTAAAGGTGTGAATATTGTAATTGTAACCAAAAAAAAAAAATGCACGCGTCAAATGCGGCCAACCAGCAGATAAGAGACACTTTTTTGACTCACATGTTTAAGATAGATAGCCTGCGCTATATGATTGTCAGCTATACAATTTAAACAATACAGGTTTAGCCTATTCGTGAAACAATCGTAAAGGGCGAATCAGCATTGAACAAAGAAAGTGCTTATACAAAGAAATCGGCGTTAGTGTAGCTGTACTTATCTAGGCACTGAACGATTGTGACTTCATCAGGCAAAACAATGATTCATAAACAAGATTCACTTCCAGATAAAAACGCATCTTAGCAGGTTGGCATCTACACAAATCTATTCCTATTTTATTAAATAGCATGCTTTACAGAAGATGGCAAAAACAGCGATGTCTATTAACTAAACAAAACAGCTCACAACTGTCAGTGTCAAAGTCACCCCATTTGCCCATCATAGCAGCCAAAAATCAGTTGCACAGAAATAACCGTTGACGAAATTCTACAAGGGCGGAACCTACCTTATAATTCTAACCAAATCGCTCATAGATACGTGGTCAGGGACAAGAAATTTTGTCTTGTCTAGTATGGGTAGCTGTTTCTCTCCTTGGTACCGTTCTATTATCACCTGCAATAACAAAAAAATATCAGCTACAGCTTCGGTATTTCTTTGCTTTAATGAAGATTTTAAACCGTGAAGATATAAAACAAACGCTTCTATTTAAAACTCGCATGGTTAACATTTTCAATAAAAATCCTTATCAAAAAAAGAAAATCCTAATCGATAATACTTACTGGAATTTTATTTGGATGTTCCTTGCGAATTTGGATAACATCATTGACTCTATCCTCTGAAATAAAAGCGATGATCAGCATAAATATGTTGCAGTTAACATGCTCTACTGTAAAGTATTTATGGCTTAATCTAAGACCAAACACGATTGCCAGAACAGAACTAAGCATATCAATTTATTAGACGCGTTTCGCTTTCACTTAAAGCATCATTAGTGGAATGAATTAACAAAGTAATAAGCACAAATTTATATGACAAATTTTCAACCGTGCCGTGGCCACCTGGATCAATGGGTGGCTATTGTGTATAAATTCGTGCTTATTACTTGTAAATTCATTCTACTGATGATGCTTTCAGTGAAAGCGAAACGCGTCTAATAAATTGATATGCTTAGTTCTATTCTGGCAATCGTTTTAGTTCTTAGATTAAGCAGAAACTCCAACCGTTATGCTCCAATATTTATGGCTTGCTGCTAAAAACAATCTAATAACTGCTAAGGTTAAAAAAAAATACAGAACATATGATTACCCTGTCTAACTTTATAATTTTCAAAATGTGCTGAAGATATTGACATGAGGGAATGAAAATATAATTTTATGCAGTAAAGTTGGCTTTACTGCCAACCCTATTTGTTAAAAAAAATTTGCACGCAAACTACGCAAAAAGTGCCATTCTCCGAATTTTCTTTGATTATAATGTAGACTTAAAGAGCTGTTTCATTAAAGCATCAGGGAACCAACTTGTACTACTCTATAAAGAATGTGGATTTACAGTACTAATAAAAACAAAATTTGCGAAGACAAAAATACAATCATTTTGACTAAAAGTTGCTTTTCTTGAAAAAAAAAAAAAAGTTTTTAAGGCTGCGTCAATCCAGATTATGCAATCTCTGTTTTCTAACCAAATTACGATCCAATAAGTCTCTTTTAAGTGTGATTTCTATTAACACACTACTTCCAAATAAAAGTTTAGAAGACCTCAAACCTGAATTTCTTCTAATCAAAAAATGTTTTGATTGTATTAAGTTTTAAGATTTTTTGAAATTTTTATTTGTATGGGTCAAAAGAAGTTACAGATAAACAAGAATTCTTAAACAAAAACTTAGTCAGAAAACAGAGATTGTGCTATTGATGTAGACAAAAATATTGAAATTTCAAGAAAGGGCAACGTTCTTGTTAAAATAATCGTATTTTTTGTCTTTGTGAAATTTTTTTGCTGGCACTGTATTCGTAATTACCAATGATAAGCATCTAAGCTACATCATAGTTACAAACGCTTTTTTAAAGGGGCATTCAAGTCAAGTTTTTTGCTGTTGACTAAATGGTTCGGACAAGCCTAAATGCATAAGTGGGCACAAGTCCGTTAATCCGTTAATAACGAAGCTAACTTTTTCACTAACTCGTTAATCCGTCAAAAAGTTTTTTCATGTTAACGGACTAAATTAACTACCCTTAAGTGCTGTTAACGGACTAAAGTAACTTCCGTTAAGTTCTGTTAACTTCCGTTAAGGTTTTTATCGTTAATACAGTATCTTGAAGCTTCGTTGTGCCTTTGAACTTGTTTTTATCTTGAAATTAGATTAGACTGTAAAATATAACTTTCAAAACACAAAAAGACCATCATAGCAATAAATATTTCCTTACAATCTGCTCAACAGCGTCAATACGTGTTCTAGAAGCAAGTGAATAAAACGAAATGTAAATTACACGCAAAATGTTAACGGATTAACGGACTTTATTAACTTCCGTTAATTAAAGCTGAAAATAACGGATTAACGTTAACGGAGGTGAGAAGTTTGTTAACGGACTAGTGGTTAACGAAGCTAACGTTTTGCATTAACTTGCCTACCTACGCCTAAATGCATTCTCACTAAATTTAAACTTTTTACATCTCATTTTCAACATACTATAGTTTAATTAAGCAATTTTCCTCTTACTGCAGGGTTGCCATTTTGCCAGTATTGTGACAGAAGACCAACTTTTGGAAAGCTGGCTTTGAAAACTTGAAAAGTAGTTAACTTAAAATTTTGACCGTTTACTTTGTCTTGACAACAACTCTGCCAAAAAGCACTAATTGAGAATTAGGAACATGCAGAAACTTTTTGAAAAGTTGTTTCTGATTGGTAAACTGGCCTGAATTTCCCAAATGGAAAAAAAGCCATTCTAAGGATAAATCTCAGCTGCTACATCTCAAAAACAAAAAATCTTAAAAACCTCAAATTCAGTCTTCAGATCAGTTCAACTTTTTTGTAAAAACCCAAGCGAAAAAACATGCGACTTAAATGTCCTTATAAGTTGTAGCACACAAAAGATTATGCAATTCATGGCAGCACATTAACTAGCAAGCTTTTAATTGAATATGTTTCACAATTTTTTAAAGTTATCTTTAGACCAACATTGCCTAGATTAATATTAAACTAATATCTTTACATACCGGTAGACAGTAAACAAAAGTTGCCTCAAGTTAGCTTTCTATATGCCAATGCACGCCAACATTACATTGATCAAACACTTAGTTGTATAGTTTTAATCATATAGCTGTTGAAAAAATATTCTGTATAATGGCTGTATGAATTGTCTGGAAGTATACACTACATTATTTAACAAACCTTACTAAGTCATTTTTTGATTGATTTTTTGTAGATGATTATCAACTTTTTAGTTCGTTTATGTATTTTTGGCATTATTCATGATTGCTGGAAAAATATAACAAAATGGAAAAAAGTTTTAACTAAAATCAGTAATTAAAAGTTAGAATTGGCATTAAGTATGTACCTGCAACCAGGGATGTGGAAGCGGCAGTTTTTGAATCGCTTCCATTTCTTGATGACGTATATAATTTTTGTTTAAAATTTTTTTCTGGAAATTTTTCGGCAAGAATTTTTTTTCCAGATTTGTCAAGGGCAATTGGTTTTATGCTTTCATAATCTTAAAAGGAACTTATAAACCAAAATGTAAAATTGGTTTGTGATGGCAAGGATCTGAGCTTAGGTGTAGCCAGAATTTGAATTGGGAGCAACCCAAAATCGAAATGTTCAATCACTAGGCCTTATGCTAAAATAACGAGCGATTGCTCATTGGAGTCTCGATATGGATTTGCAAGCGCTCAAGATAATGCTTCAATTGCATCTGCTGTAGCATGTAATTCTTGACGTGGCTATAATTAGTCAGCCCTGCTGGGGCTAAACCCCAACAATCTCAGATTTTTTTAAATAATTCGTTTTCATATGTGGCTTTGCTTCAAATTTCTGCATAGCAAAGTGTATTTTAAGACTGCAAAATAAACACTGCTAAGATTTTGTGGTTATAGATACCATCAGAGATTATAATCCCTTTTAATATAGCAACGTTGCTATACAATAAGGCATGTATTATATAGCATATCATGTTTAAAAGTTCTATAATATTTTACTTTATTTGAGACATTATAATTTAGACATTTTATTTGAGACATTATCTCCTGTATAATTTTTAAAGAATATTATATTGTCACAGTGATAAAAATTAAATGCTGGAACTGGAAACTTTATTTATGTTGATCAGTGAATGCCATGTTATATCGATATATACCTAGATCTTTTTCAAAAATGGGCAAAGTCCCCAAAATTTCTCAGAAAATCTTCAAAATCTTAGAACTGAAACAGTGAATTGTTAAGCACTTTTAGATTTGAAAATACGTTGGTAGGCTGCATGGTTCATCTTTGAATAGATAGGGGCAGAGGCTTTTGCACCACATTCAAGTTTTTGACATTTGATATGAAAAGCCAAAGTGGAAGTGGCACCCTTTTACTGCTTCCAGCTTCTGCTTCCATGAAAATTTACTGCTTCCACATCCCTGCTTGCAACACAACAAAGTACATTGTGCAGATATCCAAGAAATTTTCAGATACATTTTCAGAACAAAAAAAAACACTGTAAATATTTAGCTAACCACACTCTTTAACTACTTTGTACTTGCATAGAGATTCATCATTGCTGAGTTTTAGCCATTTACTACACTTTTACATTCTAGTACATTGCAATAAATTTAATAAAATCAATTGAAAAGCACTAATACAATTCAATTATTAAATAAAGCTATATGTCCCACCATTAATCAGTGTAAGAACTACTTAGTTGGGCATCAATATAGGTAGTGATAAACAGCAAGGTACAGTAAGTTCCAATTATCATATAAGTTATTAGCTAATGCTGAGTATACATCTTTCAAAAAAATAACGCTATGCAATATTATATTGTTACTATATCAGCAGGCATACATACCAAAACTTCTTCGCTGTTTGAATGTTCTTTCCCCACTCATATCCAACTTTTACGACACACCAGCATACAAAGATTTACTAACTAAACATTTACTTAACAATGCTAAAAAATACCAGAGGTTTATAATATTTATTGACACATTAAACTAACTGTGGAGGCAATTCTATTCTAAATGCATACTTTGTAATTTGAATTAGTAAAGTCAAACAAATTCGTAGCAAATTAGCCATTACCACGTCAAAGTTTCCTGCAAATTAGTCATCAAAATTTAGTATCTTACAATATATAGTTGTGTATGTTAGAGTAACACATACATACTGGCAGTGTTCCCTCTAAGCGCAAAACAGTGATTATGAATTTTCAATGTTTTGATTTCAGGTTTCTGGCACGTTGACCTTTTTTTTAATTTTGGAGATCACATCATAAATCGTAGAAGGTTGCGAGTTTCCAACACAATGACCATTTTTTTGAGATTGACTTTTTTTGTGGAACGGTGGCTTCACAGACCCTAAGCTACAGCATTTTCCAAAGATTTTCGGATGCTTTTGCACCTTTTCCGACACTTACACAGACAGTAAAAACTTAGAGGGAACACTGCATATTGGTAATTCATACAAGGATATTTATCATAGATAGACTGGTCGGTCATGCTGTTTTCTACTGCTGATAATTTGATAGCAAGGCAGAAATTTAGGTGTTAAAATTGTTAAAAGTTTAAGGTGCTGATAAATAGGATTAAAATTCAGGGTTGTAACAGAAACTACAAAATTAAATTCTAGGGATTTTTTAGATTAGTTTTCTGAATTTTTCGTGGACTGTTTTTAAAAGACTATTTTTACAGAGTTTAAAATCTCATTTTCATTTTTACTCTAAAACCAAAGGGAAGTCCTTCCTGTCGCCTCTCACAACTCACTGGGTATCTGGATTCACTAGTCTGCCCTGGTGAAGCACAACAAAACCTTCCAAATATTTTCCAGGACTTACAAATAAAATTCAAGGACTTTCCAAGACAGCAAAAAAAATCTAAGACTTTTTCACAATGCAGCAACCCTGAAAATTACTAGCTAAATGTTGCAACATAACCCAAGTTTATCTATCATACAATCTATTATGTTTCTGATTCAGATTTGTTAAAGAGGACCTTTAGCCAAGCGAGGCTATATAATATATCATAAAATACCCCACAAAATTCTACGGCTTTAGCAAAAAAATGAACTCCCAACGTTTTATAGTTTTGATTAAATCCATAAAAAACTGTGTGAGCTGCAAGTCAATTCTGATTGGCTAACGCTCTGAAGACATCAGACTGTGCCATGCCTTTTGCTCATACTGTGGTGCTAAAATCTAAAGATTGCATGTAGGTTGAATCTTTCAGGAAAGAATGCAATACAGACACTGCTGGTTAGCGTTTTCAATCTTACCTAGCAGTTTTATGCTCAGGCAATGAAATAGACGTGTTTGTAACAGACTGTACGTTTTGGCAGTACAGTTGCCAAGCATAGTAATAGTAAATAAGTTAGCAAGAAATTTAAGTACAAGCACAGCAAAGTATACAGAACAAACCAATAACATAAATACATACCAATCTGACCAATAACCATATTCATACCATTAATTTGTTGAGTAGGATTATGTGGTAGATTGGTTAGGAGCAATGTTAGTTTAGAATGATGAGTCAAATAGCGCTAATAGCAGTTAGTAGTAATTACAGTAAACATGAAAAAAAAAAAAATTTTGTTAGTTGGAAAATTTTCATAATTTTACATAAGTCATACTTAGAAGGATTTGTGTTAGAAGTCTTCCTCAGCATATGCACTTTCACAAGGAAGCTAGAAACAGTTGGAATGACCATACGGTCTTCTAGGCCCACTGCCATCTCACACATATGCACATTTATACACAACCACCATACATTGCATAGGTTATGAATATGATGAATGGCCATAATGGTACAATAGGTGGTTACAGTAGCTGTTAGAAGAATACAGTAGCTGTTAGAAGAATACATTTAACCGATCAGTGGTCGAGTGGATAGAACGTCTGCTACTGAAACGGTAGACTCGGGTTCGATTCCCGGTCGGGTCATACCAAAGACTATAAAAATTGGTATTCACAGCTTCCTTGCTAGACGTTCAGCAATTAAAGGGAAAGTATGAAGCCTCCGCCGTGTGTGGTAGACAGGTGGGCAGGTGACAGCTTGACTCGAAGACCGAAAGGTCCCTTCGCTGTCTCCTGGCCAAGGCAACTTGGTGAATAAAATGTAATTACAATTACAATAATTACAATACCTAAACAGCAACTTGATAAAAAAGAAAGTCACTACGAACCAATCTAGTATGCCTACTAGTTTGGGTATGCAGTATGGCTGAATTGGTATTTACTCTTTTTTAAGAATAAATGAGTGAGCACTCATTTGCTGATTTACTCTTTTGTATTTTTTAAATTATTGTTAGGGTTTGGGTTAGGATTAACATTTAAGTAAGAGTTTGGGTTAGGTTTAGGGCTAGAATAACAAGTTTCTTGTTCTTATATAACATAACAGCAGCCTCTGCCCCAAAAGTTTAAACTAGTTGCGAAAATGAGTCATGCTATATATACTAGTACCGGTATGTCACAAATTGTAACTTAATTGCAAAATGGGAATTTTGATTCATCTTATTCTTTTTTATATGAGATGTAGCGCAGGTTGGAAAGTACAGTTACACTGCACCAAATTTTTGTACCAACTTAAAACCCACATAAGATTTGTGTCAAGCCAAACAAAGTGCTAAAACTAGAAGCATGCAGATTTTCATGGATAAAGATCCCCAGGCTCTGCAACTTGATCTAAAAAAAAAGAGGCCTTCATTCCTCGGGTACCACGAACTTCTATTGGTTCCAAGGTATTCTCACATCCACCCTGTGATATATGTTAAGGTTAATGATGAGGGGCTTTTGTGCTGCATTAAAACTAATTTGCATTTTCTGTGCCAATTTGGTGTAAGATTTCATGTTGCTGTGCACCGTATTTCCCTAGTGCATCTTGCAAGCCTTCCAATGGGAAATGTATCTTTTCTCCTAATCCTACTGGTATTATAAATGCTTTACTAATGATTACGACTTTAAACCATAGGACTATTACAGTAAAAATGCAGAAGCGCTAACTAAAAATGAAATGTGTTGATTTTGCACTCGAATTATAAGGCTATTTGTAGCCTATGTTTCTTGCTATCGTATGCTACTAATTCTACAATACAAAACCTTACATCACAACAACAATTAAATACCAAAAAGCCACTAAATTATCACATGACACACACCACATGATATGGACTGAAGAAAAACAGGTAATATGTTCTGAACTTTTTGCAAGTTTAATGGAATTATTTTTTTATAGGCTACGTGCAGAGTTGCAAACTAAATAGGCTAATCAAAACTTCCACAACCGCAATTCTGCAACCAAAATTACCAGTACTGAAATCCACAGTCGCAACACACATAGCAAACCTGCAAGGCAGTGCCTATTTTGCCTCAAGAGGAAAAATAGTCACATGTTATTTTGCCATTCTAAACACTGTCCTGGTCATTGACTTAGGCCTCCCTAACCTGTAACTTCAACAGAGGCAACATATTGTTTTGCCTCGGAAATAGGCTAGCACTTCCAATCTGCAATTGCAGACTTGCCCAGCATTGGAAATTTGTAAATGGCAGAGATGGAGTCGAGGACACAAGGCTCGAGGCCAAAGACACAAAAAAATCCGAGACCAAGGCCAAGGATCAACATTCTGAGTACAGACCCTCTCAAGGCCAAGAAGGCAACATGCAAGTGTTTTCAAAAAAAAAAAGGTCTCCGCGCAAAAACATCATAATTTTTTGTGAAAATTCAAGCTTTCTACAAAAATGCCTTCGCCCAAAAATATATATAGCAAATTTTTGTGAAGGTCTGTGATGTGCTCAAAGACCAAAAACAAATATGGTCATGACCAGAGGTGGACAAAGTAGTCGAAAAATCTACTTAAGTAGAAGTATTGTTACTTACTCAAAAATGCCTTTCAAGTAAAAGTAGAAGTATGGCGAAGCATTTCCACTTAAGTAAAAGTAGGAAAGTAGTCAAAATTAATTCTACTTAAGTAATGAAAGTAGAAAGTAATTTCGAATTTCACGTGTTTGTTTATTCTTCGAAGGTTTGCTGTTGTGACACTTACGATCAGTGTTCAAGCAAAGCCATACTTACGGTAGCATATCAAAAAAATGAAAGTTTTATTATTCTCTTGAAATTACACCAAAGCCTGTTACGAATACGATTTAACAGAGACTCTGGGCTCATCTCCGCACCTGAACAACACAGCTTGAGAAGAAATGTCGCAGCGATGGCGAGTCGTTAGCAACACTGTTCGTTAACCGGCTAGGGAATTGAACCCCAGACGGGCCGCAGCAAACGCAACGCCGTTAACCGCTAATCTTTTTCGTATGAACCAGGAGTAATGCGCATGTCTAGTTTGTCTACTGTACCATGCTAATCAGGGTTCGGTATGTTTTTTTTTTAGTGAGACTGAGTCAACACCTGGTATTTGATGCAACGCAAAAACACACTACCCTAGATGACCTGTAAATGAATCGGCGTAACTATTCAATAAGTTTCGTAGTACTGTACAGTAAAACAAACTCAATGCGTACTTATTGTACACGTTGTGAGGTGGAATAATGTTTACTTCGTTATTGTACACGTTGTGAGGTGGAATAATGGCTAGGTGTTTACTTTTACTTTACATAAAAGTCATTACTACTCAAGTAGCGTTACTTCGAGAGGATTTTACTTGAAGTAAAAGTAGAAGTATCAGAAATGAAAAATACTTAAGTAAGTCGCTCGTTACCGAAAATACTACTTAAGTAGTCTACTTAAGTAGAACTACTTCGTTACTGACCACCTCCGGTCATGACATTGGCCCATTTTCAACAAATCAAAAAATTGTGCTGTCCTCGAGCCAAGGACAGGGCATTTTTGAGGACTTGAAGGCTTTGAGGCCAAGAACTTGACCTTCTTTGCATACATGAACTTATTTGCTCAAGTCAATGCTAAGCAAAATGTCTCAGTATTGACATAACAATTCGCAACAATACCATATTGCCACTAAGCCAGGAAACACCGCAAAACCCAAAAGTTATCCCGTCAAGATGCTTCCTGATAACGCCAAGTACCGGTAGTTTAAAAAAAAAAGAGAAGATAAATGAAAGTTTTGAGAAAAGACACTAATAAAAAAAGGAAAATAATCTTAAAAAAGAAGAGAAAAAAATTAACAAAAAAATAATAAGAGGCATAATAGGAAAAATGAAAGAATAACTAAGAAATAACAAAATCAATAAAAGTAAATGTTCAGAAATCGAAAATAATCAAGTGCTGAACATGAAGTTATGCAAGATTTTAATTAATTTTACCTTTATACAGTTCAAGTTCAGTCAATGTTAATGTTATCAATACAAATACTGTGATTAAAAGGCAAATTTGAAATACATGCAGTCAACAATCTAGACTTTGTTTTGGTTTAGCTCACAATTCACAATTTGTAGAAACTGGTCCGATCTTTAGCAGCCGATAACACATATACACAAAAAAAAACAAAGTAGTAAAAGCAGCAGAAACAACACTTGATAGCACCAAATAAATAACTAATATCATTAGCTGATTCCATAAAAACAATATTTGAGATTTTCCACAGAATTACAACTTACAGAGAACAGGGTTCAGACTGATTGAGTTCATGTGGCGGAGGAATTATGTAGTAAACATTTTTTAATTGTTTTTTGAACAAATTCCAACTGAGGTTTTTAAGTAAGTTGTCGATTTGTTTCCATGGATTGGACCTTCGAGGCCAAGGACTTCAAATCTGAAATGGTGTCCTCGAGGAGACTGCACCTTTGGTAAATGATACCAGTATCAGTAAGCTGGCATACTGACTTACGGTATCTGTTATGACAATGCACCTTTACCCTTTGCTATGTTGCACATTAATTTTTCATTTGATTGATTCACGTTTAGGTTTATCCTCCACACACGAGAAAGCAAGGGTGTGGGTAGCGTTTTTTTTTTTTTTGACAACTCATCCAGTCATCTTCACTCGCTTGTTGCCTGGTTGCTGCGGTTTTTTGTTTGCTCATAACCTACTACCTGACAATTGTACACTTACTTTCAGTATTTTACAACAACACAGTACAAGGTTACTGGCTAATCAGTAGTATAGTGCATCAAACGCCCCTTAATTTTTAAAAACTTGTTATATTTTAATGTCTATTCTTTCAAATGTTTGACTTCTTGATAGAAGCTTACATGCAAAAAATCAATGAAATCAAAGGTGGTTTTGGGGGGCCACCGGCCACTTTTGTATTTTTGTAGCCATTTTAGGGTAAACGCTTAACAAAAAATTTTAAAATTTATTGTTATTCACCCGAACCTTGTCATGTTCAGTATCAAATCGAAGGTCTCGATAAAAGAAATACATATTTACAATGAAACACCACAAATTCCTTCTTCAATATTACTTAGTACTTAAATTGTGCATTTTTACTAAAAATTTAACTTAAAAGCCAGAACAAAGTACTTGGAGTACAAGAATAAAATACTGTATTACATTCCAAAGCAATTGATCACCTTTTTTTATCACAATTAAAAACAACATCAGAGTCGCATGTTCAGTCTTGCAATTCCATGACTGCAAAAGATCACAAGTATATTCAGCAATGATGTCTCCAGATGACAAATCACTTCCACTATCATACTTTGCTACTCCCAATAGCTTTACATCGGTAGCATTTCCAACCAGCACCGGCAATCTTTCCTCTTTTACATTCTTATTTGGAAGAGTTGCAGCTGTTGCGGAAAACCAATTTTTCTGAACATTTTTAGCAATAACTTTTGCTGTTGATCGTCGAGCCTTATAGGCCATTGAGCACGACTTGGTCACATGACGTAGATCACCCCCTGCCTTTTCAATTACAGCTTTGGTAAGCGCAACTTGCTGTAAAGAAGTGATGTCAAGCGGCTACAGACACAACTGAAGATGGCTTTAGAATGTCATGAAGAATAAATGCAATAGTGCCAGCATATGTTGATCTGTGGTGACTATGCTTTTTCTGGTGCTCTGGAATCACCTTTTCACTTTCTTCCAAGCTGTCTGACAATGCACTGTCATGAGACCACATAAGAGTTTTCATCTCTTGCTCCTTAGTTGTTTCATGACGCTCTTGCCTGGAAGTTTCTTCTTGGAAGCTTTTTCCTTTTTTTCGATCTTTATCAACTTTCGTTTTGTCAACACCTGCAAAAGCTGCTCTATCGGATTTCATTGACTCTAAAAATGTATGATCTTCTTTAGTTTTAATTATTGCAAATGCATCTTTTTTCCATGCACCAAAAGTCTTATTGAGACGTTCATTCATGGATTGCAGCTTAGCCAAACTGTTTGGAGAATCTCGACGAGACACAGGTATTTGTCGCAATTTGTTATGGTCACTGAGAAGGTCAAGTATCAATTTGCAGCATTGATGGTCTGAAAGCATAGTGATAATTGCTTTAGCATAGAATGTTTTTAACTGGCTCAGAATGATGCTGGCAGATTTCCATTTTAATGCCTGTGTTTACTTGCCTTTTTTTTTGGATGTGTCACATCATACATCGAAGAACCTGACAGCAAGTCGGAAGTCGTACTCCTGTTATTGTTCCATCTTCTTCCGTAACAGCATTGCCAAGACCATGTATGGCTCCTACTGATCTGGTCTTTTTGGATTCAACTCCAACAGCTTTTAAGTTCAAAAAAATTTAAGTGAAAATACTGTAATAATAGTATATACGTAATAAACTATTGATGATACAATCATATTTAGGTTTTTTCACAAATACTGTCATATACCTATACTTCTTTGAAGTTTGAGTAGGCTGTCTACTGGATTAAACTAAATGAAATTACGCTACTATTGCATGTTTAAATGGCCATGGCTGACCACCAATAAGTAAAAGTTTGTTTAAGTCAAAACAGCAGTTTTGTCAGTGAATGCTTGCTAAGTGAGCAGTTTATGATATCACACTTGATTTGAAAAACTAGGATAGCTGCAGCACAATAAATGAGGATAAAAAAGTGTAAATTACATAGGCCAAATAATGTTTAGTTTTTTCCATAGGTGGGCAAGTTAATGCAAAACGTTAGCTTCGTTAACCACTAGTCCGTTAACAAACTTCACACCTCCGTTAATGTTAATCCGTTATTTTTAGCTTTAATTAAAGAAAGTAAATAAAGTCCGTTAATTCATTAACATTTTGCTTGTAATTTACATTTCTTTTTATTCACTCACTTTCAGAACACGTATTGGCGCTGTTGAGTTGATTGTAAGGAAACATTTATTGCTATGATGGTCTTTTTGTGTTTTGGAAGTTACGGTACATTTTACAGTCTAATCTAATTTCAAGATAAAAATAAGTTCAACTGCACAAACGAAGCTGCAATCGGAAAATCTTTGGAAATTGCGAACAGCGATAATTAAAGATCTATGAGGCTGCAGCTTGTTATTTGCCACAAAAACAGCTCCTTTCTTCGCTTTCTTCTATAAAACTCGTGCTAATACGCAACTAGTATTACCAGTGCAGACTGGTTCGTGCCGGTACAATGAATGAATGTTGCAAGATATTAACCATAAAAACCTTAACGGAAGTTAACAGAACTTAACGGAAGTTAATTTAGTCCGTTAACATGAAAAAACTTTTTAACGGATTAACAAGTTAGTGAAAAAGTTGGCTTCGTTATTAACGGATTAACGAACTTGTGCCCACCTATGGTTTTTTCAAGCAACTGCGTCACTAAATTGACTGAATAAGGAATGCTTTGTTTGCAAAGGGTTTTCAGCAGGATTAAGCTGAGTAAAACCACACCAGGATAGATTGTGACTACATACCGGTAGTTGAATTAAAGAATTAGGATAGTAGCATTTAATCAAAGCAAAACAAAGAAGGGCAAATTGTTTTCCTTCCAATTGCATCCAAAAGAAGTAGGATTTTTAAGTTGCTTTTTTACGTAAAAAGCACATACAAATTACCATATCATTTTTTTAAACAAACTGGGTTTTATTTACCCTGCCATAAGTGAGTTCCTTTCATCAAGACTTTCAATTTGATACCAAACCTGACTAGGCTTGGGTGAAAAACAACAAATCAAAATTTTTACATTTAACGCCTCCTCAAAAATGGCCGTAAAAAATAAAAGTGGCCGGTGGCCCCCCCAAGACCAAGATCAATTTCATTCATTTTTGGCCCACACACTTCTACTAAGAAGTGTAACAGTTGAGAAAATAGACATCAAAATTTAACTACCTAAGGGCGTTTGATGCACCCTAGCCAGTAGCCTAGTATTTTTTCATATGAAGCGCAAGTTACTGGTACAGGGTAGTTGGTAGTAACTGTGGCAGTTACCGTACCATATAAGAACAGAGAAGTCTTGCCAGTCTTTCTTACAGATAAAACGTACCGGTACCAACTCCATCACAAGTAGGCTGTTCATCTAATGATTTTACTTTTAGCTTAGTATGGTAAACTTAGACCTAAAGTAAACTTTTCGACAAATTTCGACTAAGCAGGCCAACCTTCTAAGCTGGCCTACCTTCACAAACTTGTTGCTTCATACATTCTGCTAAGCTGGCCAACCTTTACAAACTTGTTGCTTCATACCTTCACAAACTTGTTGCTTCATACATTTGTTGCTTCATACTTGTTGCTTCATACATTCTGCCAGTCTCTTGATTGGGCCATTGCTTTGTCTTTGTTGATGTTTTCCAGCTGACCAATTATCACGTGATATGACGTCATTTTATTTTTTTGCGATTTTGAAAAGTTTTTGACCTAAAATGTTTTCTTTCGATTTTCATTTTATTTTGGAATTTGCAGTGGGGAGGTTTGCAAAGTTTTTGGAGCTCTTAAGTCTCACAAATTTGCCCTTCAATATAGGTGAAAAGCAAAAAAGGTCTTCCCGTACTTCAAGCAAGAATGGCAGTGCGGTACGGTATGCTCAGAATTTGCGTACTACGTACCTCGCACTTTGAACCGTACCTTACCAGCGTACCGTAATTTAGGTCAATTTTTGAAGCGTCCCGTACCAACGTACCGTACCCGTGGCGTACCGTACCAGCGTACCCTACTTCTTAGCAAAAATTGAGGCGTACCGTACCGTACTTATGTACCGTGCCGTACTGCCATCCTTGCTTTAAACTACTGGCAAATTTAACTGACTTTGAAATCACTAACGAATAAATCAGCGATCTCAATTCAACCATTTAGCGTCAGTTTCAGCAGTTTTTTGCCTCTGTATATAAAAAGCCGGCGCAAAGTGCGAAAAGCCTGGGGTTTTTAATTTAAAGAGCATTCCAACAAATCGTACCCATACCCAGGGGGCATATTTAGGGGCAGAGGTGGTCAGTAACGAAGTAGTTCTACTTAAGTAGACTACTTAAGTAGTATTTTCGGTAACGAGCGACTTACTTAAGTATTTTTCATTTCTGATACTTCTACTTTTACTTCAAGTAAAATCCTCTCGAAGTAACGCTACTTGAGTAGTAATGACTTTTATGTAAAGTAAAAGTAAACACCTAGCCATTATTCCACCTCACAACGTGTACAATAACGAAGTAAACATTATTCCACCTCACAACGTGTACAATAAGTACGCATTGAGTTTGTTTTACTGTACAGTACTACGAAACTTATTGAATAGTTACGCCGATTCATTTACAGGTCATCTAGGGTAGTGTGTTTTTGCGTTGCATCAAATACCAGGTGTTGACTCAGTCTCACTAAAAAAAAAAAACATACCGAACCCTGATTAGCATGGTACAGTAGACAAACTAGACATGCGCATTACTCCTGGTTCATACGAAAAAGATTAGCGGTTAACGGCGTTGCGTTTGCTGCGGCCCGTCTGGGGTTCAATTCCCTAGCCGGTTAACGAACAGTGTTGCTAACGACTCGCCATCGCTGCGACATTTCTTCTCAAGCTGTGTTGTCCAGGCGCGGAGATGAGCCCAGAGTCCCTACTAAATCGTATTCGTAACAGGCTTTGGTGTAATTTCAAGAGAATAATAAAACTTTGATTTTTTGATAAATTCGAAATTACTTTCTACTTTCATTACTTAAGTAGAATTAATTTTGACTACTTTCCTACTTTTACTTAAGTGGAAATGCTTCGCCATACTTCTACTTTTACTTGAAAGGCATTTTTGAGTAAGTAACAATACTTCTACTTAAGTAGATTTTTCGACTACTTTGTCCACCTCTGTTTAGGGGCCCCCTTTGGGTCACCAGGATAGTATAAGTAGCATAGAATAGTATGCAAAATTGCGGCATGCCCCCCTCCCCCCCCCCCCCCATATAACTTGGGCAGAAAGTTTGAGCACACAAAGGGACAGAATCTGGGTGAAGATCTTTTTTTATCTTTTTTTGGGAGGCTTCACCTAATTTTGGGCCAAAAACCGGACTGATTCTGAGTGAAGAAATTTGCTTTTCGTCTTCATTATTTTCAAATTTCCTGCCCCCCCCCCTCTTCGAAAATCCTGCGTACGCTACAGCCCGTACTTTTACAAAAAAGGCATATCGGACCAACGTACCGTACCCGTATCATTACAAAACAAGCGTACCGTACCCGTATCATTACAAAACAAGCGTACCGTACCAGAGTACTGTACAACTTAGCAAAAATTGAGGCGTACCGTACTTATGTACCGTACCGTACCGTACTACCATCCTTGACTTCAAGCTTATAATTTCAAGCAATTTCGGGCTATTTTGCAGTGTGGATTTCCTCAAGGATCAATCAATTAATCAAGTTTATTTGTTTATGCAACACAGTCACCATTAACATAGTACAAAACAGAAGTTGTAATGCAATAGTTTTAGGCAACCATGCCGTATAAACTGAACAGCGAAAGACCATTTCATGGTCATTTAAGTCAAGCTGTCCATTAACTAGAACTTTGATTTGTCACGAATGACTTTAAACGA
This sequence comes from Trididemnum nubilum, assembly GCA_963965965.1. Taxonomy (NCBI): domain Eukaryota; kingdom Metazoa; phylum Chordata; class Ascidiacea; order Aplousobranchia; family Didemnidae; genus Trididemnum; species Trididemnum nubilum. The sequence continues at coordinate 23,466,115 of OZ014470.1, forward strand.
AAGAAACGCAAAACACAAAATTAACAAAATATAAACAGACCCAAGCTATTACAGATTTGCTGAAAAAATTTGTTTGCTGAAAGAATTTTGTTTACAGTTATTTGCTGAAAGAATACTTGGACAAGAGTTTCAAATTTGGCGATGTGCTATTCCATAGTTTTTCTCCAGTAGCCTAGCCTATGTGAACTGCAGTTTGCCCATATCGTGTATTCATTAGTGGGATAAAAAAATTATTTTTAGTAACAGATTTAGCAGAGGTGGAGTCCTCGAGGACACATTTTGAAGTCCTTGGCCTTGGCCTCGAAGCCTCAAGTCCTCGAAAATTGCCCTGTCCTCGGCTCGAGGACAGCTCTATCTTTTGAACCGTTGAAATTTTGTTGGAAAGCGCCAGAAACCTCGCAGAAAATTTGCGAAGACCTTTTTTGGTTTTCCTCAAGTGGAAATCGCCTGAAAAAAATTTTTTGAAGACCTTTTTTTTGAGATTGCTTGAAAAAATTTTTTTTAACTTCTTTTTTTTGGAGAACACTTGCGCCTGTGTCCTTGGTCCTTGGCCTTGAGAGGGTCTGTCCTTGGCCTCGAAATTTTTGTGTGTCCTTGGCCTTTGCCTCGAGCCTTGTGTCCTCGACTCCACCTCTGAAATTTAGTATGGTAATTATGGTAGTTACTAACAGAAGAAAAAAAAGTAATTACAATTTTCATTAAGACTTCAATGATGAAAAGAGTACATAAATTTGCCCATTTTAAGTTTAAGTATATCTTATATTTGCAAAATATTCAACGATTTTTCAAGGTGGTGAATTATCCAGCCAATTCCGGTGGTTTACAGTAGCTAAAATTAAACTATAATTTTTGATATTTTTTGTTTTGATTTTGGGACTGCGGTTGCAAAGATATTCAACAACTACAAACAAATATCCCCCGAAAAAAATTTTTGGAAACTCTGAGTTTTGTTCTTCCCGCCAAAACCACAGTAGGCCTAATAGTTTAGAGAACTGTGGTAGGCCTAATAGTTTAGAGATAGTTTATTTCTAAATAGTTTATTTCTAGATAGTTTAGGCCTAATTAGGCCTAACTACCTCTAAATTATTAGGCCTAATAGTTTAGAGATAGTTAGGCGTAATGGTTTAGAGATAGTTAGGCGAAATAGTTTAATAAGATTACAGTAGGCCTAATAGTTTAGAGAACTGTGGTTTTGGCGGGAGGAACAAAACTTAGTTTCCAAAAACTTTTTTGGGGGGATATCTTTTTGTATTTGTTGAATATCTTTGCAAACGCATCCCCAAAATCAAAACAAAAACTATCAAAAATTTATAGTTCAATTTTAGCTATTGTAAACCACCGGAATTGGCTGGATGATTCACCGCCTTGAAAGACTATTCATTTTTACATGATCTTTTAGGCACTTGAAGTTAGTAATTCTGATGATACTATTTTGCATAACTTGGAGTTTTCGTATCATGGTGTTATTTGCTTCACCCCATTAATTGTAGCGATAGCACTCATTGCTGTTCCCATAAATTGCACAATTGTTTTTAAACTACAGGGCACTAATCAAATTTGCCTATTCTTTTTATCACTGTGACGCTCTTAACGTAACAATGATATACAATGGCGGTTGGTATAAAATGCTGGAGCGAGCCTGCTGCCGGCACAGACTTAGTCGGAGAGACAAAATTCGCATGTCATCGTTTCGTACGAATAAATAAAAACGCTTTAAACTAATCGGTCTGCTCGACCTTTCGCTAAAATACGTAGAACTGCTAAACCATAGACTCTTTATGGCTGAACCATGCTAACATGCCATACTGTAGGTGTGAGCATGCAAAGCTATAGTAAAGATTTACTAAGGTTTGTTAACTTACATGACGTCGTATTTTACACAAAATTCTTGCTGCATTAGCAAGTTTTTTGATAACATCGTCAATGTGTAGGCTCCACTTTAGTTCATGAACAAAGGTTATTCTTAAATACCAGAGGTGGAGTCCTCGAGGACGTCCTTGGCCTCGAGGACACATTTTGAAGTCCTTGGCTTTGTCATTGGCCTCGAAGGTCAAGTCTTTGGCTTTGGTCTCGAAGCCTCAAGTCCTCGAAAATTGCCCTGTCCTCGGCTCGAGGACAGCACTATTTTTTGAACAGTTGAAATTTTGTAGGAAGACGCCAGAAACCTCGCGGAAATTTTGCAAATACCTTCTTTTCTTTGTTTTCGTTTATTGGAGCATACGGTAGGCGTAGCCAAGGGGGGCAGGGGTCCGCCCCCCCCCCAATTGAAATTTCACCAATGACAAAAATGTGACAAAAAAGTCTATTGTTTCTTCAGTTTCAGTTTCTCTTTAGCATTTTTCGCTTACAACAGTAACTAACAACAGTACTGAAGACATGGGCTCCGGGCCCCCTCAATTCAATTTTTACCAGCCAGTTTAAACGTATAACCCGGAAGAAATGGAGAGTTTTTGTCCTAAAAGTTGCTATCCTAGGCTTACAGTTAGCCTTTCTATGAACGTAATACATTAACCAGAGCCGGATTTACCATAATATGACGCAGTACCAGCTAAGGGCCCCGCGCTCAAATCGTAAGACTTTTTTTGGTCTTCACCTATATTTAGCAGAAAAGATGCTGCGAAAATCTCCACAGTTCGAAGGGCTCAGCGCGATGTAAATTTGGCCTGGCAATAGCATGATTAGTAGGCGTAATCATCTATTGTATCATTTTTGGATAACAATTCAGTAATTCACCTCTACCTTGCCGGTTTTTACGCACAAAATACTTGAAAAAAATTTTTCATGGAAAATGCTGTTTGAACAAATCATTGAACTTCAACTAAGGGGGCCTGGGCCCAATGGCTGAACATGTATCCCTATAACTGGTTAGTTTCATGACAAAACAAAAATCTCCAAGGAAAACCTTTGAGTGGACTATATTTACTGCTAAAATGATGCAAGAGACAATGCACCTTACTTTTCCCTACCTGGACCAAATCACTTACAATTGAAATTTAACTCCAAAATGCAACATGTTAAACGTGTTTTGGACTCAACTTGCTATTAAAAGGAGAATTAAACTATTTCATTTTTTCAATTGGCTTTCAATACTGTCACAAATTTAGTGCTTTTAAATGGCTCTGAACGCTTGCGAATTGTGATTCAATGGCATTAAAATAGCTTTTTTTCCAAAAATTTACAAAAATCGCCCAACGGCTTGGGGCTTTGCCCCCAGACCCCCAAAACCTCCGGCGGCTGGGGGCCCCGTTCCCAGACTCCCGTCTGTGATACGTTTGAGTTACGCTAGCCTTCTCAACACGTTTCCAAGTTAGATACTTGTACTTTTCAACGTAGTTTAACCCCTCTTCCTTTTGCAAAATCCAGGTTAAGCACCAACAGGCAACGATTTCAGATCTTCCATACTACGATATCTTTGTCCCACAAAAACTATCTCTTTTGAAAATTTTTGATGACGTCATAGCATGTGATTTGTGGTTTTGGCTTCCCCCAATCAAAAATCCTGGGTACGCCTATGAATTGGAGATCGTCTGAAAAACTTTTTTTGAAGACCTTTTTTTGGAGAACACTTTCGGCTGTGTCCTTGGCCTCGAGCATTCCTGTCCTTGGTTTTGAGAGGGTCTGTCCTCGGAAAGGCTGTCCTTGGCCTTGGCCTCGGTTTTTTTTTGTGTCCTTGGCCTTGGCCTCGAGCCTTGTGTCCTTCACTCCACCTCTGCTAAATACTTAACACTACTTTTTTCAAGGATTTTATGCTCACCAATTTTGACTCTTAACGTATTTGAACAAGATTTTTTGCTTTTAGGAGCAATTATAAAGTATGTTGTTTTCAAGTGATTGATAGGCAGCCTATTAAATATCATTCACTCATCAATAACGCTCAATTCTTCATCTAATATTTGGTATAATTGGTTAACATTTTTGCTTTTGAGTATTAGCACTGTGTCATCTGTGAAAAGATTGGCATGAAATTTAGTGTGGAGAGGTAAATCATTAATACAGCGAAAAGAGTAGTGGACTCAAGGTGGAACCTTGTGGTACACCACACAGAATTTTTTTGGTGTGTGATTGTGTTTCATCACACTGAATAAATTGGGAACGATTAGATAACTAATTATTCATAAGACTAAACAGTAAACATGTTACCTCTGATATCATTAAATTGTAACTTTTTCAGCAGCATTTCATAAAAGACTGTATCAAAGGCCTTTGATAAATTAAAAAAGACGCAGCAAGTAAAACACCTCTCATCTAAATTTTTCTTCAATCTTTCAGTTAAATCAGTTATAGCCATCTCAGGGGAATATCCAGGACGAAATCCAAATTTTTGTTTAGTAATGAGATTGTGCGTAGTGAAAAATTTTTGTAGGCGAACATACAGTAATTTTTCAAAGACCTTTGATACCCGTGACAATATTGATATTGGTGTATAGTTGCTAGAAAAATCTTCTCCAATTCTCAATGGGGGGGGGGGGAGGTGTTCTAATCCCCAAATCCCCCTATAGCTACTGCTACGCGACTGAACGTGAAAAACAAGAATAGATCTTCTACCACTGATATCATCTGGAGCAGCGCATGCGCTTGGCTACCACATCGTTAGAAACTTGTTATATTATTCTGTGTAAACTGATTTTGCGGCTCGCTGGTGTCTGTGGTTTTCCACAAGAGGCTCTTTCTTTGAACAACTTTGTTTGGTTCTGGGCAGCGTCTCACAGAAAAAATTTTGCAGGGAGTACGAAGGTCGATACCGGGCCCCAAAATTTTTTTGGGCCCCAAGCCTTATCGGGGCCAATGCTGTTGAATCATTTTTTGCTCAACGGGTGTAGATCTTCATTTAAAAGTGAGGGGTTAACGATATTCGCATACAGTTAGAACCTATTAAAAACACAACTAGACATAAAATTGGTTTAAATCCAGCTAGGGGGTTTAGGTGAGCGCTGTGAGCTCCCCCAACGGGGTCCGGGGCAGAGCCCAGGAAGCTTTAGCACTTTTTATGTTTCTCGAGCGTAAAATACAGCATTTGATTAACATCCCAGCACTAAACTTGCTTAAATTGACAAGCAGAAAAACGTGATATACATGAAAGAAAGTATGTGAAGTGGGGAATGATGACATTGACACAATATTATACAATATAATGACTTTAATACTGCAAATCCAACTATTTTATTGATAAAAGTTTTAAGAAGTCATCTGCAATCATAGACTTCACAAACTCAAATACCTATTAAACTCATACAGATAGAGTGAGTCACGTAATGATAGTAGTAGTATGTCAACTTTGACTGCCCTCTCTGAGGTTGAAATGCTTTTGGATCTTTGGAAATGTTGGCCCTTGTACATTGTTATATCGTAGAATTAGGGCTCTCAAGTCAGAGAAATCTAACAAAACGTTAATTTTGGTGCAAGTGTATGGCTTTTGATACATTTTTCTCTTTTATTAACCGAATCGTCCATTATTGGATGCCCTAAAGGCTGTGTAGCAAAAATAGCGACCAATTACCAGTACTGAATAGGCTGACTGATATTTTTGCTGTAGGCAAGTTTGATTACGGTGTTATGGTGCGATACCAAACCCTAACGCAGAAACCTGAACTCTTCCAGGCCCCTTGATCCCGGGCCCCCCTAGACCCGAGCCCGGGTACGATGTACCCCCTGAACCCCCTCCCGCAGGCCCTGGTTCTGGGAACAAAGTCCCCAGTCGCTAGACAGTTTTTTGATTATTTTTTGCAAAAAAATCGTCATTTTTGCATCCCTTGAATTACATTTTGCTTGTTTTTAAAGCCATTTGATAAAGCTAAATTTCTAAAATGCGGTTAAATCATTTGAAAGAATTCAACTGTCTGGCCCCTTTAGTCCCCCCTCACTTACTCGTACAGGTCAAGTCGATCCAAAGCATATTTAAACAATTTCATTGCATGGTTAAATGCTTTAAGTGACTTGTCTAAAGCAGTGGTGGCCTTAGGAAAGGGGGGGCCCCTGTGCAAATTAAATGGGGGGGCCCTTTTCTTTACACACTACTTTAACATGTTTTATCTGCACTTGCAATTAAGCGCAACAATGCATTTCATAATCATAAAAAACAAGACCAGAAGACCAATGCAATTGCAGCCCTAATTAAATCAAATGTTTGTTCATAAGTTCCTCTCATCTAGATTATCAACTCAATTAATTGCAGTAAATTAACGTAAACTTTCAGCAATTGCTTTCAGTATGCTTGTGTTATTACAGAATATGTTTGAGTACTTAGCAATAATGTTTGAATGCTTTATACTGCTTAGCATATGATATACTGTATACGTTAGTCAAAAACCTATTACTGCCAGTTGCTGAAAGCAATTGAAAAAAACAAGTGGAAAAACGACTACCTGAGTCAAAGGCGTAGCCAGGATTTTTGATTGGGGGGGGGGCCAAAACCACAAATCACATGCAATAACGTCATCAGAAACTTCGAAAGAGGAATTTTTTGGTGGGGCAAAGATATCGTAGAATGGAAGATCAGAAGTCGTGGCCTTGTGTAGGCATGTAACTAGGAACTCGTTCAAGGAGAGAGCTTAAACCAATAGCCTAGTTAAAATGCGAAAATGTGTAAATTGGGAGACGTGCTTTAAGTAAAGAAGTGTACTGTAATTCAAATGTATCACAGACGGGGGTCTGGGGGCGGAGCCTCCAGCCGCCCGAGGTTATGGGGTCTGGGGGCGAAGCCCCCAGCCGCTGGACGATTTTTCGTAATTTTTTGGAAAAAAGTAGTTTTAATACCATTGGATCACATTTTGCACATTTTCAGAGCCATTTGAAAGTACTAGATTTTTAAAATTTGAAAGCCAATCGAAAAAATTAAGTTGTTTAGTCCTCCTTTTGCTTGCAATTTAAGTCCAAAACACGTTTAAAATCTTGCATTTTGTGGTTAAATTTTATTAGTGATTTCGCCCAGGTAGGGGGAAGTTGAGTACATTCCCTCCTGCAATATTTTAGCAGTAAATAACAATTCAGTCGATTATTTTTTTTTTATAGATTATTGTTTTGTCTAGAAAACAACCAGTTATAGGAGTACATATACGGCCAGGGGCCCAGGCTCTCTCAATTCAAAAATTTGCTCAATGAGCATTCCCTTCACTGAAGCTAATTTTTTTCAAAAGTATTTTGTTGCATAAAAACTGGCGAGGTGGAGGTGAATTGTAATTGAAAAATGTACAATAGATAGTTATGCCTACAAACCATGTTATTGCCCGAGTCGGATTTACATTGAGTTGGGCCCCTGGCACTTTGAGATTTTTGCAATATTTTCGCGCCAAATACAGGTGAAGACCAAACAAGTCTTATCTGAGTGCGGGGCCCCTGGCACTGTGCCATGTGTTAAATCTGTCCCTGGTTATTGCATTACATTCATAAAAAGGTTAGATGAGAACCTCAGTTAGCAACTTTTAGGATAGAAACGCTTAATTTCACTCGGGTTATACGTTTAAATTGGTTGGCAACATTAAATTGAAGGAGCCATGGCCCTCTGAAACAGTATTATTGTTGGGGGCCCAAATAAATTAGAGGGCCATATAAATATTCTTGTAGGGGGCCCCTAAAATTGGTTGGCAAAAATTAAATTAAGGGGCCCTGGCCCCTGGATCAATATTGTTGTTGGGGGCCCTTTTAATTATTATTGTAGGGGGCCCATTTAAATTGGTTGGTAAAAATTAAATTGAGAGGGCCAGGGCCCCCTGGCTCAATACAATTGTTAATTACTGCTGTACAGGTGTACTGTTGTATGCAAAGATGCTAAAAGAAACTGAAGCTGAAGAAACAACAGTCTTTTTAGTGACATTTTTATCATGGGTAGCATTTCAATTGGGGGGGCCCCTGGCCCCCCCCTGGTTACGCATATGACCTAAGTAGCCTAACAGTAGCAAGCAAAAAAAAAGAGTAGTAAGTTGACTTTACCAGTAAATTTTCATTATCTGTTTACTAAATCTGACTTAAAAGTTAAAAGTAATATTGTCTTGAAAAGGGGGATATGTGTAATAACACTTGGAACAAGTACATCTTGAGGGAGGGGGTACATATGTAATGACGCTTAAAACAAATGCATAAACTTTTTATCATAATTTGCTATAGTTTTTCACAATCAATTTTTTCTGCGCGCGATAGGTCAAATGGGGGGGCCCCTGTGCATTTGCACACTTTGCACATTCCTAAGACCACTACTGGTCTAAAGAGGGGTGTTGAAGCCCTTCTTACTACTCTGGTTGCGCGCCACTGTCCCAAATACTGCTTATACAAGTTTTGTATTATTCTTCCAAATACATACCGGTAGCAAAAACAATCCTGTTTTTTCCAGAGCACCATATATTACATTCAAGATTTTGCGAAGGGAGGTGCTAGCTTGATCCAAAAGTTAGCATTTCTCTACGACAAACTTTGTACAGTATCGAGCACCGACGTCTTAAATAAACGGTGGTGCATTTTAGGTGTATCATGGAAGACATTTGGGGGCAAAGCCTCTCGCTGAGCAATTTTTGCGATTTTCAAAAAAAGCTAATTTATTTAACGTCATTTGAAAGAAATTTTGCACCATTTTGGAATCACTTTAAAGAATTGAATTTCTAATGTAATTCATCCCCCCACTTAAAAGTCAGGTCCAAAACACTTTAAAAGACAGTATGTTTGGCTATTACTTTGAAATCACTCAGCTAATGAGGGAGGCTTCAGCCCCAGCAACGTGTGTTCCTCAATCAGTAGCGTAGGCGGGGGGGGGGGGGGCTCGAGCCCCCCCATTGGCTTGTGAAGTATGCAAAACTGCACGTTTTTGTTGCTTTTTAGGCCGATTTTTGGTGAAAAATTGAAAACAGCCCCCCCAAAGGAAATTGGGTGCCGAAGTCGTGAAGTAGATGTCGTGATTCGGTGTGAAAAAGTGTTTGAATGTGTGATTTTGGCCGAAAAATTAGACTCAATTTCGGCGAAGACCTTTTTTTTTGTTTTTTTGGAGACCACCTGATTTTGGGCTGAAAAATCGTTTGAATTTCCGAATTTGGCGGAAACATCAGACTCAATTTCGGCGAAGACCTTTTATTTTTATTTTTTTTGGAGACCACCTGTTTTTGGGCAGACAAATCGTTTGAATTTCCGATATTGGCCGAAAAATCAGACTCAATAATTTCGGCGAAAACCTTTTTTTTTTTTTTTTTTTGGAGACCACCTGTTTTCGGGCGGAAAAAAAGTTTGAAGTTTCCGCTTTTCGAGAAATTTCGTCTCAATTTTCGGACAAATTGTGTGAAACTGGTTCAAGAACAATGAAAATTCGGGTCAAGGTCGTTTGCACTTTTCTCAGTCTTTCAAAAAAGCCCCCCCCCCCCCCTTTTCCAAATCCTGGCGACGCGCCTGTCCCCAATAGTTGCACTAGTAAACACATCTTGGAAGAACTATAAAGCAGAGATGGAACCGGTCAGGATTTTCTCGCCCCGACCGGTAAATTTCAAAATCTACGCCGGTCGACCGGCCTTTCCACCGGTTTCTGACCGGCCCGGTTAACCGTTTTTTTACAGAGGGTTTTTGTTCACTGCTCTATACATCTAATGAAAGATTTTCGAAAGGGTGGGGGGTATGGGTAAGGTGTTAAAATTTGTGACTCCGGACGGGGGTCTCAAAAAAAATGCCAAAAAAATTTTACGTGTTTTGCAAAAACAACTCAATTTTAAGACCTCTTTAGGAGAATTTCGGTTTGAAATTCCTGTTTTGAGCAGCGCAATACGTGCACAAAATAAGCATGAAAAGAACTGGAGGGCACAAGCAAAATTATTAGGCATCCTTTTTAATGGTATTATGCGTAAAGCCAAGAAAAGAACTTAAAATTTTTTAGCTGTTGGTGACAGATTATCTGCAATTTGCCAAGCAGCAAACACTAAACTGCCATGACATTGGGTAGAAAATATTTAAAATTTAATGAGCCCCAGCAATTTGTAGAAATGCTACTTCAGAACAAGCCATGGCTAGTTAGATATAAAAAAATAAGAGCTATGTCTTTCTTGCGCAGTATAGAGTGTGGTAAATTTAAGATAAAAAAGATTTTCAAAGCGGCAAGATTTTAGCATGCTCTAAAAAATCTGAAATCTGCTGCCGTTTCTACTCTCAAGCTGTTTAAAATGATGCTATAGAATGCCAGGTAGCGTAAGCCTCTTCCACATGCATGCTTTATTATAATCTGATGACGCGATTTTAACGTATATTGTGCACTTTTTTGCTTTGTGCCGAGGCCCAAACGGATGGGCATTTCACAATGCCCTTCCCCCCTTAAATACGCACCTGGATATGCATGTCTTAATGGTTACTGCATTTTAGTCACAGATGGTCGCAGCTTGAAACCATTTAACAATTGTTTTCAAAAGGTGTGGTTTGTTAATACTGTCTTTTTATAAAAAGTTTTATTTATAATAAAATATATGTGTATATTTCGGTTAATGCGTAGATGTCTTTTAGTTGCAAGAAAGGAGAATTTGACCGGTGTTTCAACCGGCTTGACCGGCCGGTCGAAGAATCTCGACCCGACCGGTAACCTGACCGGTTTCCATCTCTGCTATGAAGTACTATAGTACCGGTATAGCTGCAACCCTTCGTTTAGGAATGCAAACTGCCCGGCGATGAAAACACAAGGAAACGAAAGTAGTTACACCACAGCTTCTGCAGAGGCCGACGAATCGCAAATTTGCTGCTTTCTAATATTATACTGTGCTCGTAGCGACGTTATTAACCAAACAACATTCACGATTCACGAAAAATATTGCTTGAAAAAACCAACGTCAACAAATTCAACAAAAATATTTTTTGGGTGAAAAATTTGCTAGTATTAAAAGAAACTTATACTATAGGCTAAATCTCGAGATCAGTCGCAGGTCGCAAAAACCTGTTGTGCGGGCCGCACTTTGGACAGCCTTGATGTTGGCCCAGTACTTAAATTGTAGGGGGGACGCGTCCCCCCATTGAGAGTTAGCGTGCCCCCATCGAGATTTATTATCTCCTCATCGAGATTTAGCGTCCCCCAATCAAGATTCAGCGTCCCCCCATCGAGGTTTGAGCGCTGGTTGAACAGACGAAAAAGGGCCTGGCAGCACAAACAAATCCCACAAATTCCGGCCGAATTTAGTTCCAAATTGCGGCGCAGACCTTTTTTGTTTGGTCTTCACTAGATTTTGGGGACGGTAAGACATAATTTCCGCTAAAGTACTTTCACATTCCAAATGCGTTTGGTCAAGGCTGCAAAAGCGTCCCCCCATCCAAATTTTGCAGTTTAATTACTGCGTAGGCCTATATGCATGGCTGCCCAGAGTTGTAAACGGGCCGACTAACCCGAAAATATAATCCCTAATCCGGCCCGAACCCGAAAACTAATTTGAAGTCCAATTAGGCCCGAAAAACCCGAAAGTATAGTTAGGTCTGAAAAACGTAACTAGTTAATTGCTCCTTTCCTAAGTTATTTTGGATATATTTCGTGCACCTAAGCAAAAAAGCAAGTCTCAGGCATGAATTAAGCTCGAAATTTTGTCAACTTTAGACGCGACCCGGCCCGAACTCGAACCCGACCCAAAAAGCCCGGCCCGACGTACAACTCTGGGGCTGCCATCGACATGAACCCAAAAACAAGGACAGGGATCGGCAATCTTTTCATCCCGCGGGCCATGCCAGGACCACCAAGGTTCCATTGGGCCACTACCATTCCAATAGACCAAAATCAGAGGTCTCCGCCTGAAAATTTGGCGTTTTACAGCCGATGGAATGACGATGACCAAATTAAAAAAAAAGGTCTTTGCCTGCTAATTGGGCAATTTTACTGCCGATTTTATGGCGATGACCAAAAAAAAAAGGTCTTCGCCTGAGAATTACGCATTTTTCGCTAGAGATTACTTATTCTGAAACTTATTCCTGGCTGATTTTTCGAATTGACCAATCTAAGTGCCCGGAATGAGAACCTCTAATCCTAACATAATACAAAACTTAAGGACACACGTCAAAATATGGGCATTTCTTGGAAAACTAAAGCTAAAATATTTTCTAAGACACAGACCATCAAAATGAGGAGATATCTTAGAAATAAGAACGTTATGGCAGCCCTGCCTATATGACATCGGTCAAAAATCAATGTTATTGGATCAGCCAAGCCTAGGCCTCTTTTTCAATTTCTTTCCAAGTGCACCTGATTGAATATGTTAGAACTAAAAGAAAATTCAAGCCAATAAGCCTAATTTTACTTCCAAAAAAAAAATAAAAATAAAAAAACGGGACAAAAACGTTAGCAATCAAATTATTTTTACATATTTAGTGTTAAGGCATGCAGTTTTTGGCTCTTGAACGAAAATTTCATGGCATTTTTTGACAAGTTCTTGTAGAAAAAATACGCCAGATTTTTTTGATTTAGTCCTCACCAATCATATCAGGCTGGCGCCGCTCCTGCTATACAAAGCACACAAGTGCAATAGTGTGTAGGTTTAGGGATAAAAAATAAGTCCAAATATTTTAGGAGTAATTGTGCGGCTCGCTCAAGAAAAGTGCAATGCGGCCCGCTCTTCAAAAACCTTTGGGTTCCCCTGTTATAGACGATGGAATTAAGTCCATTAAGTTTTCCTATCGTGGCAAAAATTAAACGGCTATAAATGTGTAAAATTCGTCTTGTAAAGCGTTAATATCGCTATTTTTTCAAAAAAAAAAGTTACAAAAATTGTTTAGCGGCTCGGCCGGGGCTGCATGTGTCCCCAAACCCCGTCTGTATTTTGTTGTCTAAACCTGTATTTTATTGTCTACTTCGCGCAGCACATTTGTTGCAAACACACTATGTTACGTGCATCTTTTGTACCCCTATAGTCAAGGTATTATAGCGGTTTGGAATAGGCCCTCCAGAATTCTGTTTGTGCGCTTACTATCGTCTAGGGTAGAGATTCATTTCCCCATGGTCGCGATTACGCAAGCGTTTTTCTATTTTTCTACATAAATTGCCACTTACATTGCATAATGTTTCAGCAGCAAAACTTGACGTTAAGAAACCAAAACGCAGTAGCATCATAAAATCAGTTAGAACGCAATTGTGATAGAATTTTACAATAAATTAATTAATCAACAGCAGTGTTAATGATAGTGAACAGTAGGATAGACTGCCGGAATACATTGAAACCAGCATAGTCAATGTTTGATTTTCAGTAGTGTCTAAAACCACGACATCAGGACTGTGACGTTTATTACGAAATAGAAAACTTTCACTCTCCATCGAGTGATTGTACTTGACTACACCGGGGCCGCAACTAAGGGGGGGCCAGGGGGCGGCGCCCTCCAAACAAAAATTTTGCCCCCCTCCCAAACTGCTCAGCATGCCCCCCAAACTCCCCTTACCCTTGCGGCATTTTCAAGATGGTGGCTTTTTTTATTGCAGATCAACAGAGAACTCAGAGAAAATTAGACCGAGTTGGCGTGATGCCTTTTTTTCTTTTTTTGAGATCAACCAACCTGAAAATTTTGCCTCTCCCCCCAGAAAGCAATTTCGCTCCCCTTAGAACAGCGTTCTAGTTGCGGCTCTGTACTACACAAACGAAAAGTTGGCACATACAAATTGACTCAAGGTCTCTCTCATCGACCACAAAGTCTTTTTTCTATAGTGCCTGGCCAACGCAACGTACTGGTGTACATTGGTAAAAAAGACGTCCACTTTGACCAGTATTGCCTGTTGGCTGCTTTTCGCTGTTTTTTTTTTTTTTTTCTTTTTTGAGAATCCTCATAGCCTCTACTTTTATGGGATTTTAGAATTCTAGTTCTTTTTACGGGTTCGCTAAACATTCACCTTGTCCTTCAGTCTATCACAAACATCTTAAAATCTTTTACTCGTGACCAACTAACTAAGCTTATTTATGATCGACGATAGAAGAATAAGAATTTGTACAGTACTTAAAAGTTTTGCGAAACTGTTTTTATGCTGGTACAATTTCTGGAAACTCGATCGTTTATATCAGTCGAAAGACGAAGCAGAATCTTTACCTTTAAAGTTAAAGGGAGTGAAGGATCCAGCCAATTCTGGTAGTTTACAATAGCTAAAATTGAAATATAATATTTGAAATGCTTTGTTCTCATTTTGGGGCAGCGGTTGTAAATCTACAAATACAAAGAGATATCTTCCGTAAAAAGTTTTTGGAAACCCTGAGTTTGTTTTCTCAACCTGAAATTTGAAGGAAAGAGCAAACTTAGGGTTTTCAAAAACTTTTTAGGGGGATATATTTTTGTATTTGTTCAACATATTAGTAATCGCAGCCCCAAAATGAAAAAAAAGTTTAAATTATATTTTAATTTTAGCTATTGTAAACTAATGAAATAGACTGGATGCTTCACACCCCCTTTAAGAATCAGAAAAATAAAATTTATGTTTTGCTCGCTATATTACTCCGAAGCTTGAAACGAGTTTGACTAGATCCTTTCCGCGTCATTGAGTCTGCTTTACACGTTTACAGCTCCTCATAAGAAGTCTTGCAGCGGTGGCAAGCCGATGGGGCAGGAATTGAGCCCCAAAGATTCTGTTCTAAAGGCGAGCGCACTATCTTGACAATCTATTCGGCTAATGCTTAGTGCATCTCTATCGGTAATCATGAGACATGAAACGTATTGAGGCATAGTGATAACCAATCTACGTAAACATGAGGATAGACAATATATTCTACTACAATAAACATAATATTTTAACACTTGCGATTGAGCAGATTACTGCCTCCTAGGTTTTTTTGATGGAATTGATGTTTGCAATCCCCAATTTTGTGACTGATTCCATCTATTCTTGATGAATTTTTAGACCTATCCACTAATTGGTTTGATTTTTGGAGTTTGTTACTGAGAATCGCCTGTTGGCCTGATTCTCTGCTATTCTCTTTCAGCTTTATTAGCTTTTGAATTTTGTTTGGCCTTGGTACCTTGCAAAGTCGTCCATTTTTTAAGCAACACTTTGTTTCCAAAAAAAAATTATTGTTTTAGCTCAAAACTCATGGCCGATATCAACGGCTAATTTGCATAATTTTTTTTTCGGCTCATTAAAACTCGTAGCCGATTTCAACGCTTCATTTGCATTTTGATCGTTGGCGAAACGATAATTTTGACTTCGGAACTTATGGTTGTGTTTGCCGATTTTTTGCTTTTTTGTTTCGGCCTTTAATTGTTTCGGCTTGAGCTGTTTTCAGCAACCTGAAATTCTATAAATGGCGAGAAAATTTTTTGCTATTTACTCATTTGGATTCATGCCAGCTCAGCTGACGAGGATTGGTATTGACCGAAATTACGCTATCCTGAGCATCACTTGGAGGGCATTATACTCTCAAAATTCCTTTTACAACAGAGAATAATTTTACTCTCAAAATTCCTTTTACTACAGAGAATAATTTTTTTCCCGCACAACTATTTTGATTGGTGGTAGTTCGGTCAAGAAATTGTCTGAGCTCTATGACTTAACAAAACAGTTGTGCTTTGGACTTTGCTGGTACCTATATTGTCAATCATATTTTCCTAGACTATTCGAATCTAGTAAACAAACATGATATTATTAGTTTTGCTGCTTCGTCAATACGGCGCAAAAATGCTAATGCAATGATTGTACAATGTTTGCAAATTCCAACTTATAATAAGATACAATACGTAAAAACAATACAATAGATAAATAGGCCTGTTCCGGACAAGCAAAACATTTGTTAAAATAGGGCGTCATATTATGCACATTATGACTCGAGCTGCTTTGCAGATGCAGGGTTGGCGGTTGATCTGGCCACCTAACTGCCAGTGGAAGTTATGATTTCCCAGGAGTCGACCACAAAGGACGCCAAACTTTTCGGTCAAAATAGGGCGTCGCCATAGTGGGCAAGTTAATGCAAAACGTTAGCTTCGTTAACCACTAGTCCGTTAACAAACTTCACACCTCCGTTAACGTTAATCTGTTATTTTCAGCTTTAATTAACGGAAGTTAACAAAGTCCGTTAATTCGTTAACATTTTGCGTGTAATTTACATTTTTTTATTCACTCGCTTCTTGGACACGTATTGACGCTGTTGAGCAGATTGTAAGGATATATTTATTGCTATGGTGGTCTTTTTTGTGTTTTGGAAGTTACATTTTACAGTCTAATCTAATTTCAAGATAAAAACAAGTTTAAATGCGCCAATCAAGCTGCGATCGAAAAATCTTTGGAAATTGAGATCAGCGATAACTAATAGACCTATGAGGCTGCAGCTTGTTATTTGCCTCAAAAAAAAAGAGCTCCTTTCTTCACTTTTATTATAAAACTCGTGCTAATACGCAAGAAGTGTTACCAGTGCAATTTGGTTTGTACCGGTACGATGAATGAATGGTACAAAATATTAACGATAAAAACCTTAACGGAAGTTAACAGAACTCAACGGAAGTTAATTTAGTCCGTTAACATGAAAAAACTTTTTAACTGATTAACGATTAACGGACTTGAGCCCAACTATGGGAGTCGCTATAGGGGCCAACCGAAACGAAGAAGTAAACTTAACCCTATTTTACACTGAGGGGGGATTTTGCTGTCCTTGAGACAAATCCCTTCAAAAACAAGATTTTCATTTCGAATCAACTTGACTTTAAGTTAAGTTTCATTGCAAATACCGGTAGCTTCTGAAAATTTGGAGTTGCTAAGGTAGCGGAAAGTTTCCTCGATGTTTGGGGTTTTCCGAAGTCACTTTCCGAAATCTGAGCATTTTTGGTCAATATTTAACTTAAATGACTTTATAAGACGTTTTTGTCTCGTAACTAACTTAACTTAGGCATTTTGTGATTCAGTATCAAAAAAACAAACTTAAGTACAAAATTTGAACCGCCTGTTACGTCATCGCAAAATGTGGCCGTGACGTCACAATAATAACGTTAACAACTCAAAACCACTTTCTCTAAAAAAATTTTGTTGAACACAACCCGAATCCAAATTTAGTGTTCCCATGACTTTTGGTTTAGAAGTTAGATAGGGGTTTTCTCCCTTTTAAAATCGTTGGTCAAATAGGGTTAAAGGGGATGAAGCACCAAGCTACAATTTTGTGCCAAAAAATGCAGAAGCCTTGAAAGCATAATTATCTTCACCAAATTTTAGCTTTCTAGATCTAGGGTTTCTGAGATCGCTGACTTCCTGTAGTGTAAAAAGAACTCGAATAGTATAATCAAGTAAAAGTTTTGTTATTTGAACCAAAAACTACTTGAAGTAAAGCACTAAGTACTGACCACAAAAGCACTTGAATAAAAGTCAAAAAGTAGTCGTTTTGAAAGTACTCAAGTAAAAGTATTTCTGAAAGTATTTAAGCGAAAGAAAGAAATAATTCAATCGACAAACTGTAGTGTAAAACAACTAGTCGACTATCTTCACATGACTCCCACATAATGCTTGGTCTTTTAACCCCTCACTTTCTCAAGAAGTCACGAATTATTAATAGATGCAAGTTTTTGTGATTATATTCCAACTAAAAAGAACAACAGCAAAACCTTGGGATTTGAAAATCATGCCACGAAGAATTTACTTGCAATCATTGCACAAAATCTTTACTAACTTAACTTAATTGAACAATTGCCGGTAGAAAACTCAGCTGTTCTCACGAATTTGTGGTTCAAATTTAAAGCTCGTTACCGACAAATTCTACTTGAGTAGGCTACTTAAGTAGAGCTACTTTCGTTACTTTACACCTCTGCTTATTTCATTTCAGAGTTTATCTCTGTTTAGCAGTGTTGCCAATTGAAATTCACTTTCGTAGGAATTGAGTTATCCTACCGAACTTGTAAAATATTTTTGTTGTAGCCCTAATTCATGGATAAGCCTTGCATTCAAGTGCTTTCAAACCAGTTGTGAAAGATGCTTTAAACGTTGTTGCAAAAAAGATGAAAATTTAATGGCAACACTATAAGGGAGATCTTTTAACTTTGAAATGAAATATTTCAAAAACGATAAGCTGTAGAAAGCCGGCATTTGGTGAAAGCATATTTTAGAATAGATAATTTTTTTATTTTTTGCTCATAACTTTAGCTGGATGCTTCTCCCCCTTTGAAGTGCATAATATTTGATTGCGAGCCGTCCATCTTTTTTCGGACGTTGTTAACCCTATTTTACACGAGGTATTTGACCAATGCATTTTACACGGGGTGGGGGAGCGAAAATATCCCCCAATGTAACTCCTAAACTAAAAGTAAAGGAAACACCAAATTTGGTACGCAGGTTGATGTTCACCAAAATCTTTCAAAAAAATTGACTCTAAGGTGACGACGTCGTCATTGTGACGTCACGGCCATATTTTTGAAAAATTACGTCATTTTTGAGATGACGTCACAGCGGTTCAAGTTTTGCATATAGGTTTGTTTTTTGATACTGAATCATAAAAAATCCAAGTCAAATTAATTACAGTACGTCACAAAAACGTCTCACAACGTCATTTCAATTAAATTTTGGCTAAAAATGCTCAGATTTCGGAAAGTGACTTCGGGAAACTTTAAAATTAAGAAACTCCTCACTACCTTAACAACTTCAAATTATTTGTAATGCAATTTAACTCAAAGTGAAGATAATTTGAAATAAAAATCTTGTTTCTGAAGGGATTTATCAGGAAAAAACCGACAATAGGGCAAGAATGCCCCCCTTCGTGTAAAATACGAGGATTAATACCGTACAGCCGACTGTACAGTAAGTAAGTACAGTCGAATGAAACTTCAAATAATCGACGTAATACAACCTATTTTTACTCCAAAAAAGTGCACAAAAGATGCTGCGCCGTGAGAGCAATTTGAGTGTATTGTGTTTACTTGCTTACTTTCAGTATCAGTGAAAGTAAAGCTTCGCATTAAAGGAGACCAGGGGTCGCGAAGCACCATTTAAAGAGCTCTTTAAATTTTGCCTACCAATACTGGTTCAAATTAATACTAATTCTGCAAAGATCTATAAATTTTACCTATCAATAAATTAAAAAAATTTGTTCAAATTAATCCTGCAAATCTCTTTTTTATTTTGTCTTTGGCCCCGGAATTTCTCTCAATGGCCCTCCTTGGGCGCCTGTTTGTGTTTCATGCTCTCTGCTGTTGTTGAACTTGTTGGACAAAGGTTTGTAAACCAACTTTGGAAAAAGAAAAAAAGGTTGTACGCCAACTTTGGAGAAAGGTAGTTTGTTTGCGGTTTAGTGGCAATTTTTTGTAAATATGAAAACACCCATTGATCCATCATCACAACATAGGCTGCAACTACATCACAAAAGCTTAAGCTTGTTGTAACAGAGGAAACTCTTCTGGGCAATATTCGCTGGCACAAAGTTCGCTTACGTATTTTTTTTTAAAGTGAACTTTTGCGACATGACGTTTGCGGCGATAGTTTTTAATGAAAGCTTTAGGGCACAGCGGGCAACGAAAGTTGCGCTCGGTAATATGGGCGTTCTTGTGAGACTTAAGGCAGTCTCTTGTGCGAAACTTTTTGTTGCAAACTTGGCATTCATAGGGCAAGCCTTCGCCATGAATTTCTTCGTGTAATTTTAAATGCCAACGCTTGATGAAAGCTTTGCCGCAAGTGCTGCACTTAAAGTTACGTTCGTTGAAGTGACTTTTCATATGAATCCTCATGATACTTGCGGTTCTGTAATGCTTTTCGCAAATAACACATTTGTATGGCTTTTCGTCCGTATGCGTTTTTAAATGAGCTTTTAATCCCCCATTTGTGCCAAAACCCTTGTCGCAAATGGAGCACCGAAAATTTCTCAGTCCCAAATGCGTCTTCATATGTCGGTTTAGCTGATCGCGACGATTAAAGGCCTTATTGCAAGTCGTACATCCAAAGGGACGATCAGGACTGTGAATTTTCATGTGGCGTCTCAAAACTTTGTTATCCAAAAAAGCCTTGTTGCAAACCGAGCAAATACTTTCCTTTTGGCCATCGTGGCGTCGACGATGGCTGATCAAAGATGTTTTGGAAATGAACGTTTTTTCGCAAATCTCGCATTTGTAAGGCCGCTCTCCAGTGTGAATCCTTATGTGGATCTTCAGCCATTCCGCTCTGTAGAAGCTTTTATTGCAAATGGGGCACACTTGGTCTTTTTCTGCCGTATGTGATCGAACGTGGCGTCGAAAGGCATTTCTATGCTTAAATCTTTTCGAACAAACCGGACAAACATGGGGCTCTTCATTGGAGTGGACTGCCATGTGGTTGCTGAGGCCTTCTTTTCGCGCAAGGGCAAAGTTGCAAATATTGCAACGATAGGGTCGTAGTCCAGTGTGCACGTGCATGTGCGAATTAAGTGACGCTTTCCGAGCAAAAGATTTGTTACAGATTTCACACGTAAACGGTTTCACACCAGTGTGAACCAATTGGTGACGTAACATGGTTCTCTTAGAGCGGAAGGCCCTGCAACATATGGGGCAACTAAATGGTCTCTCATCGGTGTGAGTGCGCACATGCACTTGCCAGGAATATTTATATGCAAACCGTTTCTCGCAGAAATCACACTTGAAAGGTCCCAGCCCGGTGTGCTGAAATTCGTGAAGTTTTAAGCTGTTTGGATTTCGAAATTTTTTATCACATTCGGTGCACGGGTATTGCGGTTCTCCTTCCGAATGCACATTCAACAAGTGCCGACTTAAGTGTGCCTGTCGCATGAAGGTTTTGTCACATTTCGTACATAGATAGTCTCCAGGTTTCTTGTCGTGAATTCTTCTCACGTGCAGTTCTAAGCTGGTTTTGCTTGCGAGTACTTTGTCGCAAATCAAGCAACGGTACTCAGGTTTTTCCTTCTTAGGAGGCATTTTGGATATAGCTATGTACGAGTTTACGAGCAGTACTGGACTCACACTGTAACAACTAATTTCTAAATGACCTACATAAAAAAAAGATAAAACTGAAGAAAACGTATGGCCATTACCAGTAGGCCTATAAGCTTAAACACTGGGACTTGTCAGCGTTAATACTAACAAATATTTGCTGGAGTCGCTATCAAATTTTCACTCATTTCGGACTTGGGCTAATTAGCATACGCGATTTTGAGGCCAGGTCCACTCTATCTGGCGTAACATATTGAGTGTACGAGCAGTTTTTACTTTATCTTCAACAGGAGTTCGCCCTGCATCATGCCTTACCAGCGTACAAACCGCCAGTTGGTTAAAATAAACAAAGGATACGCTCGCATACATTCACTATTTTACGCCCACCAGTGGCAAGTGCAAACATTATAATCCACAATACGAACAAAGTATCCACCGATTAGAATAAGATCTTGAGTGCTACAGTAAGGATGACCATTTTTTACCTGAGGCGACGAAACATTTTGCATTCCTACGTTATCACTGTCTATTCCGCCGGAAAAATTGGCCCTACTCCGGCCACAGCTTATTGCTTTCCTCCTACCTTTATGTAGGACCAAACAAAATGAGAATTCTTATGGAGGTGCCTGAGGTCACTTACAGCAAGATCTCAATCATTTCCTTAAACCTTGCCCCCGAAAGTTAGATATTTGGTTCACCGAAAGTTAGATAGTTGGGGTATGAATGACCGGTATGGTGGGTCTCCGTGGAGTTTCTTAACATCCCCATGCCTGGAAAAGGGTTGAGTAGCACCAACACTGATCACTACCAAAACTAAGGTGATTCTAAATTTGTAAACGACCCCAGTAATCTTCGTTATTACTTTGAAAAAACTACCAATACAACGTTGTAAAACACCAAAATTTTGTGATGTTAACTGTTTATAGACTACAATCCCCCCCTGTAAAAACTACACAATCCAAAACTAAATGTAGAATCTAAACACCCACCCAACCCCATTTTGAGTATAGTGTCACCCACGGCTCACCAGCCAATACTGCCCAGTGCAGGGGTGGGCACAGGGTAAATTTTAAGTACTAAGAAGAGTCGAAGAAGCAAATCATACAACATAGTGCTATTTTGCCAGAATTTTCACTAAGTGATTTTACATTGACAGTACACCATTACATTTTTCGTAATTTTAAAAGCTAATTTGGAGATTTATTCAAGAGAAACAAATGGTCAAGCTCAACTAAAAAAAATAAACTGCGAGAAAAAAGAAAAGATTTTTTTAGCAGCATTTTGATTGTGGTTACATTACATTCTTGGTGGTTAGAGCAATTATGCTCCTAAAACAGCTACCAACTCAAACAATCGGTTTCCTTGCCACAGCTCTTTATTACCTTTTAGCTGCTTCCTAGATTTTTTCTTCTTTCATATCGGTTTCTCAAAGAGATACAACTGCTCTAGTTTTAGAGTGGTTTTATTGAAGAAATGAGAACTACTTGAGTTAATAAAGATGTGCCCAAAATTTTATTCCTCAATTCTTCTTATCCGCAAAAATAGGTTTAATCCAGTGACGATCGGTGGCAAAAAGTTTTGGGTATTCAATTCAAAATTTCTTCCGTCGTTTATTTTCGTACATGAAGTAATTGCGCATCCGGTCTGCGCATATAGAATATTGTCCATAAGTATAGGTGGCATTTGATATTTATACTGTGTTTGTACTGTACTATTTAAAAATAAAAATTGAAAGACAAAAGTTTGACTGGGGGGAGTAGCAAAAACACGTTTGGGAGTAAAAAGTTTTGGCTCGAATTGAGGGTAGCGTAGCTGAAGTTAATTTTTCTCGTCTCGCTTCAGCTGTTGAGTGAAATGAGTAGGCAATAGTGGAGGTGTAGAAAAATGAAAAAGATAAACTATAACTTCTACACTTAATTTAAGCAATTGATTAAAACTTTTAACACGCCTTTACCTCATCCAATGATCAGTTGCCTACAAAAAGCAAAGAAATAGTACAAGCTGAAACAGCTTTGGCCGTTTGATCAGCAATTCAAACAAACCTTTTTACTACAAAGGGCTGAGCACTAAAATCGGCAAAGTTTCAGAATTACTGCAGATGCAAGAAAGTCATTTAAAAGTAAATTCCATTCGCTTTTCCGCTGAAGCAAATTCTGTTATGACTGAATCCTGAAAAGATTATTTGGTTTCCATGACTTCTGTCAGTAATTGTGACTCGATGGATATAAGGCCTAAATCTGAAAGTCTGTCTTGTTCCATTTTATTTGAGAAAATGATTTGATAGGTTTTAAGGAAGAAAGCGATCTTTCAACGGATTTGGGTCTACCTGCAGCAACGACTGCTATTTTTTTCTTCAAAAGTTTTTTGAGTGAAGGAACATCCCAATAAACTATCCACAGCATTCGTTGTGTTATACTGCTGTTGTAATTTACTTTGACGAATTTTAAGTTTTCCTCATAGTAAGTTATTTTTGCTAAAAAACCTTGCAAGTCTTTTACTGTCAATTGTTTGATACAGAGAAAGTATTATGATGTTTCAGGGTAGTTAATTTAATTGACAGGTCTGTAACGGTCGATCGCGCAATCACAGGCGCAGGCAGCTGAAGGCAAGGTAATCACGCTCGCTATCTGAAAACCCAGGATGACGTCATTCGTGACGTTTCTTCACTTGACCAAATATGATTGGTTAATACAGAGGCGGGGCGTTACATGGTTTCACTTTGCTACGCCATTTTGGGTTTTCACAACTTCGCTTTGATACCTTCCAGAGCAGTCGAGCTACAGCGACTGCATACAACGTTTAGCGCCATAGTGCCGAAAACTCAAATAATTGACTGCCTGCCACTAGGTTTCGCCAATTGCTGCGCAGAATACGCTATGCTTGTGGCCGACTAGCCATGAAAGCAAAAATAACCAAATTATAAAATACTATTTAAAAGATATATTACTTTGAATAAATACAGATGAGATGATTTTGTTTGGGTATTCAAAGAATACCCTGATGCCCCTCACCAATCGTCACTAGTTTAATCCGTTTGATTCCGTCGCGTTGGTAACCCTTCTGCGCAAAATTTCGAGACATTAAAGAAGGATGAGTTAGTAAAATTTCTTGCATAACAAGCAAGTAGCAACCCGATGTTCGATTTATCAAACATCGCGTTGCCAATTCCGCACTACCAGTTAATTTTAACTAATTTATGCTTATTTCGTCGTTCCTTATCCGATGTCACAAAGTCATCCTTTTCTAATGTCTCGAAATTGGGAACTTCATAAAATTCAGTAACTCTTTAAAATTCGTATTTCACTTTCCCACCAAAACAGAGTACACACACTTTTTTTATACCTGTATATATAAAAACCCGTAAATTTTGAGTTGAGCTTGGCTATTCTTAAATACCGGTAAACGAATTTTCAGCTTCATTTGTTTTCAATTTGTTAATTTTAATAGAGAATACAGCGACACAAATTCATTCTCGCTTGGTTAAAAACTGATGCGCAATCATGATTACGGAAACTCTTTAGACAAATCAAAAATAGTAATACAGAAAAGATCAAGAAAGCCCTGCTGCTTACGTACAAATCCGTTGCACTCGCTTAAGTTGCTCTCTAAATTATTCTTTTGATACGGACACAGCGAAAATGAGCTTTGTGTTCTAACAAATTGTTCATATAAAAAAAGTACATACCGGTAGTTGTTTTAGTAGTCGTTAGAATTCAGCGATTTCAAGCTGTTCCCAGCTTTAATTTTCGAATAAGATCAGCCTCTATTTTCCTTTAGCACTCTGCTACTGACGCCAAAGTTTGCTGTCGATCTTAAAAAATTCGTATGAAGCTCGCAATATTGATTGCGGAAATAATACATCATGAAATCAATGCACACACATGCAGAAATTGCCGAGATATTCACGTGTCAGTTCGAAAATGTCAGCAAAGTTGGTAAGGAAACGATTTCGGCAGCGAATTGTGTTGTGAACGTTCTGGTTTTACATATGCTGGTCTCACGTATCCAGCTAACTAGACAATCCACGTTAGTTAGGCGGGGGCAAGTATTTTGCCACACGATTTCAAAACTAAACACACCTTAAACTTTCAAAACTAAGCTTATTAAAATGCATTTTCAGAGAGTGTTCGAGACTGCCATTTTCCTGGTGTGAAATGATACCGCTCTTCAGTTTAACGATAGTGGTTGTTTGTTTTCTTTTTCATACACTGTAGACTTTTTGTTGTTTTTTATGAAGACCAGCTCGAGGCTCATTTTTGCTCGAAATTTAGGAACAATGCCATCCTCGGCTTGAAAAAATATTTAACACGTCCAGTACAATGCGTTCTTAGCAATCAATAGAGATTTTTTGATGTGGTCGATTTATCTGAAGACCATTTTAAGGATCATAAGTCTATTGCCCATACAAAAAGACTGCTAAAGTCTACTATTAACCAAGCAAAAACGAATCTATGTCACTTTATTAATCGATAAAATTTAAGAACAAATGACGATGAAAATTTGTGAACATTTAGGAACAGCCAACCTCAACCGAAAATTTACTGGCTCTTAGAAAAAAGTGTATATCAAGCATGAATAAAATGAAAAGGCAATTGCGGACAAAAAGCGAATTGTTTCATTTATCCTACAGTATAATTTTGGATAACTGCAGTGAAGCTAATCAACCCCTTTCGAAGCATAGGTGCGCCGAGAAACTCCGCACAGACGCAACAGTCGAGTCATACCCTTAAAGGTCTGGTCCAGAAGTCAAAAATTCTTCGCCCATGCTAGAGGCAAGTCACTCGAGATAACATCTCCATATTGTTGTTTATAGATAATCCAATATCACTTTGAAGTCTGCGATATTTGATCAAAATAAGTTATTCAATATTCATCTATTTGATTTGAATGCTTTGGCATGCTCTCCCCATATAACTCCACGTCCTAACAACTCTATAGCTGCTGCAATGTCTCATCTATCTCTAATGTTACAACGCTTATCCCTTGATGCTTCTCGACAAAAAATCCTCTCCCAGATCAAGTAGCTCTCAAATGCAAGTACGTGACTTAAAACTTACTGCACTCGAGGAAGGCCTAGGGCTATTGTCGGTAGTTTAGATTGAACACGCAGTGATACAAACATGTAACCTATCGAACAAAATTTGCAATTCAAATTAACTAGTCTATGTTTCAAAAAAAAAAAGAGCTGCCTCTTCAACTTCTACTATTTAACTAGTTTGAGCACAATTATGGCAACCCAAGTTTTTTAAATTGACAGTTATCAACTGAATTGGAAAAAAACTAATTAGATCCGTTTTGCTAAGACGCTAGGTTTGAATACAATAGGCCTGATATCAGCTTTGTGCAATTAAATCACAATTCGTTTTAGCGCCAATATTATTTTAAACTGTCTTCAGCAACTATTTTTATATTCAACAGGACGTAAAGCCGAAATAGACGCCTCCTACTCGCTACCGTACTGCTGCTGGTATTCTTTTCCCGACTTTCCGTTACATTAGAACCTTGAATGCGCGAAATGCGTGGTTCTTCCCAGAAGTGCAATGCCCCATACCACGAATGCGCGAAAAGCGTGGTTATTTCCAGATGTGCAATGCCCATACCACGAGTTAGTACAAGTATATTTACCGTCAAAAACTACAACTACTTGCAATTACAAATACCACCACATATATGCCTAAAATAATTTAATAGGTTTAGTTTTGAAATTAAAAAAAACAAACTAGAAATCGGAAAGACGCGATGGCTAATTGCATAGGTGGGCAAGTTAATGCAAAACGTTAGCTTCGTTAACCAGTAGTCCGTTAACAAACTTTACACCTCCGTTAACGTTAATCTGTAATTTTCAGCTTTAATTAACGGAAGTTAATCAAGTCCGTTAATTCGTTAACATTTTGCGTGTAATTTACATTTCGTTTTATTCACTCGCTTCTAGAACACATATTGACGCTGTTGAGCTAATTGTAAGGAAATATTTATTACTACGGTGGTCTTTTTGTGTTTTGAAAGTTACATTTTACAGTCCTATCTAATTTCAAGATAAAAATAAGTTCAAATACACAACGAAGCTGCGATCGGAAAATCTTTGGAAATTGTGAACAGCGATAATTAATAGACCTATGAGGCTGCAGCTTATTATTTGCCACAAAAAAGTGCTCCTTTCTTCGCTTCTATAAAACTCGTGCAAATACGCAGCAAGTGTTACCAGTGCAAACTGGTTCGTACCGGTATGATGAATGAATGGTGCGAGATATTAACGATAAAAACCTTAACGGAAGTTAACAGAACTCAACGGAAGTTGCTTTAGTCCGTTAATAAAACTTAACGGAAGTTAATTTACTCCGAAACATGAAAAAACTTTTTAACGGATTAACGAGTTAATGAAAAAGTTAGCTTCGTTATTAACGGATTAACGGACATGTGCCCACCTATGGCTAATTGCATACACCACCGTATCGTAGCGAATGCTACTCTACAAAGTACGAAACATAGCTACCAAAACTGAGAGTACAAAAGTAGAAAAAGTACTAATATTAAAGTTCAAATACGTATAGTTTGTAAAACAAAAAAGTAAAACCACCAAGAGAAAACTCCCAAAGCAACAATAGTAGCTGTGACACTGGATTTGCGATAAACAACAAATGAAAGCAAATTAGTCTGTGGTTGCTATCAGGGTTTCAAAAAGTGCACGACAACGAAGGGTTAAAGCAAATGCCGGAGTAAATTACCACAGCAATAAAACTATAAAATTTCTGTTTGAACAAGATTTCCCTCGGATGATCGCGTTTACGGGTGAAACAGACCATTGGGTTTTACAGAATTTTAATTTTTTAATGCTATGACAATCTGCAATGGTATCAGAGTAAATTAAATAGATGTTGCACTTCGTATTAATATTGCTTACTCATATACTAGCAACAATTAACATATTTCGTCAAGATTCATTTAAAGTTCAGGTTTTGCCATTGAATAGAAGTTACGCACAAAAATTCAGAACCAAGACCTTGAAAAGTGGCAAAAAAAGACACGTGTCACAGTTTCTAAGAACGTGGACTTTGGGAGTAGTTTTCCACAGTGCGTTTCAGTTTGATTACATGTCTATTGTCTACGGTTGAACTGGTGTAAAACTGAGCAACTGTTTTATTTAACATCAAGATTGAAAATGCTGCAGTAATTGCTCGCAATATGCTTGAGTGCGGTGCTTGTGCTTCACTTTATCGACTTCGCTCCGCAATACATCGGGGCATAATCTTCCTCCTTCCTTCAACACACCTAACAAAACGTAAAATTATTTCAACTTTTTCGCATCGCCAGCTTAAAGCAGTCCTACCCCACTCCTTCCAGTGGATGGAGACGCGGATGAACTCGATTAACCCATCGTCAAGTTCAGCTCTGTACAAGGATAAATTTTGCAATTGAGACACTAAGATTTAGGGTAGTTCACGATGACCTGGTTGCTTGGATCACTAGGGCAAGAAATAAACTGTTTAGTGGTCGAGCTTCAGCAACTGAAATAGTACACTCGGGTTCGATTCCCGGTCGGGTCAAATCAAAAACTATAAAAATGGGTATTCACAGCTTTCCGGCTTGACGTTAGCATTTTACGGGAGACCGTGAAGCCTCCATGGAAGACAGGTGGGCAATAGGTAGATGACAAACCGACTCGGAGACCAAACCAGAACGCTTTCTTGCAGCGAATTATTCTTTTTTGTCGTTGATCAGTTATTTTCAACAGCGGTAGTATCAAGCTTGCTTTCTGGTAAGCAACCAAACTTAACTTGATCATTGTTTTGTTTTTGATAATCGACATTTCTCGCACTGTTTAGTTGAAGCAAACATAGGAGTGGACGTCTACAAACCTCTTTTGGCTATAAATTCATTCAGTAAAAGATATAAGAAACAAATCGACATCTCAGCTACCTTGTACAGCAAGTTGGATTTCAGTACTTGGGTCATCCATATGCACAAGTAAACCAGCGTAAATGCATTCCAAATGAGCTCGATACAAGCCACTGTCGTATTCGGATGGAAAGCACTGCAACGTTAACAATGGATTTAGTCTTGGTTGATTCTAACAACTTGATGTCGTTCGTTCAGGGCATATTGTCGTAAATGCAAATTGACAACGAGAATCGTATTTAGCTAAAAAATGATATCGAAAACAGTAGCACGAAAATGTTTTCACTAATTTGCAACGGTAAGTTCAGTCAATTTTACGTTTGCGTTTGGAAAATTGCGAAGGTAAAATTTCAGACCTGATGGTCTTGCGTTTCAAGCGCTTATCAATGAAGAGCAAGTTGTATTATTACGGCAATTCGGCAAAATGCCTACATTACTTCATACATAAAGACTTTTTTCTCTTCAGGAATAGTCGAGTCTAGACAAGATCGTTTGCAACATAACAAGCAATAATAAGGCTCATACTATCACTTGATAATTGCGAAGTTAGTTTTGGTATGTAAACCAGAAAATAATCACATACATAAAGGCCAGAACTCACTTTAAAATATTCCGTCCAGGTTTTGGCCATCGTCATTCTGACGTCATCACTAGCGTCATCCATTCGTTTGAGGAGCTCCATGTAAATTTTATGCAGAATTTCATCGAGAGGAATTCCTGACCCACAAATATGAAGAAACCTTCAAAAAATTTTGGAATTTCAAGGGCGTGCCAACTTTTCTGCAACTTGCACAAAAAAACAACAACTTATCAAGGCTATAGTCGTAGTGCTTTGCCAAGAGCACAGGCACACAAGGTGGATTACATAAAAGGTATTGCGGAGCTATGATTTCATCGGTTTAACAGAGTTTTCCTTTCAAAGTGATTGTATGGCTGCTTAGTGCTTAAGCTTATATAAGCTTTTTCAAAACACCTAGTTCCGCCATACTGTATTTGAGCAAAATATCGACAGCAATATCAAAATTTTTCAAATGGCAAAATAAGCTGAAGCGAAATAAACGGCCAGAATAAAGGTGAAGAAAGAAACTCGCGCATAACGTTTCTTTCACAGAAAAGCAAATTTTTTTCATTTTCAAGAACTTGACCTCACATTTTTTTCCACTCGCCATAAGCTGTCTAATTTACTTACCAATTCATATGTATTACATTAATTCAAAAGCTATATATACCGCGCCCTCTCAGCCGATAATGATGCTTTTATGCTTACCTGGTTAAAACCTTTGCGGCGGTAAGTCGGGTGGTCTTCGAATCGTCCTCTAGTGACGATGTGATTTGAGGTAGGAGTTTGGGGAAGAGAAGCAGCGATGTCTCGCTGCTGGCCAGGCCGCTACGTAGTAACGCCCATAGAGTAGCGATAGCGACCGTTCTAACAGCAGCAGCTTTCTGGCCTGCTTTCCACACCAAATTTGGAGCGACCATGTTCACAGCGATCGATTGAACGTGCGCTGAAGTAACGAGTCTGGAATTGAGCACTAGCAGTTGAATTAGATTAAGTTTTTATGATCAAATAAACTCTGTAGTAGTACAATATAAATGTTAATCTAAATGCTTCAACCAAGCACGTAACCAGAATGGAATGTTTGGGGGGGGGCAATGACTTTTTGCAGTGGGCGATCTCCAAAAAAAGAAAAGGGTCTGCACAGAAACAAGAGCTGATTTTCCCCACAAAAGTATGTGAAGACCGAAGAAAAAACGATCTTCGTCTAAAAAAAGAGCAGATTTTCCCCACAAAAATAGGTGAAGACCAAAAAAAACTCAAAAAAATAAAGGTCTTCGCGGAGTAAAAACGTGGTTTTACTCGCAATTGGCTGTCTTAGGACATTTTGTTCCGTATCTTTTTTTTTGGGAGGGGGGGCAAAGTTGCGTATTTAGGCACGAAATGCATGAAATTTTGTTAAAAATGACGTTCAACTGAAATTATTTGGGGGCAAAGTAAAATTCTTGGATGGCAGTTGCCCCCCCGGCTTCAACACAAAATATCGCTAATAAACATCTCAAATGCGCTGGTGACGTATCTTGAAAAGTAATTTGCAGCAAGTCAAAGTGCTTTAAGTGCAACGATTATTTGGTACGTTTTTAAAAACTCTTTTTTTTTATACATCTACAGTGGAGTCCAACATACATGATATTAATATACGGAAAACTCACTTTAGCGAGTCGACTGTATCTTTTGTGTTCATTAAAAGCTTTGATAAAAGTGTAAAAAGCCTCAGCTTTAGTTCTGGTTCCTTCTCCGGTCTCAGGTTCGACTCTAGCATAGGTATCATCTCGTCTAATACCTGTCCCACTACAGAGCCTGCAAATCAGAAAGTCATTAAGGAAAAACAAAAACAGTAAGTGCGACGGTGGAAATCGTAATTTTCCTTCATCGGGCGAATCGCAAAAAATGCGACTAACTACAAGCGGAGCTCATTAAAATTTTGCTTTGCCATGATGACAATTTTTTTAATATTTACTACTTCGGTATAACTTACAATTTCTTGACTGCTGAGAGTTTTAATCAGATTCAAAATCCTAGAATCTCGGTCGAAAAACAAGGTCTTTAATCTCGGAAGAGCAAACACTAAATCCTCGTTTTTACTGGAAAGGTGTACGTCACAGATAAATGGTCGGGTGGATAGACACTAGACAGTGACTACCCCAAAAACCGTATACAGAATATGGGTTCGATTCTTGCTCGGGTTAACCAAAAATTATGAAAAAAAATTGGCATTCATCGCTTTCTTGCTTAATGTTATGCATCAAAAACGACAATACATGAGGTTTTTAAGGCGTGTGGTAAACATAATGCAGCTGGAGCTTGACTCGAAGACTGCAAAGATCCCTTTGCTGCCTCCTGGCCACGGTGATTAAAGATTTAATTACATTATTACCTGCTCTTGACAACAACGAGTCGAAAATGAGTTGTTCTACGGAGTAAACCGTCCAATTCTCATATGAACTCCCCATGCTATCGAGGATAGCTTTCGTGTGGCGAGCATACAACTCCTCCACTGTGGTCTGCATTGCTTCAGCGATCGCTAATAACACTTCGTCACACTAGAAAAAAATAAAAGTTGGATATACTAACTCTATTCAAAAACTAAACCCACTGCTTCGACACACGGATAACTTCTGCATATGTGATAATCAATATATCCAAACAACATGATGCATTCTCAATTGTTGTCACCAGGAATATAAATTAAATGAAGTTTATTAGTTCAACTGGTGGGGCAGAAAACTTTTTATGCCAACGTTTCGATAGGCTATGATCAAAGCATGTACTACCTATCTTCGTCAGGGCTAGAATGCAAAGTTGAAAAACAAGCAACGATAGATGCGAAAAAATTACGTCACAAGTGAATCATACGTTAACGCAAAAATTATAACAAATTGGAAGCGAAAAAACTGACAGATTGGCGGAGCGTGAAAAACAATAATATTACGTCATGTGGTTTAAAGTAGAGTTGCCGAATAAATGCTAGGGAACTTGTCATTTTGCTTATCATTCATAGTGTTGGGAATTTGGTTAATGAAATACGACTCGATAAAACGGCGTTTTGTGAAGTCAAGTTCGAAATCTAAAATTTTAGCGTTGGTCCAATCCATGGAATGTTCGTTGTCAAAAACATGCTTAGTTAGTGCTGACTTATCGAATCGTAGATGCCGAATGTCTGCTAAGTGTTCTTTTTTGCGGATGGAAAAACTGCGTTTTGTTTCGCCAATGTACGAGAAGTCGCAGTCATGGCATGGAATTTGATATACTGCTCCTTGTCGCATATTAGGGTCCACTGAGTCTTTGTGATGAGCGAGTTTCTTGCCAATGGTGTTGCACGGTTTTAATACGGTTTTAACATTATGGTTAGACAAACAACGCCGTATTTTTTCTGTTAATCCGGGGTAGTATGGTATAATGGCAAAGCCTTTGAATTGTTGTTCTGTGCGGTTTGAAGGTTTCTTGATGAGGGTCGTGTTTGGGTAGGAGTTCAATTTTAAAGTATCTTTTACGTGCTTGATTTCATCTTGACGGTTTTTCGTGGTAGAGCAAAGAGCATTGGCCCGGTCAATTAGTGATCGTACAACGGATTGTTTGTGTTCCAAAGGATGGTCAGATCGAAAGTTTAAATATCGGTTGCTGTTGGTTGGTTTTCGGTAGACTGATGTGGAGAATTTGCCATGTTGATTTCGTCGGACCAATGTGTCTAAAAAAGGGAGTGTGTGGTCGGCTTCTTTTTCGATTGTGAATTTGATTGAGTTTTCAATCGTATTTAAATGATCCAAAAAATCTTCAACCGAGTTTTTGTGGAGTATGACGAAGGTGTCATCTACATAGCGTTTCCAGACTTTTGGTGGCGAGTGGAATGTCGACAGGGCTCTTTTTTCAACATCTTCCATGATTAGGTTGGCTATCACAATGGAAACGGGGGAGCCCATTGCCGTGCCAAAAATTTGTTTGTAGTGTTTTCCTCTAAAGGTTAAGTTGGTAGCATTTAAGCAAATTTGAAGGCCTTTGCAAATATCCTCCACTGACCAAGAAGTGATTTCTTCCAAATTGTCCAAAACTTCTAGCCGGCTTTTTGCGATTTCGACGGCCAATCCTGTGGGTATTTTTGTGAAAAGGGAGACAACATCAAAAGACACCATTTGTTCATCATCGTTAATGGTAATAGATGTGATAAATTTTGCGAAGTCTTTCGAATTTCGGACATGGTGGTCGCTTTTTCCTGTCAACTCACTAAGAATTCGTGCCAGGTCTTTTGACAAATTGTAGGTCGGAGAGCCAGTAAAAGATACGATGGGCCGCAGCGGGGTATTTTCTTTGTGCAGTTTTTGGAGGCCGTATAACAAGCAGCCGCTTGTCATAGTCGGTTTTGTCCATAACAACTGTTGTGTTGCCTTTATCGGCTTTTGAAATCACTAAATTTTGATCATTGCGTAGTTCTTTTAATGCTCTGGTTTCTTCTGAGCTTAAAGTGGATTTGGGGGGCCTGTGGTTTTTAACAAAAATAATCCCTTTTCACAAAAATACCCACAGGATTGGCCGTCGAAATCGCAAAAAGCCGGCTAGAAGTTTTGGACAATTTGGAAGAAATCACTTCTTGGTCAGTGGAGGATATTTGCAAAGGCCTTCAAATTTGCTTAAATGCTACCAACTTAACCTTTAGAGGAAAACACTACAAACAAATTTTTGGCACGGCAATGGGCTCCCCCGTTTCCATTGTGATAGCCAACCTAATCATGGAAGATGTTGAAAAAAGAGCCCTGTCGACATTCCACTCGCCACCAAAAGTCTGGAAACGCTATGTAGATGACACCTTCGTCATACTCCACAAAAACTCGGTTGAAGATTTTTTGGATCATTTAAATACGATTGAAAACTCAATCAAATTCACAATCGAAAAAGAAGCCGACCACACACTCCCTTTTTTAGACACATTGGTCCGACGAAATCAACATGGCAAATTCTCCACATCAGTCTACCGAAAACCAACCAACAGCAACCGATATTTAAACTTTCGATCTGACCATCCTTTGGAACACAAACAATCCGTTGTACGATCACTAATTGACCGGGCCAATGCTCTTTGCTCTACCACGAAAAACCGTCAAGATGAAATCAAGCACGTAAAAGATACTTTAAAATTGAACTCCTACCCAAACACGACCCTCATCAAGAAACCTTCAAACCGCACAGAACAACAATTCAAAGGCTTTGCCATTATACCATACTACCCCGGATTAACAGAAAAAATACGGCGTTGTTTGTCTAACCATAATGTTAAAACCGTATTAAAACCGTGCAACACCATTGGCAAGAAACTCGCTCATCACAAAGACTCAGTGGACCCTAATATGCGACAAGGAGCAGTATATCAAATTCCATGCCATGACTGCGACTTCTCGTACATTGGCGAAACAAAACGCAGTTTTTCCATCCGCAAAAAAGAACACTTAGCAGACATTCGGCATCTACGATTCGATAAGTCAGCACTAACTAAGCATGTTTTTGACAACGAACATTCCATGGATTGGACCAACGCTAAAATTTTAGATTTCGAACTTGACTTCACAAAACGCCGTTTTATCGAGTCGTATTTCATTAACCAAATTCCCAACACTATGAATGATAAGCAAAATGACAAGTTCCCTAGCATTTATTCGGCAACTCTACTTCAAACCACATGACGTAATATTATTGTTTTTCACGCTCCGCCAATCTGTCAGTTTTTTCGCTTCCAATTTGTTATAATTTTTGCGTTAACGTATGATTCACTTGTGACGTAATTTTTTCGCATCTATCGTTGCTTGTTTTTCAACTTTGCATTCTAGCCCTGACGAAGATAGGTAGTACATGCTTTGATCATAGCCTATCGAAACGTTGGCATAAAAAGTTTTCTGCCCCACCAGTTGAACTAATAAACTTCATTTAATATGATGCATTTTTCGGCATTGGTTACATTACACAACAAAAAGAAAAAACGTCTCTAGTCTCACTTTTTTCTCTACCCTTTCTTCCCGGTTCATCGCAACCACAGTGACCACTATAGTGAAGAGATGAAGGGTAATCGTCTGCAACCGTTCCTTCTTGCAAGAATGAACCAAAGCGCTAACACAATCAAGAAGGGCGAAATGATAACAAGGCTGTAAATCAAAGATAAATCACAACGTTAACATACCGGAGTAATACGCACTTAAAATGGCATAAACTAAATGGATAAACGCTATATCTGTTAATTTCAAATTGTAGTGGAGACTCTAGACAATTTCTGAAGACAATATCGACTACAAAAAAAAAATTATTGGCTGATTATTGGCTCAATATCGCCAAGGATTTTGTCTGATCAATTTGGAGAAAAGAAAATCCTTTTTAAACAACGGACATCAAACAATGCTTTCTAACTTTACAACACAAACCAACGGTAGTTCTCGCGATATCAAATAAGAGACGCTATTATTTGCGAGTAAACTGAAATCCACCTCTTACCTTTTCCGAAGCCTGGCAAACCTCTTCCGACACTAGAAGTTGAATGACGTCAGTAAGCTTTTCCTCCAAGTTTTCATCACTACATCCTTCAATAGTAGATGCCAAAACCTGAAATAGCATATCGCTTGGGTTCAACCACGCGTATGAACCAAGTAATCTGCGTCACTCTATCACCCGACGCTAAACGCCTATTTACGCGATGCCAGCTCGGGAATC
This sequence comes from Trididemnum nubilum, assembly GCA_963965965.1. NCBI lineage: Eukaryota > Metazoa > Chordata > Ascidiacea > Aplousobranchia > Didemnidae > Trididemnum > Trididemnum nubilum. Next base: position 23,502,032 of record OZ014470.1, read on the forward strand.
GAACCAGGAGCCCAGCAACCTCTATATAACTACCCTTGAATGCCCTATGCTCCACTAACTGAACTATCGCAATCACTTTGTATTGTTTGGTAACTGACTAAAATTGGTCAACTTAACTTGATAAATGATGAGTGGAACTAAGCCGCAGCTGTGGGGGATTCGAGGGTGATATCTAGGGGCTCAGCTAGCTTTTCTCATTTGGTAGATAGTTTCCCCACTTCATTCTGGTATTCTCGTGTATTTTGAAGTTGATAATAACAATAATAATGATGCAGTAATATATTCTGCAGTACAAATGCGACCTCAATGATTTGTATTTCTGCCGGACTCGATGATATTCAACTATCACACGCAGAAGTATAAAGTTTGGACATTCTACGCGCTCGATAGCTGAAATAATACAATATACCCATTATTTTAGTTCTAAACTGAGCTATTCCACTACAGGACCCCGTCTACTACAATACTTATGCCCTAGTGGCTACACAGCCACAAAAGCGTGAAGTGGTCAAAAATTGTAGTTTTGCTACGCAACTTCAACTTTCAACTTCAAGAGCGCAATTGCTCAGCCTGCCAGTCTAGTTTTAAATGTCTAAAATCCTTAAAAATTTGCTTCTTTCAAATTTACCAAAGTTAATAGCTCAAAATTTTGTGACTTAAAAAAACACGGAAATTTAAAACTAGTAGTTCGCGCATTCAAAAGTTTTCCACTACATTAAGTACAAAAATTGTTGATACCTGTAGTGGTGCAGCTGATCCATAATGAAGTTGAACGTTTTGAAGCAGAATGTTGCAAAAGACCTCGGCCTTTACGAACGCCCCGATCAAACCCGCACATTTTAGCGCCTGTTAAATAAATTTAAAACACGGCACGTTCATAACTGGACGAAGGAAACTGAAATACAACAGGCAAAAGTTTCGTTGGGCAGAAGATCGATCGCTTTTAACTTCAGGAAATTTTTTTTCAATATTGTTTCTGGCAATTCCTACGATGTAATTTAACTTATGAATATGAGAATATATAAGAAAGTCACACTGTGCAAGCCACCCTCTCAGATATTCTTTATATTTGGATATGTGAAAGCCATTTAAAGATGATGAAGATTGCAAAAAAACAAAATTAAAATCCCTCGCGCGGCAAATGAGTTATCGCCGTTTCAATTTTGCCACATGATGGCGCTGTTCGGAGATTAAAATTTTAATAATTTGAATAAAACGCTTAATACTAAACGTATCGGAAAAAAAAATATCAATTCTGATAGATTTAAGGGTGAAAAACTGAAAAATACACTCAGTTTTTTTTTTTATAAAACAAAGAAAAATGGTCAAAATTTTGATTCAAAAATGTTTGAGTGTCCGATTTCATTTTCAATCATCTCGAACGAGCAAAAAAATTTTTTTCTCCAACCAATGCTAAAACGTACGGATTAAGTATCTGTTTGATGTGTGTGGATTTGGCAAATGTTTTTTGTTGCATATTTCTGTAATTGCCTCGAAAACATCATGCTAAATTTTTGTCTGTTCTTCTATATGCTACTTCAATATCAGTCAATGTAAAACATATCTATTTTTAAATATCAACTCAATCATAAACCAGTGCTTGTATATCTATAAAGAAACTTCGATGTGTATTGTGAATTGTTTTTACCAAAAATAATCTTTCGTGCCTGATGATGTGGCAGACAGCTCGTTCGTGCTGGTGAATAACATACTGTTTAAACTGTGTGATGAGTGATGACAGAGTTAAAGAGTCTAATTCAAAATCTGGATTAGCTAAAAAGTAAAAAAAAAAATCAATCTAAACAGCAAAATTATACAAACAGTAGGGTGTGACAGCTGCCCCCTTAAAATTTATTTTTGCTCTGATCATGCTGTTCATAATTTTGGTATTGCGTCTTGGCCTAAAAAGCATTCCTGTAAAATCTTATGACATTTCAACAATCACCATGGCAGCTCCGTGACTTTGAATTTTTAGGCATTTTTTCTTTTTTGAACGCCAGCCAAAAAACCTGGCCTAAACTGCTGATGTTGAGTCTTTTCAAATTGAGGATGTTGTTTTTAGTATTAAATGTATTTCAGCTTAGAGCTTGCTAAATCATCAACCATTTAGCTTACTACACAATTATTTACACTGCCTATAGACATAAAGTACATAATTATGCTCTGCAATACCGATTTTACGAAAAACAGCTCATCAGAAAATAATATTTGCAGCGAATTGCCTAATACTAACTGATCTTTAATTCGCACCATCAAATTAATGACAATCCTAAAACTAAGCACCAACCCTAATTATTTTCCATCCCGAAACTAGAATCAAAAGGCCAGTTGGTCGAACGGTAAGGAGTTCGTCTCTGAAGCGGGAGGTCTGAGGTTCAAGTCTCTGGCCGGTCAAATCAGAGACGGCTCGCCACCGCTGCGACATTTCTTCGAAAAGAGCAATGTTACCCGGGCGCAATGACGCGTAGATGGGCCTCACCATCTCGTTTCATGGTTTGTCGTATTACAGCCGTACAGCGAGTGTAATGAAAGGTTTGACTTGATTTGAAAATGTAATCAGTTTTGATTTTTAACATCCGGGCCACTTAAGATTGTTGTTGTTGCGCATATTCATCCTCCTGTCACCGGACAGCGTCAGACACTAACTGTTGAACGATCCGCACACTTTTCATTGCGTTGACTACTTCGTGCTGGGAGGAATCCCCATCTGCTTAGGAGTTTCCAGAGATTCAAAGTTCCTGTGGATTTCTTAGAATTCTTGCTCACTGAATTCGCTGCTTGTTCGAAGTCACCAAGCAGAGGTAATCATCGTAAAGCGTCTTACCCAAGGGCGCAACAAGATGACCAGGATGGGGGTTGAACCCAAACCATGCGATGCGATCAGGGTTGTCGCAAAAACGACACCTTTACCCATTTGGTCACGCTGCCGACTAAATTGACATGTCACAATGAATTGGCATTATTTTCACGAATGGTATACGTTGAAATGAAAGAAGAAATGAAAATGTCCATTTTCAACTATAAAGACTGTCACAATGAATTGGCTTTATTTTCACGAATGGTAAACGTTGAAATGAAAAAAGAAATGAAAATGTCCATTTTCAACTATAAAGACTGTCACAATGAATTGGCTTTATTTTCACGAATGGTATACGTTGAAATGAAAGAAGAAATGAAAATGTCCATTTTCAACTATAAAGACTGTCACAATGAATTGGCTTTATTTTCACGAATGGTAAACGTTGAAATGAAAAAAGAAATGAAAATGTCCATTTTCAACTATAAAGACATAACTATTACCACAAGAACAGGACTTGAATTTGGGGAATACGGCAAGCCTTGTCTTCCTTCCATACCAGAAAACAAAGCTTCTCGTCTAAATTTAATTGGATCAGACTTATTTAAGTTTTTTACCATTTGGTGTGCCATATTTTTTTCTTCACAACCCAGCAGAAGAATGGATCAACAATGAAGATTCTCAGAACATAATACTGATTGGAGACAATTTTCAAATTTTTTCACGACTCTTAGGTAGCACTTACCTCACGTATTTTCTTTCCCATTAGGCTAGTTGTTAAAGCCAAAAATATGTTTTTGTTTGAAAATGTGCTTTTTTATTTTAAATTCAGCTTACTTTAGTTTCGAACTCTGGCTTTACATTTTATTCAAACTCTGACCTAGAAACAGCTAATTATTTGACGTAAAACAAGCGCTTTTTGTTGTTTTGAAACTGCGCACACAGACACCGTTTTGTTTTTCAAAGATTTAACTGCGCAGAACAGTAACCGCTTTGTATACTTAGTTCGCGAAATACTTAAAATGAAGTCAAATTGCAGAATTATTTCAAACTAGTCATGAAACTAATATTTGTGTTAATTTATAGATCTGTATGAATAGGATTAGAATCAATCAGTAAATTTTATTGTCTGAAGCGTTATGTCGATACTGCAACGAATTGTCGAAAATGTTAGTTGTTAATAAATCGACAGTTGACGACATCACAGCAGTCCTTGATCTGTTAGAAAATTCAAATAGCAGTATCAGTAGTACTTGATCATCATCTGAATTCTCACATAGCCTATCCTGGCAGCCCACTTGAACCTTCAAACCACAAACGATGGCAATTTCTGCACTTGCCATCGTACCCTCTTCTCAGATTACACTGATCAAAGTCTGACAAAAAGGTCACCAAAAAGAGGATTTTCGACCAGTGTCACACAGGCACTTCACTTAGCTCAACCACACTGCGCCAGCATAATTAAGCATGGACATCATATATGACATCACATTAACAATTTACCACAATAGTACGCTATAAGCGTATTTCAAACTTTTTTGTTATCATCAGGCATACATAACTGTGTAAATGCCTATTAAAAATTTTGAACCTCAAAAGCCAAAAGGTTCGGGTGGGATGCCAGGATAGGCTGTGTGTAATTTCAGATGCTGATGAAGCACTAGCCTAATGGGAAAGCAGATGCCTGGAAGAGTGGTGGAATGGGCGGTGGGAGGGAGGGGTTTGCCTGGGGTCCTGGTCAAGGCGGTGATGAGTCTTTGTGAGGGAGCGGGGGCAAGGGTTGGGGTTGGATCAGGTTTGTCGGGAAGGTTTTCTGTGGGGGTTAGTGTGCACCAGGGATCTGTGTTGTCACCTTTGTTGTTTGCAGTGGTGGTGGATGAAATGGCGGGGGGTGCGGGGAGGGGCTGGATGGGGCAGATTCTTTGTGCAGACGAATTGGTCCTGGTGGGGGAGGCTGTGGAGAGGTTGGGAGGGAGCTTTGATGGGTAGGGAGAGGCGTTTGGGGGCAGAGGGATGGGAGTCAATCTTGGGGGGATGGGGGAGGAGGCGTTCGACAGTGGGATGGGTCCTTGTGGCGTGTGTGGAACACGAGTTGTATCTGGCTCGGTGTTGTGTGCAGCGTGTGGTGGGTGAGTCCACGCAGGATGCGCGAATGGGAGGAGGGTTTCAGTTTGTGCGAACAAAAACTTTGTTTGTGGGAAGTGTGGGGGCGTGGTGGGAAGCTTCGGGGGATCAGCAGATGAGGGGTTGTGTGATGGTGTGGAAACTGTGGGCGGGTTCGCTTATCTGGATGACGGATTGGATGCAGCTGGTGGGTGCGGGGCGGCAGTGGCAGCTCGATCGCGGATTGGTTGGATGAAGTTCAGGGAATGCGGCGAGGTGCTTGAAGGCAAAGGGTTTTCATTAAAGATGAAAGGAAAGATTTACAAAAGTTGTGTAAGACCAGCTATGTTGTATGGAAGTGAAGCATGATGCTTGAGAGAAAAAGAGATGGCAATTTTGAGAAGAACAGAAAGAGCTATAATTCGAGGGATGTGTGGTGTGAAGCTATTAGATCGAAGAAACAGCGAGGAGTTGATGGACATGTTGGGCATAAGCGAGTCTTTAGATAGCATGGCTAAAGCAAACAGTATACGCTGGTACGGTCATGTTTTGAGGAAAGAAGATGAAAATGTGATAGTGAAGGCTTTGAAATTTGAAGTGAGTGGTAGTAGAGGAAGAGGAAGACCGAAACAAACGTGGAAAAAGCAGGTAGAGAATGAGATGAAGAAAAACGGACTGGGGAAAGAGGATGCTTGTGATCGAACGAAATGGCAAGGCATGGTAAAGACAATGACCATACGAAATCTGGCCAACTCCGTCGACGGGGACAATACCGGATCCAACATGTGATGAAGATGATGATATTCAGGGTTCGAAAGTAATGCTTGCCCGCTTGCTCAAGGCAAGCTGAAATCACCCTGGGAAAGTTATTTTCGTCTTAACTTGCCCGACGGGCAAGCTAACAAAACACAGCGTTTCAAACAACATCAAACAAGATTATTTAGAGATGCAATTTAGGTCCGCTTTTGTTGCAATAAAAGAAAATTTAAGTAGAGAAAGGTGTAAGTTGCTTAGTTTATTTTAGTTAGCACTATTTGAAATCATCACAACTAACACTTGGTTTAATCGTACGCACACTATTAATCGCAAGTAACCCTTCTCTAATCGCACGCAGATTTTTTGATACTCAAACGCGTTCAGCAACTTTTCGACACGAAATGCTACGTTTTTTCGTTTTTTTCCTAACAAAAAATTTCCCACGCTCTCCGGTCTCCGCGTTAACCGGTATTTCAGATATAACAACTACTACCCTGCGCTGCATGAAGACAACATTTTGTTTTGTTATGATTATTTTGAAGATCTTTAAGCTCTCATAAGTTTTGAAAAAATATCGTCTTTCTAGCAGTTTTCCAAAATATTCGCGATTGAAAATGCGTATGCAACAAAACCACAACGTTAATCAATTTCATGGTAACGTAATAATTGAAATAATTACAATCAATTTTTGCGTAATGCATGATTGGAAAAGCTGCTTATTACGTCACATTAACATAAAATCGCGCACAAAAACCTGATTCTGATAGGCGTATAATGCAAATTTAGTGTTTTCGTTAAGAAGTGCATTTTACGATTTTTTCTCCCTAGTTAAACAACCTCAAAACCTAACGTAATTATGTTTTTTCGGGCAAGTAAACATTTGATATTACTAGCCCGAAGGGCAAGTTGTTAAAAAAGTTAATTTCGACCCCTGCATATATCCAACTTTTTATCAATTTGCAGGTCGTGTCATAGCATCAGCAGACAGCACAGAGCCTTACGTATGTAACAACAATCTTCTGGTCGTCGGTGCAAGCTTTGGTGAGGGCCTGAGCGAGAGGCTGCATGTGCTGAGTGGTGTAATCTTCAGCATGAATGAGAAGCTCGTATAAGAGTTGTGAGGTTTTGACCCGGGTTTCAGCCACCCAATCACCCAAATCCCGAATGATTGCTGCTGTGAGTTTGCTCAGGTTTCGTTGCACCAATTCACGACAACCTAAGCAGGGACGTTCGACTAAAAAAACAAAACAATTATTGTTTCCCATTTGTACAAACTAATGATCAACAGTAAAACCAAGTGTACACTTATAGCTAGTCACATTAACATTGCTATTAACTTAGTACTTCAAGTGGAAAATTTAACCGGAGAAAGACTTACTCATAAAAGGTTATAAATTTGAAAACAAAGTTAAATCACATATATCATCACGAAAACTTTTAAATTTGCAAGTCTGTTGCATTAATTTGATTTGGAAAGAATTGGTTACAAAAAGAGATCTTACCTCCTTGAGGATATAGTTCTGGAAGTGGCTGCATGAAATCTAACTTGTCCTTTAGATCTTTCTCATTTTCATCTTCATATTGCTTTCCTGCTTTGTGCCACAAACGACGGGACTCGGATCTATCAAATTAAAAAATACACAACAATCGAAATATGAAACTTTTAAGTTAGAATAATGCACGTACTATTCGCAACTAGTTTTATGTTCTATAAAAAACTGGGCTGCAGAAACGGGTCAACGATAACTGACCGCGAACCAAACGACGCCGATTGGCTGAGAAGGGAGATAATAAAAATATTTTACTATTCCCAGAGCAATCTAGCCCAAAGCCTCACTTCGTGACGAAATCACTGCGATGAAACTGTTGGTTCGCGGTCAGTTTGTTGCGGTTAGTTGAATTGGCTCGTGCAGAAACCAGTTCTCACCCCCGTTCTGAAGTCTGCAATTCCAAGGCAGGAAAGAATAACTGGGTTCCGGGAGAAACTAAAAACTTTCCTAAAACAAAACGATGCTGATATCATGCACTATGGCACAATCTGCCTTCTAAAATATAAGAATCATATAAAAACAGTTAACTGTTTTGTAATTTAGGTTGGTAGCAAATGAGTGGATATTGCATCATCTGAAGGTCTCAGGAAATATTAAATAACAGATTAACAGCAACAGGGTGAGTAACATATTTACATAGGTACACACCTGATATCAGGCATTTCGTCATTGAAGCTCGTCAAAATGAGAGGAATAAACTTGTAGAAGAAGGAATACCTGTCTGGGAGCTCCAGCAACCACCGACCAATCATACGAGTAACGCATATTCTGACCTAAAAGCATTCAAACCATGAGTGTAGAAACGTTTGTGAGGTACTTGAAAATTAAAAAGAGGGAAAGTTCAAGCTGTGACTGGTTTGATTTCCAGTAAAGCAGAGTCATTCAAAAACCTCGTCTTGGGTAAAATGGTATAGCGTAAGCAGTTTCAGTGTCATGATATCTGAAACTTACTTGACATAGCTCAATGTTGTAACGTTGATAAGAAGTATCAAAATTTTGCAAGACTTTTACATAAATATCAAGCTGACTAAAAAAAACAATTTTCAAATTTTTTTCAGCAAAGTTGAAAAAGCTGCATGCACAAATGTAACCTGTGATGAAGGATCAAAAAAACGCTGAGCTAAGTGAGATATGACGTCATCCACACTCTTTCCATTGCCAAACTGAATAACATCAGCAGTTGCTTCAATGACTGCAACTCGCACCTGAAAAGGCAAAAAAAAACTAACAGTCAAATAATATCGCTCAACTCTATGCTTTTATTGCATCTACGCAAAAATATAGCTAAAATGGTTCATTTTGACACCCCAAGATCAAATTAACAAAACATAGCACAAAAAATAGTGTTTCAACTGTGCAATTTTAAGCACATTAATCCCATCACCTGATAAAATTGCAACCTTTGACAATTTGTTGGTGCTCCAGAGTCAAAAATGCATGTTACCCACAAGTGGTAAAAGCCAGAACTATTCCGTATTATACTTTCATTTATTTACTTGTATGCATATGAACCAACCACTTTGTATCCGTCTAACCACACTAACAGAGACACCCTTTTTAGGTTCTGTTTGCAAGTCTTTTGTCGATCAGGCCATCACCATGGGTGGACTGCTCGGCTTTTCGAAACTATTTCTAAATTATACTTCACAAACTGGAATAAAAAAATTCAATTCTATACAACTTACCAACTGTAGATTTAAACAAGTTTCATACCAGTATGCACCGTTCACAGCAAAATCTGGCTGAGCACTTACTTTTGAATGCTGATGAGTGATTGTTAACATAAGAGGCTTTACTAACGATTCAGATTGCATGTGAAAGTACTCAGGAATAGTTCTTGAAATGTTTGAAGCTAGTTTGCAACTTGACTTCTTTACTTCAGCATATGGGTCGACTATAGTTTTTTGCAATATCTGAATAAGTTCATCAAGATAGCTGCTGATTTTTTTCCCACTAAAGTCCACTAAAGGCAATAACACATCATCTAATAACTGCAATCTGAGTTCTTCTGATGGTTCAACAATTTGTTTCTGACCTAGTCTTTGTACCAAGGTGGGAATAACATAAGGAAGAGTGAGTTCTGGAGATGAAATAACAGCAATGTAATCAGATACAAACAAAGTTGCTAATTCACGATTTTTCTCCGAAGAATCTGACAAACATTTTAGAGTAGGCTTTAAGACCTCCACAGCAATCTCTTGCAGTAGGGTGCCACCCAGCTTTCGCGATATCGTATCCTTGCGAAGATCGATTAAGCCTTTCTTTCGAGTTATTTTTCCATCATCAGAAAGGCAATTAACATGGCGCTGAATTTGTTTTCTCACTGACTCTGTAGTTTCAGTTTCAATGTCACCATTCATATTAGAAATATTTTTTAAAATTTCAATTGAACTTTAATGTAAAAATTACCTACCGGTACACTACATAAACCAAACAGTTCTAAAACAAATATAAAACATTCTAGAACATATCCCAATACAAAATCTTAGAGTTGAAAAATAAAAAAACAATAGATTTGCCAAGCATTCAACCAAATAATGTCACCAATAATAGCAATCAAATACTAATCAATCTGATAAAATGTCACCATTTTACAAGACTAGAGTCGACTGTTCAGAATTTTTTTGTAATACAAGTTTTTGAAGCAGCATTGCACATCTACAATGAAAAATTGACTAGAAGAAAGCTTTAAACCTCTGCACCTGAGAAACCGGTTGGCAAAACAGGCGCTGTTGTGGTTTTAATTAAGTGATTTTATTGTGACTTCAAGAAAGATAGCAAAAACCATTAATTGTCTCGACTTTTAAAGTATATTGACAAATACATGCAGAAGTCACAACAATCCCAAAAATACACAATCAGATTTCAAGTATTTTACTCTAAATTTGGACAATCATACTCTAAGGCTTAAATCTCAGGTCCCCAACAACTGCCTGCAAAAACTGACCTTTGATAAAGGGTATCATTTGCAAAAATGTTATTAATCTTAAAGCTTATAATGATGGCAAGCCATATTTTCATACATAACCGATCACTTGCCTATATCATTTCATAAAAAACAGATGTTAATGCCAGAGTTCAAAACTACCATGGGCAAGAAACTACTGCCTAGTGTTTAAACATAAAAAAAAGCATATTGCCTCCTGTCAATGTAGACCATGTTTAAGCTAACCTAGAGAAAAAATATGTTATGTATTACTCCAGTACTATATATATGTGTTCGGTGACTACAGAAATAAAACAATAATTTTGTAATCAGTAGGTCCCAATTTTGTGCATTGGAATAGGACAAGCTCAAATTAGATTTTTTCAAAAATCCTATATATAATTATTATCAATCAGCAACAATTTTATACAATTAACATAGCAAAAAACAGACCAAATAACACTCGGACACCATTGCCTTGCAACAGAATGCTATTAAGTCCTGTTTTGACATTTTGCCCTCTGGAGTGTCTGACCCAAGGTTTGCCACCCCCTAGCCTCTTTAACGTCAAAGACAGTGTACTATAGCATATGCAGTTTAATATCATTGCATAGTACAATTTTCAAAATAGTTTGGGTCAAGGACTTCAAATTGATAATGAAATGATATTGCATACCGATACTTTGCTTGATTTCCTTCCGTTCTTTTTCAGTTTAGGTAATTGAGAGAGTGGAAACAAGGAGCAATCAACCACTTGAACCCACAACGATCATTCATTTTAATAGCTTTAATTTTTTCACTCCATTTAGTTTTCATAGAGGTGCTACTAGAGATGTAAAAAAAGTTTTGTTTTTTTGGTTGCTTCTTTTTTTTTGTTTTTTTTTCTTCATATCTATATTTGACGAAACAAAAATTAAGTTTGTTTTTAAATGAAGCAAAGCAACTAAGCATCAAATCGCAAAACCAACATGGCAGAGTATCGCATGTCAGAGCTGTAAACAGGCTGACAAGAATAGGCCAAAACCCAAAAACATAAGCCAAACCCGAAAAATGAATTAAAGTTATAACTAGGCCAGAAAATTAAGTTGGATTTAAAAAATTATGCAGATATTGTTGTTGTAGCACATACCGGTATTTATCTTCCGGTCACAGGGCACGTCAGAACCTAATCACTGGACGATCCACATACTTTTCATTGCAATGACCATTTCGAATACTTCATGGTTGGAGGAATTTGCATCTGCTTAGGATTTTCCAGTGATCCAATGTTCCTGTAAATTTCTTCAAATTCTTGTCCACAAAATTTGCTACTTGCTTGAAGCCACCAAGCAGAGATATATAATCATTGTAAAGCGTCTT